>CM051234.1:21905289-22457789 GCA_027917425.1 Gastrophryne carolinensis | reverse complement strand
ATATCTGTTAAAAATGTTAAAGTTTAATGAGAAACTTCAGTTAAAATTGACCACTACACTCTGCCATCCTACCCTGGCGCTGAGGCAGGATGGGGGGGGGCTACAAAGAAAAAAAACCCTTACCTTAGCCAGATGCCTGTATAACACTACACATGGGTATCCAGGGCTAACCCACACTTCTGTCCTCACCAAAAAGGCTGCACACTATTACTCCATAAAATAAATTTTATTCAAAAAAGGAATCAACATATATGACATACATCACAATACAACATGACACTTGATACTACACATACAAATCACAAGTAAAAAACACATATATAAAACCCCAAGTGGGGAGGAACTCCAGGGCTAACCAATTTATTCTATGCACCAACAATGCTTGCTACCAATATTCATATAACTATATAATCCATAATCAATATAGTATTACTTAAAAAATTAATTATGTGAAAAACACGTATTGACCGACGCTTATGAGATTAAAGTGCCAAGTGCATGTGCATTGCTCCTATATGCAAAGTGCATATATAAACCCAATCCTATCTACAAATATATTGTGCCCAATTTACGAATATCAACAGTAACAGTGCATAAACTATATGTGAAAAATGATATAAAGTGCCAAGTGCTAAAAAGTGAACTACAGCCTATGCCGCCTATAACATAACTACGTGCAAGCGTCGCCCATACATGTGCACAATTAGGGATGAGCGACGAACCGGAATTCGCTCCAAATTTCAGGGGAAATTCGATTCGGCACGAACCCGAATTTCTTTTGGGTTCGTGCCGATCGAATTTTCCCTGAAATAATAAAAAAAAAAAATGCCGGCATGGTGGGAGCGTGGAGGCCGGCGCCACTCTCAGCTGTCATCAGAGGACGCGTCATCAGAGGGCGACTGAGAGCGGCGCCGGCCTCCACGCTCCGACCATGCAGGTAAGTGTTTGCTTAAAAAAAAATGGCGGCATGGTGGGAGCGGGCAGGCCGGCGCCGCTCTCAGCTGTCATCAGAGGACGCGTCATCAGAGGGCGACTGAGAGCGGCGCCGGCCTCCACGCTCCGACCATGCAGGTAAGTGTTTGCTTAAAAAGAAATGGCGGCATGGTGGGAGCGGGCAGGCCGGCGCTGACAGGCGTAGCCGGCCTGCCCGCTCCCACCATGTCGGCATTTTTTTTATTTCAGATGAGCGATTCGTGAAAGTTTGATTCGGGCGAACCCAAATTTCTTGGGGAAATTCGTCGAATCGCCCGAATCGAACTTTCAAGAAGTTCGCTCATCTCTATACACAATATACAAAAATCAATAATAGTTTTGCCGATAGTAGTGCGCTGAGGCAGGATGGGGGGGGGGGGGGGGGGGCTACAAAGAAAAAACCCTTACCTTAGCCAGATGTCTGCACCGCTCTCCCGGCGATACGGATCCTGGGTGGCGCCATATTACACGGAAGATGTAGAGCCACATCCCGGCTCCATGCGTTCTCCCACCCACTCATTTAAGTCAATGGACAGCGGGAGCACACGTAGAGCCGGGGAATGCAACTTTGCTTCTTTTCCTGCGACGGTCGTAGGAGACCTTGAGGACGGCGCAGGCGCCTGGCTAAGGAGAAGGTTTTCTTTTCGTTGTATCCCCCCTCATCCTGCTTCAGCGTTGGATAGGATGGAACAACTGGAGGTCAATGTTAACTGAATTTCCGCATTAAGCATTTACAAAATATCTGTTAAAAATGTAAAAGTGTAAAGAGAAACAATCACTCCCCCTCAAGTCTATAAGACTCTTGGGGCAGTGGTCTACCTCGTCCTTAGTTGGGATGTCCCACTATAGGAGACCCCAGGGGTGACCTAATTATCTCACCTCTTCCCCAGGCCCTTGCAGCATCTTGGTGCTGCTGCCGCATCCCTGCTACCTCTAGCTGGATGCACACCAGCACCAGACCTTTTGGAATGGCCCGCATCAGCACGGCCACAGCTAGAGGTGAGTACAGAGCGGCAAAGGAATTATTAATGGAATTAGCGCCGCTGATTGGCTGCTGCATGCACCTTGGGAAGCAGGAAAGGTCGAGTTCACTCGTGATCCCAGGGAATACACACAGCTGGGAATCCCAAATCAGGATGCCCCCACCAGGAGGAACAAACCCAAGAAAGTGAAAATCTTGGCATTTGATCCTCTTTAAAGTGATTCAGCAAGAAAATAAAATAACAAATGGGTACTTGCCTTTTGTCCTGAGCATCTGGAGCTAGTCCGCCCATCAGTAACTCACCTGATCCCTGTATCCGAGCCACATCCTCCATATCCCGGCCCATCTGGGGCCAATACATGGGATCAGTTACAGAGCGTTGCCACACCATCCCTATTCATTGCAATGAAGGGAGTGTGCCCAGTTCTGTAGTGAATAGAGAGGGTGTGGCTGCGCCCATGTGACTGATGAGGGGGTAGGACCTGGACCAGTGAATGGCGTTTCAGGCCCAAATGGCACAGGATGAGGCGGCTGCAGTGCAGGCTCAGATCAAAGGATAAGGTGAGCTACCGATCACCAAACTAGCACAGATTAGCTGCGTGGGACAAAAGATAACTACCACTTTTTTGCCTGTTGAATAACTTTAGGGGGGGGGGGTAATTTTAAGCGTAAATGTAATAAAAATGATTGATCGCTTAATACCGCTCATTGTAAATAACCCCACACATATTTATGGGTCATTGAATATGTTCTGTCACCATCACACATGGACAGAATGAGCCAGTTAACTATCTCCCATAAACTCAATGACGCTGGGTCTTTTTTACCTTATTAAACCCCAGGGGCGCCTTATGACCAGGTGCGTCTTATGTAGCGGCTAATAAGAAATTAACAAATGTCTGCTGCCCAAGGACTACAAGTAAAAATACTCCTTTGAATAAACTTCTACAGATCTTCCTAATTGGCACCAAACTTTTATTTGTAAAATATATTGCAATATAGAAGGATATGTTCTATTTTAAAGCACAACTCTAGTCTAATTAGATTTAAGCTGAATACATTTCAACATAATATCAAGTGTCACTCTATCAATAGTTTTCTAATTCTTTTAGTCAATGTGGTGTTAAGTCTCTACAAGGAGTACAGAGGCTTTGATTTGATTAGACATACGTACCAATGACACGGGGAGGCCGATTCATTAATAGCGCCAGGTAGCGACAGATGAGAGACAGTAGCGGTATTTTCACAGCGCACGCTAGTATTCGCTGTTGACAGCTACTCAGCCGGTGTGCGGTAATGTTGAATACGGGGTTAGGAGTCGCTGTTTGACAGGTTCCGCGCTGTATGGGAGCGCATGACAGCGAATGGCCATAGCGAACGGCTCCCAGCATATTCATTAACAAATCACGCTCCAAAAATTCTCGCGCTGTGAAATGCTTGTTTAAACCCCAGAGCGCTGGCGGCGATGGGTTAAAAGTAGTTTTTTAACCCCCAAACAACCATATTTTTGGAAAAAAAAAACAAAAAACTAGTTTTTCAAAACATTTTGTAATATGAATACATTAATATCAGACCTGTAATATCAATTCTGCACAATTTTTTTTTTTTTTTTTTACCTTAAAAAAAATATATAACATTGCAGAAGTGGTCACAGAATTTTTGACATTTAAAAAAAAAAAAAAAAAACAAAAAAAAAACATTAATGGCAATTAATTAAGAATATTTAAAGATTGCTCAATTGAAATGCATTGGAGAGCGCCAGGTAGCGAGAGGTCATACCTGTCGCTGTTCAAGGTCGCTCGCTGGCGCTGTGGGGTGAGGCTGGAATAATGATGAATGATTCGCTATCTGGCGCTCTGTCAGTCGCTAAGCAGGATCGGCTTGATAAATGTGTGATTGCGGAGGGGAGCCGGCGTTCTCGTGGCGGTGACCGTCATTACCGTTCGCTCACCATTCGCTACCTGGCGCTATCCCTTGTTAAATAAAGGCCTCTCCAGTTGCCAAATTAACTTTTCAACAAATTCAAAAAGTGGTGGTTTATTCCAGAGTTTTCCACCAGCCCCTCGGAGAGGTTAGTAAGACCACTTAAAATGTTAGTAATACTTCCATCCGGTGCAGTGTTGTTTGGAATCAAATTACAATGGTAAGTCCCAAGCATTTTACAAACACCTACTTCCTCAGCTAACAGCATATCTAGGGCCATTCCATTTGCCATGCCATTGATGATGTAGGGTCCAGCTGGTCTGCAATAGCCTAATCTGCATCCCTAGTATAATGTTCAAACCCTTGTTGATTGTAATAAATATAATATATCCAATCTACATTTTTGTTTATTGTCACTCACCACAAAACCTTTGGCTATCTGGTTTCTGGCCTGAACCTCATTTGGGCCCCCTTGGGGGTCAAAGGCTCCTTCTGGGGTAGATCATTGCTCATTCTTAGCTCAAAGAGAGTACTGGATCAGTACCCAAGTGCTCAGTAGTAACCAGGTGAGAAGGCATTAGCTGAACAACAGTGCAAGTAACAGAACACTGATTCAAGAGTTGTGATAGCAACTACTTGTCGCTGCAGAGCCACCATGATTGTTGCTGGTAGATATTTGGTTACGAAACCAGTTGACTGGATAACCTCTAGTAGGGCTAAACACATTCACGGTTCAAGCATAATAGTTCTCCTTTGGTGCTGCGAGCTTATAACAACCTTGGTGAAGCACGTATAGTTACCTGGATAGGCTTTGGCAAGCGGGGTGAGCCTTTACCTTTTGTTGGGGGACACAAGAAAGAGATGTTTACATTTTTCAGTTTGGGGAACAATTATACAATTGTTGGATACATTGCAAACCCCACATGATTTATTTAAAGTGGAGTAGTTCCATAACATGGCCTGGCAATGGAACAGGCTAAATAATCAGTTACCCCTGCAGTCCTTGCTCTATGTATACCATCTATTCTACCCACTAATTTTCACTAAATATCCTAGATTCACTTCAAGATTATTTTGAAATTTTAAATTGGTATACCGAACCACTGGGATTAAAGCTAAAAGGGGATCCCAAAAAATCTTTCACCCTAGCATCTAAGAATAAATGTCCTCAAGAGTCATTCCCTGGTTCATCAGCCCCTTGCAAATAATCCCTGCTCTGATGAGGTGGGGCCTTATAATGTGATTAATCATTTATTACCACTGGTCCAATCTGCACACTCGGAGGTAGCTTTCTTTATTATATTTCACCTATGTTGAAATCTTGTATCTGTTATTAATTTGTACCCATAAATTGGTCCTGTATTCCAAATAGCCTGTGACCAGGCACTGGTTGTATCCTTATAAATATAACAGATGTATTTATTATTACTTCAATAATAATAGTCTATGAGCCCGGATTGGCCTGAAAAGGCAGATGTTTTTTCTCCCCCTCGGTATATTAGTATCACGCTCTGGGTACTCTAATGATCCGCTCTGGTAACTCCAGCCCTCCAGGTAAGCCCTCAACCCCCAATCTCCGCAGCCAGCTTCACCTATAGGAGCCCCCGCTTGCCGGGACGCAGAATACGCCTGCCCGGGATCGGTTGCCCCTAGGACTTCAATGGCTCAAAGGATGTAGGCTTACTGTTTGGAGGTCTGGAGAACCACTGGCTGGGAGCGGTATTGAGCGAGCCCAATAGCTGGAGCGTTTTAACGGAATGGCTCAAAGGATGTAGGCTTACTGTTTAGAGGTCTGGAGAACCAGTGGCTGGGAGCGGTATTGAGCGAGCCCAATAGCTTGAGCGTTTTAACGGAGGTCCAGACAGGCTAGGGGCCGGCAACGGGCGTTCTGAGATGGCAGCGGTACAAAAGGAGAAGGCAAATCATGGTCAAGGTTCAGAGCAGAAGTCGGCAACAGGATATCAGATCTAGAATGGTCGGTACAGGCGATGGTCGGCAACGGGAATTCAGATCAAGGATGGTCGGTACAGGTGGTGGTCGGCAACGGGAGTTCAGATCTAGAATAGTCAGTTCAGGCGAGGGTCGGCAACAAGATCAATCACGAGAGACACATGCAAGAAAGGCTAGTTACTAGGCGCTATCACAGGCGCCGAGCAACTGACCGAAGGAAACCTTTATAGGGACAGACAGATGGGGGATAGGAGTGTGAGAGGTGCACATGGGATGCAGCGTGTGATTGGGCCAGGGCGTATAGCCCACAATTCCCTAGGGCTCATTGGCCCTTTAACTGTGAGGGGGGACTTACCCCCTGGCTGAACACATAGGCTCTACAGATTCTTCCTCCGGCGGATGCGCTGACAGCAGCGCCGCCGGAGGGCAGAAGAGGAACGTACTCGCATGCGTGAGCACGAAGCAGGAGGAAGGACAGCCGTGCTCGCGCCCGCAACGGGAGCTGCTGCTGCGGCCGGCCGCCCAGAGACGGCGCTGGAACCGGGCCCAGGTAAGCGATTTCTGACAATTAGTCACCTGTCAATGGAAGTGGCCTGAAAAGGAAAATAAGCAGAGGTTTCTTTGTCCCCCTCAATATATGAGCCACCTATCCCTGGAAATAGCCTGAAAAGGACAATTAGCAGATGTTTTTCTCTCCCCCTCAGTATATCAGCCACCTGTCCTGGGAAGTGCAATGAAAAGGACAATTAGCAGATTTTATTCTATCCCCCTCAGTATATTAGCCACCTGTCCCTGGAAGTGTAATGAAAAGGACAATAAGCAGAGGTTTCTTTGCCCCCCTTATTATATGAGCCACCTATCCCCTATCCCTGGAAGTGACCTTAAAAAGATAATACGAGCCTCAGTATATGAGCCACCTGTCTCTGGAAGTGGCTTCAGAAGGACAATAATCAGAAGTTTCTTTGCCCCCCTCGGTATGTCAGCCACCTGTCCGTGGAAGTGTAATGAAAAGGACAATAAGCAGACGTTACATTGTCCCCCTCAGTATATGACCTACTTATCCCCTATCCCTTGATGTGGCCTTAAAAGGACAATTAGCAGATATGTTTCTCTTCCCCTCAGTATATCAGTCACCTGTCCCTGGAAGTAGCCTGAAAAGGACAATTAGCAAATATGTTTCTTTTCCGCTCAGTGTATCAGTAACCTGTCCCTGGAAGTGGCATGAAAAGGACAGTTAGCAGATATGTTTCTCTTCCCCTCAGTATATCAGTCACCTGTGCCTGCAAGTGGCATGACAAGGACAATAAGCAGAGGTTTCTTTGCCGCCCTCAGTATATCAGCCACCTGGCCCTGGAATTGTAATGAAAAGGACAATAAGCAGATGTTACATTGTCCCCTTCAGTATATGAGCTGCGTATCCCCTATCCCTGGAAATGGCCTTAAAAGGACAATTAGCAGATATGTTTCTCTCCCCCTTCAGTATATAAGCCACCAGTCCCTGGAAGTGATGTGAAAAGGACAGTTAGCAGAGGTTTCTTCTTCCCCTCGGTATATGATCTGCCTATCCCTGGAAGTAGCCTGAAAAGGACAATTAGCAGATGTTTTTCTCTCCCTCTCAGTATATAAGCCACTTGTCTTTGGAAGTACAACGAAAAGGACAATTAGCAATTGTTTTTTCTCTGCCCCTCAGTATATCAGCCATCTGTCCCTGGACATGCGATGATAAGAACAATAAGCAGAAGTTTCTTTGTCCTTCTCAGTATATCCACCCTCTATCCCTGGAGGTGGCCTGAAAAGGACAATTTGCAAATGTTTTGCTCTCCCCCTCAGTATATAAGCCACCTGTCCCTGGATGTGCAATGAAAAGGACAATTAGCACATTCTTTTCTATGTACCTCTGTATGCTGCTTGCTCCTGAACATGCAATAAAATGTTTAGATTTAGATCTGATGAATTAAAAAAAAACATTCTCTAATTTTTTGTTTTATGTTATCATTTGAGTACTTTTCCTACCCAAATTTGTGCAGGACAATTGCCCTGGTGTTATGGCCAATTTTCAGCCCTCTTACTTCCCCCATTTTACCTTAAGTTCAGGTCCCCATTAACTTCAACAGGGTTCAGGTTTGAGTTCGGGACGAGTCCGGGTTTCCGAACTGAACTTGCCGAACCTAAGCTTCAACTGGTTCGCTCATAATTGAAAAAGTCTATCTTTCCCTTAAAGCTGATTAGCTGCCAGGCTGCCGCCAATTTGCATACAGGGAGACAGAGGTCTCCCCTCTTTAGCCAACGGCCCGCCATGGGATAATGACAGGGCTGAATTCAGGTATACTTCTGAAATGTGTGGCCTCAAGGAATTCCCCTTTAGTTCCCTGTCAGAGGAGTAAGGCGGAGTAAGGCAAGTCAAAAAGAAAAGCCATATGTCTCCCTGTGTGTAAATTGGCTGGGTACAGGCCGGCAAGCTAGTTGGCGGCTCTATCGCCCTGTGCTGACACACTTAGTAAATCAGGCCCTTTATTTCTGACACTTTCTCAAGTACCTATGTAGGTCAGCAATGGCCATTTTCTAAGAACCTAAAGGAAGTCTCCTTTTCTCATACTATCAGGCCTGAGCTATATTTAGAGAGAAAGTGCAAGAGAGCGCTTGTCACATCAGCTGATGTTCCTCATGTTTGATTTTATTAATGTGATTAATTTACTAATACTTTTTTGTTTATCTGCAAATACATGTGAGAGTTTGAAAAAAGTTATAAGAATAATGTTAACTCACTCTCATCTGCAAATTAATCATCTGCACCCCAATAGCCCCGCTGTGTGAAACCCCCCAGAAAGCCCTAAAATCTTAGTAGGCGACGGACAAGCGCCGGATAAGCCGCCGCCGCCGCCTCCCGCGCATCCCTCTTACAGGGCGCGCACCCACGCCGGCCACTCAGAAACGGCCGGCGCGGGAGCGCGCCCTGCTAGAGGGACGCGCGGGAGACGGCGGCAGCGGCTTATCTGTCGCCTAAAAGGTAAGATTTTAGGGGTTTTCTGAGGGGTTTCACCCCGCGGGACATCCCGATTTCTCCCACGGGGAGGGAGCTGATCGGCCTGGGAATCTTATAGATTCCCGGGCCGATCAGGGGTGGGTGTTGGTCCTCTTTAAAGACGTTAATTCATCATTCTGCTGGAGGAAACGTGTATGTGTTCAGTATTTTTAAATGTCTTTTTTTCTCTCTTCTTCCACATTAGTCGGCTAAAAGTTCCATTATCTACTGCACTGTTCCACGGCCTCCTCCTTGAGAGTGGACAACAGGCCACACAGTGCTCAGACAGCGCTACAGGGCCCGCAATGTGGAGATCCACAAAACATGACCTGTTTGTCGCTCTCAAAGAGAGGGTTAAAGAACACTGATCTATAGGCAAGTTACTGGTGTAGAAACTTTTACAAAAAAAAACATAGCTGGCCAAATTTGACCTGAAGTTTGCTTGTACTAATGTTTTGGTCGAACTGAATGACAACATTCTGATTGAGTCTAACATTTACCTGACTCCGAATGGCAATTCTACCAACAAATACTACCTCTTCCCACTGACAAGCCATTGCTATACATACTTATCTAAGGATTACTGATCATTTTCCTCCCACAACTACCTTTAACTCTTTATTGGATGCCTATGACTTTATCTACTGCCAATTTAAATAAATCTAATTAGCCAATAGGCCAATTAATATCAATGTTTGTGGTCATTTCCAGAACTACTGTGCCAAGACTTAAATATATGGTCAATCACACTTAACTCCAGAACTCCTGTCATGTGTTTTTGGTAGAAGACTAAAGCTTAAAAATAATTCCCAGGACACCAGTCAGGAGATCAACCGACCTCTGATGCAAAGTGGATGCGTATGAAGCTCTCCTTTCACTCTTAGAAGAGCAAGAACAGGTCCAGGAGGACCCATTGTGATTAAGGAGATTAAGGAGACCCTTCAGTTTCACACCCTCTTTCCAAATCAGTCCAGAAATACAGCTCTTCGCATAACTGGTAAGTGAGGGTGTGAGGAAGTGTAAACTAAAATGGTTCCTGCAAAACATGAATAGAGAGGAAATAAGAGCTATTGAGCAGCTTATCGAAAGGTCGGATGTTATCGTAAAAGATCAGGAATGTTGTCATCTTGATAACCGATCAGTGGTCATGAGACAGGTAATAAATAGAATTATAAAAGCCTAACAGAGATTTCCACTGTTAACATCAAGAGGGAACTGGATGATTTGCTGGTGTCAGCATGGCATGAAGGGATTATTTCCAAGCCTACCCTGGATTTTTGTAGGGTGGACTGCCTGGTCCCTACTTTTTACATCTTACAAAAGGTTCACAAGAATATTCAGAGGCCAATGGGCAGGCCAGTTGTTTCTGGGATGGGGAGTCTCATGGAACCCCTATGCTCAGTCATAGATGGGTTACTCCAAACTCATGTCACAAACTTGTATTCCTATGTAAGAGACTCCTCTGACTTGCTATTAAAATTAGATCAGGTACAATTACCACATGGAACACATTTGGTGACGAGTGCTCCATAATTTCCCATGTGAATGCGGTCAAAGCTGCACAACATTTCCTGCATATGGAATCCACACAAAGGAGGGGCCTACATAGGTTTGTCCTAAGATTATTGGATTTTGTTATTCAAAACAACTACTTTGCTTTTGATGGACCTTAGAGGACAGGTGTTGCTATGGAGGCGAATCCCCCCCCCCCAGTGGCGAATCTGTTTTTAGGTATGTGGGAAAGAGAGGTGGTTTTTAGAGAGCCCATGGAGTGGTACCAGTCCAACATCTTGGGCTGGTACCGCTACATAGATGATGTCCTCCTCTTTTGGCTGGTCTTCACTCACAGCTGTGAAAACTTCTTCAGGACTCTGAATGAGGATGACCATGGTATCCTGCTTACCCATAATATTTCTATTCAACAGACTTTTTTAGACATTACAATTACATTGGAAGAAGATGGGAGTTTGACAACAAAGTTCTTTCGCAAATCTACGGCAGTGAATAGCCTGCTCCACTTTGAATCTTGTCATGAAGAAATATGCAAGACTGGAATACCAACAGGTCAGTTCTTAAGGATTCAATGTAATTGCTCCAACCTAAATGAATTTTAGACAGTCGCAAGGGATCTGACAGGTAGATTCAAGATGAGGGGCTATCCCATCAGGATAATAACTCAAGCATATAGGAGAACGAAATATATGTCACGTCAATCATTATTACAACCCAAATGCAGATCTAAAAATGGGTAGGATAGGATGAGATTCATAACCACATATAACATGCAATGGTCGAATCTTAGAAGGATATTAAACAAACATTAGAGGAATCGGAGAAACGATCCTGATTTGTCAAAAGACAGCAAGACAGGCCCCACATTTAAGGGACAGATTATGCCATAGCCTCTTCAAGGCACTATCGACTTGGCTTGAGAGGGGCATTAGGCTCAAGGGCTCTTACCCCTGTGGGTTCCATTTGTAATTCAATGCAAGTGACCAAGGAAGTGAGAGATAAACGGCAGAAGCACATGTTTACCAGATGGGGAGAGTGATTTGAATTGTGATTGTAATAAACCATATGTTGCGGAAACACAAAATGCCCTTAAAACACGCATTCAAACCCATTTTTCAAACATCGGGTTAGCGAAACGAGACAGAAATCAGGGCAAGTAAATCACCCCAGTAGCATGAAATTACCTATAAAAAAATAATTCTAATACCAGGGATATGAAGGTGGTGGCCTTAGAACATGTAAGTATATGAGGGGTAATTTGAAGAAAATCCTCCTCTGTAGAGAATTGAGATGGATATATCAACTTGGTACATACAAGGAATTTTTATGAGGTGTTTTATATAATATTAACACAATACCCCACTGTTTGTGTGTGTTATTATTAAAGAAAAAAAAAACACCTTGCCAAATAAGATTAAAATCTGGTCCTGTTAGGGAACCACGTCCCCCTGTGGCAGACTTACCTTTTCTTTATTCTGTATATGTATATATGTTTGTTATGCTTCCACTGACCTACAGTACAACAGCGCCATCTAGTGACACATTTATTAGATGACAGCTTCTTTAGAATAAATGAATGTGCTGTTTGTCATTTGTTTTATTCTTTACCAGTTTGCTTATTACTGCCTTATCTCTATTGAGCATGTCCACATTAGCTAATTTGCTATCCCTGGCCTGTAGTTTCCTAAGTTTTCCTTGGTTCTTAATCCAACCCTACATTGACACATAAGGCACTTACAGACAAACAAGTCATACATGCTGTCTGTGTGCTCAGCAAATCCCTGAGAACAATCAGATAAACATATATACAAATATTAGTTGTGGATGAGATATTGGTGTAGGTTAGGGGTCATTGGCTGCATCACATTGCCGGGGCCTTCTTCACAGGCTGCAAATGAGGGTAAAAGTTTAAATCTTTGAACTTTTGTTATTCAGGCATCAATTTTAAAAGTGAGGGCAGTTTAGTTAATTGCCAAGTGTAGCCAACTATCACTTGGCATAGCCAACTAACATTTGGCTATGACTGGAGAGGGACGTTAAGTAGAGCTTCTGACCTTACTTACAGATGTTCTAAAGGAGCTTAAGGTGGGTTATTCACCAACCGCACCGCATTATTTTGTTAAATGGGACTTCTAGATTTATATACAGAGGTTTTAACCTTTCTAACACCAAAACCAAAACTAACATTAAGTCCAAGGTGAATAGGCTTTGGGTCCTTAATGTCCAGTACTCAACCAATGAAAAAGAAAGCATTCCAAAACAAACAGATCCCACTGATTCTGCTCCATGCTCCCCAAAATTGCTTCTAACAAAGGTGGCCATTGCTCCAAAAATGGAGGGTCCTGGAACCCCCCTGGTACCCATCTTGGAGATCGAGGTCTTCTTCCAGGTTGCCACTGTCAGGGACCATTTCTAGAGGGAACGCCTGGTCACTGAGGTGGGAAAATTGACTAGGGTGCCCATTGCCTGGGCTAACTGAATTGGGTGAGGGACCTCCACCAGGATCTATTATAGGCAGCTTACCCCCATCACCAGAGGATATGCCATGTCTCCCTCTACTGGGGGATGCATTGAGAATACCCTCAGGGCAAGGCATCTAAGATGGAGCATCTTTTGCCCCAAGGGCATTACTCATACCCTCTAGGTGGTTCAGGTTGGTCAGACCTCTGGTTTCTGGCCCTCCCCTTTGACCACCTGCAATTGGAGTGACTCGGCCTGGGTTGCACCTT
The DNA here is from genome assembly GCA_027917425.1 of Gastrophryne carolinensis. Lineage (NCBI taxonomy): Eukaryota > Metazoa > Chordata > Amphibia > Anura > Microhylidae > Gastrophryne > Gastrophryne carolinensis. Next base: position 22,444,699 of record CM051234.1, on the reverse strand, counting down.
GTTCAAGGCCTAGTGGCAACCCTTGGCAGGACAACATTAGGAACACTGGGCGTCGACATAGGGCAAAATGGAGATTAATCTGGCATCAAGGGAAGAGGCTGTCAGGGTGACACCATCAAGGGCAGAGGCTGGAAGGGTGACACCATCAAGGGCAGAGGCTGTCAGGGTGACACCATCAAGGGCAGAGGCTGGAAGGGTGATGCCATCAAGGGCAGAGGCTGGCAGGGTGATGGCATCAAGGGCAGAGGCTGGCAGGGTGACACCATCAAGGGCAGAGGCTGTCAGGGTGACACCATCAAGGGCAGAGACTGGAAGGGTGATGCCATAAGGGCAGAGGCTGTCAGGGTGACAACATCAAGGGCAGAGGCTGGAAGGGTGATGCCATCAAGGGCAGAGGCTGGCAGGGTGATGGCATCAAGGGCAGAGGCTGGCAGGGTGATGCCATCAGGGCAGAGGCTGGCAGGGTGACACCATCAGGGCAGAGGCTGGCAGGGTGATGCCATCAGGGCAGAGGCTTGCAGGGTGACACTTTAAGGGCAGAGGCTGGAAGGGTGGCACCATCAGGGCAGAGGCTGGCAGGGTGACACCATCAGGGCAGAGGCTGGCAGGGTGACACCATCAGGGCAGAGGCTGGCAGGGTGACGCCATCAGGGCAGAGGCTGGCAGGGTGACACCATCAGGGCAGAGGCTGGCAGGGTGACACCATCAGGGCAGAGGCTGGCAGGGTGACACCATCAGGGCAGAGGCTGGCAGGGTGACGCCATCAGGGCAGAGGCTGGCAGGGTGACACTTTAAGGACAGAGGCTGGCAGGGTGGCACCATCAGGGCAGAGGCTGGAAGGGTGACACTTTAAGGGCAGAGGCTGGCAGGGTGACACCATCAGGGCAGAGGCTGGCAGGGTGACACCATCAGGGCAGAGGCTGGCAGGGTGACACCATCAGGGCAGAGGCTGGCAGGGTGACACTTTAAGGGCAGAGGCTGGCAGGGTGACACCATCAGGGCAGAGGCTGGCAGGGTGACACCATAAGGGCAGAGGCTGGCAGGGTGACACCATCAGGGCAGAGGCTGGCAGGGTGACACCATCAGGGCAGAGGCTGGCAGGGTGACACCATAAGGGCAGAGGCTGGCAGGGTGACACCATCAGGGCAGAGGCTGGCAGGGTGACACCATAAGGGCAGAGGCTGGCAGGGTGACACCATCAGGGCAGAGGCTGGCAGGGTGACACCATCAGGGCAGAGGCTGGCAGGGTGACACCATAAGGGCAGAGGCTGGCAGGGTGACACCATCAGGGCAGAGGCTGGCAGGGTGACACCATAAGGGCAGAGGCTGGCAGGGTGACACCATCAGGGCAGAGGCTGGCAGGGTGACACCATCAGGGCAGAGGCTGGCAGGGTGACACCATAAGGGCAGAGGCTGGCAGGGTGACACCATCAGGGCAGAGGCTGGCAGGGTGACACCATAAGGGCAGAGGCTGGCAGGGTGACACCATCAGGGCAGAGGCTGGCAGGGTGACACCATCAGGGCAGAGACTGGCAGGGTGACACCATCAGGGCAGAGGCTGGCAGGGTGACACCATCAGGGCAGAGGCTGGCAGGGTGACACCATCAGGGCAGAGGCTGGCAGGGTGACACCATAAGGGCAGAGGCTGGCAGGGTGACACCATCAGGGCAGAGGCTGGCAGGGTGACACCATAAGGGCAGAGGCTGGCAGGGTGACACCATCAGGGCAGAGGCTGGCAGGGTGACACCATCAGGGCAGAGACTGGCAGGGTGACACCATCAGGGCAGAGGCTGGCAGGGTGACACCATCAGGGCAGAGGCTGGCAGGGTGACACCATCAGGGCAGAGGCTGGCAGGGTGACACTTTAAGGGCAGAGACTGGCAGGGTGACACCATCAGGGCAGAGGCTGGCAGGTAGCAGAACTCAACACAGGAGGACCAGAAACAGCTGCAGGGGTCACCATTGGAGGACTGGAAACGGCTGTAGAAAATGGCTGAGACGGCCTTAAAATGGCTGCAGTTCTCGGCATCAGAGGACTGGAACTTGCTACAGGGCTCGGCATTGGAGGACCGGAAACTGCTGCTCAGTTCAACATCGGAGGGCTGGAAACTGTAGGGCTCATCACCAGAGGATGACTAGAAACTGCTGCACAGCTGGCCATTGGTGGACTGCTGCAGGAGATGTCTGAAGCAGACTGGAAACGGCTGAGGGACTGGTAATTTCTGCAGAGTGCTGAAAACTGCAGCAGATCTCGGCATCAGAGAACTGGAAACGGACACAGGGCTCGGCTTTGGAGGACTGGAAACTGCTGCAGGGCTCACCATTGGAGGACTGGAATGGACTGCAGGACTTGTTGAAGGACTGGAAATGGCTGCAGGAGAGGTCATAGGTGGACTGGAAATGGCTGTAGGAGATGGCATTGGTGGACTGGAAATGGCTGCAGGACTCAACATCAGAGGACTGAAAACTGCAGCAGGTCTCGGCATCAGAGAACTGGAAACGGACACAGGGCTTGGCTTTGGAGAACTGGAAACTGCTGCAGGGCTCACCATTGGAAGATTGGAATGGACTGCAGGACTTGTTGAAGGACTGGAAATGGCTGCAGGAGAGGACATAGGTGGACTGGAAATGGCTGCAGGAGAGGACATAGGTGGACTGGAAATGGCTGTAGGAGATGGCATTGGTGTACTGGAAATGGCTGCAGGACTCAACATCAGAGGACTGAAAATTGCTGCAGGAGTTGGCATCAGAGGAATGAAAACTGCTGCAAGGCTCACCATCGGGCGAAGGGCTGCAGGACTCGTAGGACTAGAAACGGTGGCAGGAGACGGCATCGGTGGATTTGAAATGGCTACTTTTTAAAGGGCACATTATTTGTTGTCATTATATCCTGAGCAAGCGTGCCCACTAAGGAATAACATTTAAAAAAAAACATGTAAAAATACAACCGGCTATTCCGAACTTTTTAAATACAGATGTAGCAATTGTTAAACAACACATTACACCTCTTTTTTCCAGGTTTTAGTTCTAGGTTTTATGTCGAGGTTTTGGTTTGAGCCTTTTGAGCCTTTAGTTCTAGGCTTTAGTTTCAGTAGAGTCTTCCCCCGTGGTATTTTGATTGTAGTTTTGATTTTGTGACTTGTTTAGTGAGTCAGGGTCAGAATATATTGACTAGCGCTGATACAGACACCATTACCGACGCGCACCCCACCGACACTACGGGATACCTACCTACCGGGCGCAACGGACACCTAAACAAGCGCACACCAGCGCAATACACTGAGCAGCGCTACCCTCCATAGACAAACCCCCGACTGGGGCATGGAGGGCCCGGATCTCCACATACTGGGCACACCAAACAATGAGGAACACAGATGATCTACTCATGGTCAACCTCCAACATGCCAGCAATCCAGGCACCGGGGCACCCTCATCAGCTTAAACTTTAGGCTCCCACACTGAAGAAGCCACAGGCGAAACGCATCTGTAAAGGAGTCTACAACCACTTGCTACAAACCTTGAAGGGTTAACAGCTGGCTACAAACTGAGGAGCAACGACCCCACCTTGCTTCAAACGTGAGGCATACACTTAAGGACACTGAGGACGGGCAAGTAACCTGAGCCCCTCCTTTCCTCATCATCCATATTTAGAGACTGTTTATATCGCCTTGTTACCATTGCAGAAAACAAAACACCAGTTTCTGCCAAGGACTAGTATAATACTCATCAAAGGAAAACATTTGATGTGTAAGAACGAGTAATGTAAATAACACTTGTTTATTTGAATAAAAGCAATTAATCAGAGTAAAGTGTAGAGGTTAAACGTTTTTTTCCAGGGGACACACGGGGCCCCCCCTGGGCACCCCGGCTAGGCCCCCTTACCAGCCGGGGACCCAGGAGGACCCTGAGTGAAACCCCACCACGGGAAAAAAAAAACCCTTTTCTCTTGCACTATTGTGGCCCACAAAAAGGCCCAATATACCTCACCACTCTGATCTAGGCAATAGCACAATACCCACTTAAACCTCTATTCCTCCTCCCACTCCCCTCAGAATATATTCTCCAGATAGCGAGTCTGACAGTGTCTCCCTCTACTGAGGAGACACAGCGGTGCAGTGGTACAAGTGGTAGTGCTAGGCATCCTAGAAGAGATGGTACCGAAAAAGAAGAGGCCATACTGGTGGATAGCGTAGGTCAGGGGGAGAGTGCTGCAGCTGGTGAAGGAGTACCTGCGTGGAGGCCACCTGTAATTATTCAATTCCTCAATTCCCCCATTTGATTCTGTCTCATGTTCATTACACAGACCATTTTACTGGATATGATCTTCTATATCAATCTCTATGCCTAGCAGGGCTGTATTTACCATTAGGCAACCCTAGGCACGTGCCTAGGGTGGCAACCTGTAAGGGGGGAGGGCGCTGCCCTTACTACTACAGTAGAGAAAAGAAATTAAAACTCACGTATTCAGAACATTAATGCCTCCTAACAAGCACCCCCCAGCCACAGAAAGACGCAGAGTGTATTTGTGTGAAGGGGGGGTGCAATGGGTTGAACACAGGCCAGAGCATCTCCCCTCCACTGGTGTGCTCATGTAACTCCTGTATTTCAGAACGCAGTAAAAGATGGAACATGCTTGTCTGCTTCTTTGCATTTCGCCCTTTGTGACCTATAGCCCATTGCACCCTTTCCCCTTACACACTTTTTTATATGGACTGTGACCTAACTTAAAAAAAAGGGGGCGCAAGCACTTAAAGTGCCTAGGGCACCATGGACACCAAATACGGCCCTGATGCCTACCCTGTTTCCCCGAAAATAAGACACTGTCTTATATTCATTTTTCCCCGGAAAATGGCCTTATTTTCGGGGGATGTCTTGACAGAAGACAGGCAGCGTGCGTCTCCTCCACCTCCCTGGAGCTCCCCCCTTACGTGCCCCGTCATTACGCCCCCTAGTGGTTACAATATCAGGCTGCTCAGCTGTGCTAGTTGACTATGCCTGCTATAGCCTGTGAGAGTCTCATGGGACCCGCACGGCAGCCGCCGTGCGCCGGGCGGCCTATGCGGGCCGTGTTTGCAGGCTGCTGGGCCTGTTTTAACGTAGGGGCCTGGAGCAGCAGCTCCGTCCGCCCCTACGTTAATCCGGGCCTGCTTACCGGTACCGTATTGTCTCGGTCCAGGTCTCGCTGGGGCACACTCGGCGGCGTGGTCACAGGGAGCAGGCGGCGGCAGCTTTTCCTCAGGTTCGCGCGGGCTTTCTGACATCCCCCTGCGCACCATCCCTCAGCAAATACCCGCCCGAAGTCTCGCGTTGCTCCACAGCGCTGCAGCCAATCAGTGAGCTGCAAGGCGCCACCGCCCCAACGGTCTCTACGGTAGAAGCTCCGGATACTTCTGCAACATTTCGTGGACGGAACTGTACCAACGGTGAGGCCCTATTTTCGGGGGAGGATTTATTTTTGGGTAGGAATTATTTTCGGGGGATGACTTATATAACGATATCCTCCGAAAGTAGGCACTAGGCCTTATTTTCGGAGGATGTCTTATTTTCGGGGAAAGACGGTAGCAGGTTTTAGCATAAAATCCCCCAAAGAGGCATGCCCGAGCTCAGGCATGGCAACCCAGAAATTTAAGTGAGATGAAAAAATGTTGGGGGGCCCACTTTAGAAATGGGTATCATACAAAAATGTAGCATTGCCTCCTACTGGGATATTTGACCCTTATTGGCTCCCCATTATTTCTGGCTGTAATGTGCAGATATTGTTGCAAAATCTTACTGCGGTTTCTGCATTTCAATAACAATTTCACTGCTATTCCCCGTAGTGAGCTGGGCCACGACAGGTTGTATAAATGAAGGCCCCCTGATTAATAGCCAGAACACTTCGCAGGAGTGTATATCTTCATTGAATCGCTTATACTTTTTAAAGAGCATATTATTTTTTGTCAATATATTCCTAGCAAGCGTGCCTGCTATGGGATAAAATTGTATAAATTATGTAAAAATCCGATCGACTATAACAAACTTTTTTGGTTGGCACCTTGAGAAAGTGGTCTGGGCGGCCACGGAACGTGTGGGTGAAGATATCGGTTGGACCCAGCAGGGGTGATTTTCACACTTTATTTAGGGACATGGGATTCATTTGGGGAGTATTAATCTTCATATATAGGCTATGGGTTTTGGATATTAATTAGGGCTTTCCTGCTGTGGTCTGGCTTGTGTGTGTTTTTTAAATGTTTATGGTTGAAATGTGATGATATATTTGTTCATTGATGAATTAAAGATGAATATTTAGACTTTATTACATTTTAAATGAATGATTATTGAGGGGTAAGTGGTGCCGTCCTGAGTTGTCCTATTTGCGGTGTACTGGGACCGCAGTTGTTTGGATATTGCGTTGTGGTTTTGGGACTTCAGATTGGCACATTCCCACCTCGGTTTCAATTAAATTTCTTTTGGAGTGGTGCAGGATTGTTGCACTATAGGGTCGATTCAGAGAGACCAAAAAAGACTTTCGTTTTTGTGTCGATTTTTTTTTTTTTTTTTAATTTTCCCGCTCTCGTATGAGTGTGCGAGCGATTCTATGCACTGCTTGTTATAGGGAGATTTGGGGGGATTCTCTGCTGCACTGCTTGTTATAGGGAGATTTGGGGGGATTCTCTGCTGCACTGCTTGTTAAGGGGTGATTTGGAGGGATTCTCTGCTGCACTGCTTGTTATAGGGAGATTTGGGGGGATTCTCTGCTGCACTGCTTGTTATAGGGAGATTTGGGGGGATTCTCTGCTGCACTGCTTGTTAAGGGGTGATTTGGAGGGATTCTCTGCTGCACTGCTTGTTATGGGGTGATTTGGGTTTATACTCTGCTGCAGTGCTTGTTATGGGGTGATTTGGGGGATGCTCTGCTGCACTGCTTGCTATGGGGTGATTTGGGGGTATTCTCTGCTGCACTGCTTGTTATGGGGAGATTTGAGGGGATACTCTGCTGCACTGCTTGTTATGGGGTGATTTGGGGGTATTCTCTGCTGCACTGCTTGTTATGGGGTGATTTGAGGGGATACTCTGCTGCAGTGCTTGTTATGGGGTGATTTGGGGGATGCTCTGCTGCACTGCTTGCTATGGGGTGATTTGGGGTATTCTCTGCTGCACTGCTTGTTATGGGGTGATTTGGGGGGATTCTCTGCTGCACTGCTTGTTATGGGGTGATTTGGGGGGATTCTCTGCTGCACTGCTTGTTATGGGGAGATTTGGGGGGATTCTCTGCTGCACTGCTTGTTATGGGGAGATTTGGGGGGATTCTCTGCTGCACTGCTTGTTATGGGGTGATTTGGGGGGATGCTCTGCTGCACTGCTTGTTATGGGGTGATTTGGGGGTATTCTCTGCTGCACTGCTTGTTATGGGGAGATTTGGGAGGACACTCTGCTGCACTGCTTGTTATGGGGTGATTTGGGGGTATTCTCTGCTGCACTGCTTGTTATGGGGTGATTTGGGGGGATTCTCTGCTGCACTGCTTGTTATGGGGTGATTTGGGGGGATTCTCTGCTGCACTGCTTGTTATGGGGTGATTTGGGGGGATGCTCTGCTGGACTGCTTGTTATGGGGTGATTTGGGGTATTCTCTGCTGCACTGCTTGTTATGGGGTGATTTGGGGGTATTCTCTGCTGCACTGCTTGTTATGGGGTGATTTGGGGGGATTCTCTGCTGCACTGCTTGTTATGGGGTGATTTGGGGGGATTCTCTGCTGCACTGCTTGTTATGGGGTGATTTGGGGGGATGCTCTGCTGGACTGCTTGTTATGGGGTGATTGGGGGGATGCTCTGCTGGACTGCTTGTTATGGGGTGATTTGGGGTATTCTCTGCTGCACTGCTTGTTATGGGGTGATTTGGGGGGATTCTCTGCTGCACTGCTTGTTATGGGGTGATTTGGGGGATGCTCTGCTGCACTGCTTGCTATGGGGTGATTTGGGGGTATTCTCTGCTGCACTGCTTGTTATGGGGTGATTTGGGGGGATTCTCTGCTGCACTGCTTGTTATGGGGTGATTTGGGGGGATTCTCTGCTGCACTGCTTGTTATGGGGTGATTTGGGGGGATTCTCTGCTGCACTGCTTGTTATGGGGTGATTTGGGGGGATTCTCTGCTGCACTGCTTGTTATGGGGAGATTTGGGAGGACACTCTGCTGCACTGCTTGTTATGGGGTGATTTGGGGGGATTCTCTGCTGCACTGCTTGTTATGGGGTGATTTGGGGGGATGCTCTGCTGGACTGCTTGTTATGGGGTGATTTGGGGGTATTCTCTGCTGCACTGCTTGTTATGGGGTGATTTGGGGGTATTCTCTGCTGCACTGCTTGTTATGGGGTGATTTGGGGGATGCTCTGCTGCACTGCTTGCTATGGGGTGATTTGGGGGATGCTCTGCTGCACTGCTTGCTATGGGGTGATTTGGGGGTATTCTCTGCTGCACTGCTTGTTATGGGGTGATTTGGGGGGATTCTCTGCTGCACTGCTTGTTATGGGGTGATTTGGGGGGATTCTCTGCTGCACTGCTTGTTATGGGGAGATTTGGGGGGATTCTCTGCTGCACTGCTTGTTATGGGGAGATTTGGGGGGATTCTCTGCTGCACTGCTTGTTATGGGGTGATTTGGGGGGTTTCTCTGCTGCACTGCTTGTTATGGGGTGATTTGGGGGGATGCTCTGCTGCACTGCTTGTTATGGGGTGATTTGGGGGTATTCTCTGCTGCACTGCTTGTTATGGGGAGATTTGGGAGGACACTCTGCTGCACTGCTTGTTATGGGGTGATTTGGGGGTATTCTCTGCTGCACTGCTTGTTATGGGGTGATTTGGGGGGATTCTCTGCTGCACTGCTTGTTATGGGGTGATTTGGGGGTATTCTCTGCTGCACTGCTTGTTATGGGGGGATTTGGGGGGATTCTCTGCTGCACTGCTTGTTATGGGGTGATTTGGGGGGATTCTCTGCTGCACTGCTTGTTATGGGGTGATTTGGGGGGATGCTCTGCTGGACTGCTTGTTATGGGGTGATTTGGGGTATTCTCTGCTGCACTGCTTGTTATGGGGTGATTTGGGGGGATTCTCTGCTGCACTGCTTGTTATGGGGTGATTTGGGGGGATTCTCTGCTGCACTGCTTGTTATGGGGTGATTTGGGGGGATTCTCTGCTGCACTGCTTGTTATGGGGAGATTTGGGAGGACACTCTGCTGCACTGCTTGTTATGGGGTGATTTGGGGGGATTCTCTGCTGCACTGCTTGTTATGGGGTGATTTGGGGGGATTCTCTGATGCACTGCTTGTTATGGGGTGATTTGGGGGGATTCTCTGCTGCACTGCTTGTTATAGGGTGATTTGGGGGGATGCTCTGCTGCACTGCTTGTTATGGGGTGATTTGGGGGTATTATCTGATGCACTGCTTGTTATGGGATGATTTGGGGGGATTCTGTGCTGCACTGCTTGTTATGGGGTGATTTGGGGGAATGCTCTGCTGCACTGCTTGTTATGGGGTGATTTGGGGGAACGCTCTGCTGCACTGCTTGTTATGGGGTGATTTGGGGGCATTCTCTGCTGCACTGCTTGTTATGGGGAGATTTGGGGGGGATTCACTGCTGCACTGATTGTTATGGGGTGATTTGGGGGTTTCTCTGCTGCACTGCTTTTTATGGGGTGATTAGGGGGGATGCTCTGCTGCACTGCTTGCTATGGGGGGGGGGGGTAATATATGAGGCTGATGACACTGCAGAAGGGCCTGTGTGACTAAAAAAGTTCCGAGAACTTTTTTAACCCCAGTCCTCCCTGCTCAGGTCTGTAAGGTTCTGTTGCCTGGTTGAGCATAAAGTTAGCAGTGTGAGCAGAGCACCTTGTGATCCCCAACTTACTTGGTAAATAGCAAGTGTAGCATGCCCCGAGAATAACTCGTATTGCGTTTGTAGCATGTGCTCTACTTTATTTGTAGTTAATTAGGTCACTGGGTCTGTGCAAAACATTTTTCATTAATTCCTCTCTTGGAAGCCAGTGAAAGACTGAATTACACGTTAAGGCTTCGCTGCTACAATTTGCACATTTTTATCAATTTGCATTAATTGGAAACATTTAACACTTGTGATAACCACAATTGTCTGAAGTCACAAGGGCGTAGGGTTGTGTGAAATCACCAGCAACGGACTGGTGGAAAAAAGGTCATCTGAGCAATGGAGTCGAAGGAGCAGCTGGTCTTCACCAAGAACCACCAGCAAGGGACTATATACTTCTCTGCAACTACCCCAACGTTTCAGTCATCTTTATACCAAAGTCTGTAGGATTCTGACTATAAAGACATTATAATAGTTCAGGCAGATTAGAGAAACAAAGAGGACATACAGAGAGAAATTAGAAAATTACCAGTTTTGAGAGATATTCTATTACTTTCAGTGTCAACGTGCAATGTCTTCACTAAGAAACAACGGCAGAGGGTCTGTTAAGTTCTCTAAAACTACCTCCAGGTTTCAACATAATCATATAATTAGCATATGCAAAAGGAAAAAGAGGGCCCCCACAAAGCCTACAAGGATACTCAGGATCAAGTTGCACCAACTTCTGGTGCTCCAAGGGCTGTTTGGAACGGTCTCAAGCAAATTACAGATTTTAAGAAATACTCCATTACCTCCAATGTCAAATTGCAATGTCTTCAACAAGAATGACCACCATGGGGGCACAGACTCTGAAATAGCCTCCAGGTTTCAGGAATCAGCATAACCACGTCTGTAGGATTCCAGTTATAATGAAGCCCAGGCAGACACTATAATGTTTAAGGGAGATCAGGACAAACTTGAGGACCTACTGAGTGAAAGTAGAAACTACTAGGGTTATGCGAACCGGTTCGGACGAACCGGAATTCGCTCCGAATTTCAGGGAAAATTCGATTCGGCACGGACCCAAATTTTTTTTGGTTCGTGCCGATCGAATTTTCCCTGAAATAAAAAAAAAAAATGCCGGCATGGTGGGAGCGGGCAGGCCGGCTACGCTGTCAATGGGCGGCGGAAGCCGGCCCGCTGACAGCGCAGCCGGCCTGCCCACTCCCACCATGCCGGCATTTTTTTAAAAAGCAAACACTTACCTGCACGGTCGGAGCGTGGAGCCCGGCGCCGCTCTCAGGTGCCCTCTGATGACGCGCCCTCTGCTGACGCGTCCTCTGATGACAGCTGAGCCCGGCGCCGCTCTCAGCTGTCATCAGAGGGCGCGTCATCAGAGGGCGCCTGAGAGCGGCGCCGGCCTCCACGCTCCGACCGTGCAGGTAAGTGTTTGCATTTTTGCTGGCATGGTGGGAGCAGGCAGGCCGGCTACGCTGTCAGCGGGCCGGCGGCGGCCCGCTGACAGGCATAGCCGGCCTGCCCGCTCCCACAATGCCGGCATTTTTTTTTTCAGATGAGCGATTCGTGAAAGTTCGATTCGGGCGAACCCGAATTTCTTGGGGAAATTCGGCGAATCGCCCGAATCGAACTTTCAAGAAGTTCGCTCATCTCTAGAAACGACATTCACCTATGGTGATCCAAGGGCTGTTTGGAAGGGTCTCCAGCAAAATACAGATGATACAGTCTTAAAAGTGAGAAAGTCTTTGTAGATTTTTTGTTCTTTTTAATGTTTACTGCTCATCTTAATTTTTACTTTTAGAGTTATTGACTGGAGCAAAATCAATCTACATGGTCAGTTATAAAACAAAGGAGCATTATTTAGCACAGAAGCTTGCAATCTAACACATTTTATATTTTTTAACTAAAAAAGGTTATTTTTTTAGTTGGGGTCCATTTTTTTCTAAATAAACAAAACACAGATTTACAAGCCAGTTGGACACCAAAGCGTGCTGTCTTGGGCATCCTATCTTAGCAGCACATAGCAAAATGTAGGTGGTCTTTTTTATTGTTTAGCATGTGTTTGGGGGACAATCTTCTGCAATAACAAATAAAAAAAAAAACTGTTTACAGCTTCTACCTGAATGTTAGGCGTGCGCATTATTGGACTAAAATCTGTTGAGCCTTATGTGGGCAATATGATGGCTTCTGTGACCTTCTGCTTCTAACTGGGAATAAGGTGTGCACAGTTATGGATTAGGAGTGGCCTACCAGGGCCCTCCACACTTTCTTCATCAAGATTTAAATTTAAAAATCCCTGTGTGGGCAATATGATAGCTGCTGGGGCTTTTACCTTTGCCTGGATGGGGTGTGGGCTTAATTTCTGGACTGGGTGAGGCCTGCCAGGGTCCTCTGCACTTTGACCCTGTAATGTAGAATGTACGATACCTTATGATGGCTGCTGTGGCCCCTAGGATGTACTGGGGATAGGTGGTTCATGTTAGGGCGAGCGCTGCACGCCCGTCTCACAGCATTTCACCTACCTCCATGGCTGCATGGAGCCGTCATCCATCTTCCCTCAGGGCTGCTTCCAGCTGCCGCCCTTCCCCCAATGCTTCCTCCTTGCATGGTCAGGTGCGCACACGTCTCCGTCCACTAGAGGGCGAGCGCACAGGATCCCTGAGATTTAAAGGGCCTGTACAGCACTGATTGGTGTTTATGTCATCCAATCCTGCATCATCTTCCCCTATTTAAACAGGCACTTCCTTCCTTCAGTGCCGGATCTTGGTCTCTCCATGCTTGTTGAAAGTCAGACATACTTGGATTGCTCACCTGTGTACCGACCTCTGCCTGTCCCCAACTCTGAACCTTTGCTGCCTGCCCTGACCTCGGCTACTCACCTTTTCTGTGAACCTGTGCTGCCAGCCCCGACCTCTGCCTGTACTTACTATGCCTTTTGCCTGCCACTTGTGTACCTCGCTTAACCTCGGCTGACTGTGGGACTGGGCCGCTGTTGGGGGGTAGCGACCTGGGGGTCACTTGCCGCACAAGACCAACCTGCCTTGCGGTGGGCTCTGGTGAATACCGGTGGCCCCTTAGACTCCGCTCCCCTGACACGGTACCCGCCATCGGTTCCACAGTTAAAGCGGATCCACACCCGAGTCCGCTCCATCCGGTCCGTGACAGTTCATTATGGAACGGGTGGCCTCCGTTTATGTAATCTGGTTTTAGGAGAGCTCATTAAAAACTTGTGGGGGTGTTCCTTCGCATTTTTTGCATTTGCCAGCATTTTGTGCCTTTCAAAGACAAGACTAAACCTCAAAATCCACCCCCTAGACTATAATGGGATCCAGACTCGGATATATGCAATGCCAGCATTTAGCAGCCAATTCAGGACAATCATGATTAGACCTAGACCTAGCCGCCCTTTCCGCAAAGCGGGAAGGCTTGGACGCCACAAATCTTTGTGGAGGCCCAGGAGTAGGATATCCATTCTCTCCACACCATTGTGTTGTGTAAAAGCCGCCCCACACCTGATCGTATGAGGGCGCACCATCAACTACTCAATTACTATTTGGTATTAAACACAAGTTAAACACGGGTCTTGTGTGTAGTGTCCACTAGTTCACAAGACCCGAACTAGTGGACACTACACACATATTTTTTTTCATAAGAGCCGCACTTGGCCTGAACTAGTGTACACTCAATTGCCCTGTTATTAAACACAAATGACCCCCAAGTGGACAATCAACTAATATGTGTTATTAATATGTGTTACAAAAAAGCCACATGTGGCCTGAATAAGAGGACACTTAACTACTATGTGTTATCAAACACAAATGACCCTCAAGTGGCCTGTACAAGTGGACACTAAAATTACTATTATTAAACGCATAAGAGCCTAACATGGCCTAAACAAGGCCACTCAATTACTATGTGTTATTAAACACAAATGATGCCCAAATGGCCTGAACTAAGGGCACTCAATTATTTTTTGATATTAGACACAAATTACCCTCACAAGGGCTGAATTAGTGAACATTACACAAATATTCTTTTTCAAAAGAGCTTCACATGGCCTGAGCAAGTGTACACTTAACTACTATGTGTTATTGCCTAAACAATAGACATTCTTGTAGAGAAATTAGTGAACCGAACCGGTAGAACTCGGTTTTGACCCGAATTTCAGGAAAAGTTCAGCTCGCTGTGGACCCGAACTTTGCATAGACACGCAGAAGATGAACCTGGTGGGATTTCACTGGCCCCACCCCACAGGTCACAGCCAGCCAAGGAGAAGCAGAGAGACAGGGTCACATGGACCCCCTGCTGTGTGAAACCTCCCAAACTCACCTCTTCCCAGTCCTATGGTGCATGCGCCGCAAATGCCTGGTGCAGGCACGTGCCCTGCTAGAGGGACAGCGGGGATGCAGCTGCTACTTGCGCATGCGGCGATGAAGCGGGAAAAAAGGTTCGTTTATGGATGACCTGGGGGGTTTCACACAGTGGGGCATCCCGATTTTGGATGCCCCGGGGGGAGGAAATCGATTTAGCATCACAGGTTCTTCAGCAGTCTGAAACCAAAGTGAGGTATGGCGGCCACCCTCCCCTGCTTTTACGAGGGTGCTGGCGCCTTCACACCTTAAAACATAGGCCCTTATTTAAAAAGGGATAGCGGCAGGTAGCGAATGGTGAGCGAGCGGTAATGACGGTCACCACCACGAGAACGCCGGCTCCCCTCCGCATCACACATTTATCAAGCCGATCCTGCTTAGCGACTGAGATAACGCCAGATAGCGAATCATTCATCATTATTCCAGCCTCACCCCACAGCGCCAGGGAGCAACCTTGAACAGCGTCAGGTATGACCTCTCGCTACCTGGCGCTCTCCAATGCATTTCAATGGAACAATCTTTAAATATTCTTAATTAATTGCTATTATTTTTTTTTTTTTTTTAAATGTCAAAAATTCTGTGACCACTTCTGCAATGTTAAAGGTAAAAAGAAAAAAAAAAATTTGTGCAGAATTGATATTACAGGTCTGATATTATTGTATTCATATTACTAAATGTTTTGAAAAACTTGTTTTTTTTTTTCCCAAAAATATGGTTGTTTGGGGGTTAAAAAACTACTTTTAACCCATCGCCGCCAGCGCTCTGGGGTTTAAACAAGCATTTCACAGCGCGAGAATTTTTTGAGCGTGATTTGTTAATGAATATGCTGGGAGCCGTTCGCTATGGCCATTCGCTGTCATGCGCTCCCATACAGCGCGGAACCTGTCAAACAGCGACTCCTAACCCCGTATTCAACATTACCGCACACCGACTGAGTCGCTGTCAACAGCCGAACAACGGCCAAGCACAGCGAATACTAGCGGGCGCTGTGAAAATACCGCTACTGTCGCTCATCTGTCGCTACCTGGCGCTATTAATGAATCGGCCTCATAATTTCTTTAGAAAAATAAAACTTTTCTTAATTGCTCTACATTATTCTTGGTTCCTACCAGGCAACATTATTAAAGTAAACATTTGTTTCAAACACTAAACAGCAGCATTATACACACGCTAAAGGGGTTAACTTTGGGCACTAGGCCCAGGCTTCAGCCTCCTGCTCAAGGGGCATAATAAGCGGGGTCAGGCAAGGAAATCAATTTATCATCCCTCCAACGGCTGACACTGTGGAGCCTCGGTCCACCACTCGGGCCGATCACGGTGGGTTTTGAACCAATTTAAAGGGTAATTCCACCTTCGATTACAAGGCCCTTATTTAACAAGGGATAGCGCCAGGTAGCGAATGGTGAGCGAACGGTAATGACGGTCACCGCCACGAGAACGCCGGCTCCCCTCCGCAATCACACATTTATCAAGCCGATCCTGCTTAGCGACTGACAGAGCGCCAGATAGCGAATCATTCATCATTATTCCAGCCTCACCCCACAGCACCAGCGTCCGACCTTGAACAGCGACAGGTATGACCTCTCGCTACCTGGCGCTCTCCAATGCATTTCAATGGAGCAATCTTTAAATATTCTTAATTAATTGCTATTAATGTTTTTTTTTTTTTTTTTTTTTTTTAAATGTCAAAAATTCTGTGACCACTTCTGCAATGTTAGATATTTTTTTTAAGGTAAAAAGAAAAAAAAATGTGCAGAATTGATATTACAGGTCTAATATTAATGTATTCATATTACAAAATGTTTTGAAAAACTTGTTTTTTTTTTATCCAAAAATATGGTTGTTTGGGGGTTAAAAAACTACTTTTAACCCATCGCCGCCAGCGCTCTGGGGTTTAAACATGCATTTCACAGCGTGAGAATTTTTTGAGCGTGATTTGTTAATGAATCTGCTGGGAGCCGATCGCTATGGCCAGTCGCTATCATGCGCTCCCATACAGCGCGGAACCTGTCAAATAGCGACTCCTCACCCAATATTCAACATTATGGCAAACCGACTGAGTCGCTATCAACTACAGAACAACGGCCAAGCACAGCGACTACTAGCGGGCGCTCTGAAAATGCCGCTACTGTCGCTCATCTGTCGCTACCTGGCGCTATTAATGAATCGGCCTCTTAGTTTCCATTACTGTGTGCCAAAATAATATCTTCAATGTGCTGAGGCTATCTGTTTTTTTTTTTTTTTTTTTTTTCTATATGTTTGCAGCTCGGTTTTATAAAAGAAAACAGTTTACCCAAGCAACAATGTGTTTACCTTAGACACTGGTGCATTAGATGCACATATCATATACTTCCTCACTCCTGGCTTGCTAATCATATGATTGGCTAATGTAGGAAGGACAGGATTAACCCATTCTGCTTAAATTCAACTATTTCAGATAGGGAGGATCACAATCATGTGTTTCAGTAGGTAAAGGGCTACTGGCAACGTTCACACCTTCAGAGAACATTATCTTGCTTAGACTAGCTTAGGGCAGGGCCGGATTAAGTGTGGTGGAGGCCCCTGGGCACAAAATCTGGTGGAGGCCCCAGATACAGAATTTTTTCCTTTATAATAATAGTCCAATCAAGTCATTGATTGGTGGTTGTCTGGCACCCGCCTACTTACTGTAACATCAGATGGAGTCCCTTGTGCCCCCCTTGTGCGGGTACGTGCTGCTCGGGAACTCCTGCTTTGCCATTCTGGGTGGGGGGTAGTGTAGTCGCCCGGCTGGTTCCCTGCATTGAGCTGCCAGCGGCTGTGCTTGGTGGCTTATGTGCAGTGACAGCTCTGCACCCATCACTGTAGCGTTGCTGGTGGCGGCTTTGCTGCTCTAGACTCTCCGTCCTGCCCTGTGGTGGCTTTGGCTGCAGGTTTGCAAAAAGCCTCCTGGACCAGACCATAACCCAAAGGTTGGTGGAGGCCCCCTTTGCAGGACAAGTGGCGGAGGCCCTGGGGCATGAGCCCCTTGCGTCCCCTCATAATCCAGCCCAGATAGAATACACGCTTGCACACCTATGGGAATGCGGGCATGCTCATTGGTTGGCGGCATGCATCTGTGGGTGTGTTGGGGCATCTGATGGTGTGAGGGCAGGTGTGTGGGGGGCTTAGCTGTAGGTGTGTGGGTGTGCACATGGCTGCAGTTGGAGTGGGGGCGTACATCCGCTTGTGTGGGTGTGTGAAACTAAGAGGTCAGGGATCACCCACGTGCGCTGTGTCCCTAACATTCGGCGATTTTTTCAATGGGGGATAAATCCCAGTCAATATTATATCAATATTATAGTGTGCACACCTAGGGTAAGTAGAACGTAAATAAAAAAAAGAAGGGAGGGGTCCCACTTACCCCTCAAAAATACCCAAAATCAAGTGGCACCACTGAAATGCTTAGTGCAAGTTAAAAAAAAAATTATTTAGCCATAATTGACACAAACAGCAGTTTAATAACCTCTAAAAAAAACATATACACAAACCAACACTAGATGGCGCTAATGACTAGCCTCCTATTCATTTTACATGTGACTCACTATTTAACAAGGGCTATAATATGTGCCCTAGACCCCAACGTCCCCCTGCAAATATGCAAGTGCAACAATCATATATAATTACAAGTAAATCATAATAATCTTCTGTGCAAAAATATCAATAATGTGCAAAATACTGCTGAATAGTAATAAGGACAAGCCGGGTGAAAAAGAGGGACAATGGAGCAAACGCATAAAAGAATATCTTACAACTCCATGACATAATGGGGGCTGCCAAAACACGCTATATCCCCCTGGCCGACGCGTTGCATGATGACTAACGCGTCACTTCCTCTATGCAGGATTTTTTACATTCTGTCCTAAATGTAATAAAAATGGCAAATCCCATCGCCTGCAAAAATACATAGCTCAGCTCTCCAAGCCAAGAGCTCTATTTTATGAGAAACGGGCAGAAGTAACTGCAGAAAACTAGGAGGAGGAGCTCTCATTAGCTTTTCTATAAAGAAACAAAAAAATACTTTACAAAATCATTCTAAACGTGCGCTTCGTTCTGCAGAATTTCACATTCCTGCCAGCAGAGGGCACTCTGGTAGCAGTTTGGTCAATCGCATGTCTGCACTGGAGGGATAGTTGTAGTTCTCTATTATGACACTAGATGTCAGCAGTGCTGCAGCCTGAAAATAACATTCTCCAAAGCAATGCCAGACGAGTGGCAAAGCTGCGAGCGTTCTTTATTTTTTATATCATTTATTTTCATTGTTACGTGTCTGAAAATCGTCTAAACAAATGAGTAAAATAACTTACAGGATTATGTGAAGGTATCACGGAATGCTTTGGTTTTTACATATTACAGCACACCTAAACCCTTAACTTGTCACAGGGAGGGCTCTCAGGATAAAGATGAACAAAACCATTTATTTTTAAAGAGGAGCATCAGGAAGAATAAATCTCCCCCAAGCCTCTCCGGGCTGCTGCCCCCACCCCGGTTTTGGGCACTATTTACTCACCTTAACATTCATCTTTTGGGTCCCTCGGATTCTGGGTGACCCCCTGGTTTTGGGCACCATTACCTTTGGGCACCATTACCTTTGGGCACCATTACCTTTGGGCACTATTACCTTTGGGCACCATTACCTTTGGGCACTATTACCTTTGGGCACTATTACCTTTGGGCACCATTACCTTTGGGCACCATTACCTTTGGGCACTATTACCTTTGGGCACCATTACCTTTGGGCACTATTACCTTTGGGCACCATTACCTTTGGGCGCCATTACCTTTGGGCACTATTACCTTTGGGCACCATTACCTTTGGGCACCATTACCTTTGGGCACTATTACCTTTGGGCACCATTACCTTTGGGCGCCATTACCTTTGGGCACTATTACCTTTGGGCACTATTACCTTTGGGCACCATTACCTTTGGGCACTATTACCTTTGGGCACCATTACCTTTGGGCGCCATTACCTTTGGGCACCATTACCTTTGGGCACCATTACCTTTGGGCACTATTACCTTTGGGCACCATTACCTTTGGGCACTATTACCTTTGGGCACCATTACCTTTGGGCGCCATTACCTTTGGGCACTATTACCTTTGGGTACTATTACCTTTGGGCACTATTACCTTTGGGCACTATTTCCTTTGGGCACCATTACCTTTGGGCACTATTACCTTTGGGCACTATTACCTTTGGGCGCCATTACCTTTGGGCGCCATTACCTTTGGGCGCCATTACCTTTGGGCACCATTACCTTTGGGCACTATTACCTTTGGGCACCATTACCTTTGGGCACTATTACCTTTGGGCACCATTACCTTTGGGCGCCATTACCTTTGGGCACTATTACCTTTGGGCACCATTACCTTTGGGCACTATTACCTTTGGGCACCATTACCTTTGGGCGCCATTACCTTTGGGCACCATTACCTTTGGGCACTATTACCTTTGGGCACTATTTCCTTTGGGCACCATTACCTTTGGGCACTATTACCTTTGGGCACTATTACCTTTGGGCACCATTACCTTTGGGCGCCATTACCTTTGGGCGCCATTACCTTTGGGCACCATTACCTTTGGGCACTATTACCTTTGGGCACCATTACCTTTGGGCACTATTATCTTTGGGCACTATTATCTTTGGGCACTATTACCTTTGGGCGCCATTACCTTTGGGCACCATTACCTTTGGGCACTATTACCTTTGGGCACCATTACCTTTGGGCACTATTACCTTTGGGCACCATT
Source organism: Gastrophryne carolinensis (assembly GCA_027917425.1). Classification (NCBI taxonomy): domain Eukaryota; kingdom Metazoa; phylum Chordata; class Amphibia; order Anura; family Microhylidae; genus Gastrophryne; species Gastrophryne carolinensis. The sequence continues at coordinate 22,424,708 of CM051234.1, read as the reverse complement.
ACCTTTGGGCGCCATTACCTTTGGGCGCCATTACCTTTGGGCACTATTACCTTTGGGCACCATTACCTTTGGGCACTATTACCTTTGGGCACCATTACCTTTGGGCACTATTACCTTTGGGCACCATTACCTTTGGGCACTATTACCTTTGGGCGCCATTACCTTTGGGCACTATTACCTTTGAGCACCATTAACTTTGGGCACCATTACCTTTGGGCACTATTTCCTTTGGGCACCATTACCTTTGGGCACTATTACCTTTGGGCACCATTACCTTTGGGCACCATTACCTTTGGGCACTATTACCTTTGGGCACCATTACCTTTGGGCACTATTACCTTTGGGCACCATTACCTTTGGGCACTATTACCTTTGGGCACCATTACCTTTGGGCACTATTACCTTTGGGCACCATTACCTTTGGGCACTATTACCTTTGGGCACCATTACCTTTGGGCACCATTACCTTTTGGCACCATTACCTTTGGGCACTATTACCTTTGGGCACCATTACCTTTGGGCACTATTACCTTTGGGCACCATTACCTTTGGGCACTATTACCTTTGGGCACCATTACCTTTGGGCACTATTACCTTTGGGCACCATTACCTTTGGGCACTATTACCTTTGGGCACCATTACCTTTGGGCACTATTACCTTTGGGCACCATTACCTTTGGGCACCATTACCTTTGGGCACTATTACCTTTGGGCACCATTACCTTTGGGCACCATTACCTTTGGGCACTATTACCTTTGGGCACCATTACCTTTGGGCACTATTACCTTTGGGCACCATTACCTTTGGGCACCATTACCTTTTGGCACCATTACCTTTGGGCACTATTACCTTTGGGCACCATTACCTTTGGGCACCATTACCTTTGGGCACCATTACCTTTGGGCACTATTACCTTTGGGCACCATTACCTTTGGGCACTATTACCTTTGGGCACCATTACCTTTGGGCACTATTACCTTTGGGCACCATTACCTTTGGGCACTATTACCTTTGGGCACCATTACCTTTGGGCACTATTACCTTTGGGCACCATTACCTTTGGGCACCATTACCTTTGGGCACTATTTACTCACCTTATCATCCATCTTCTGGGTCCCTTGGATTCCGGGCGACCTTCCGACAGACAGCACTATCTTTGATCCCATCAGGCACTGCACAGGGACCCCGATCTGGGGTGCAATGGAGCCGCCCAAAATCCTTCAAGACTCTCCTGAGTGGCGCGGGACTTTTTGAAGATGGATGGTCTTTGAGGATTGGGCCCTGAACTTACCAAAAGGTAAGTAGGGGCCGATGCGGGAGGGAGGAATTGGCCCCTATTTATTTTATGTCCGATGTTCCTCAATAACACATGATCTAGGGGCATGATAATTTGGCATGCCCCAGGGGCACTTAGTTGACCAGCCCTGGAGTCTTTTAGGCTCCAGGGACAGACCGACCATTGGTCCACTTGAACTGGGTAAATTTCTGAAAATAGTACACGTGTGTGTTGTTTAGAGCGGAACAAAACATGTAAAAGATTCCAGGGCTGGACATTGTCTTTCTTTCTGGGTCATCCCACTATGGGATGCCCCGCTGTGTGAAACCCCTCCCCCCGGGTCCCAACATTAGAATTCTCCCCATTAATATGCTCAGTTTCCCCAACATATATATATATATATATACGGTATATATATATATAACAGTGTCATCTACTGTCATAAATGTAAACTGCATCATCCTAGAAATATAGATACAGAGACATGCTGTAAACTGTAAGCTACGGGGAGGCCGATTCATTAATAGCGACATGTAGCGACAGATGAGCGACTGTAGCGGTATTTTCACAGCGCCCGCTAGTAGTCGCTGTGCTTGGCCGTTGTTCGGTTGTTGATAGCGACTCAGTCTCAGTTTGCAGTAATGTTGAATATTGGGTGAGGAGTCGCTATTTGACAGGTTCCGCACTGTATGGGAGCGCATGATAGCGACTGGCCCTAGCGACCGGCTCCCACCATATTCATTAACAAATCACGCTCAAAAAATTCTCGCGCTGTGAAATGCTTGTTTAAACCCCAGAGCGCTGGCGGCGATGGGTTAAAAGTAGTTTTTTAACCCCCAAACAACCATATTTTTGGAAACCAAAAAAACAAGTTTTTTAAATAATTTTATTATTATATATTATTAAAATATCTAACATGGCAGAAGTGGTCACAGAATTTTTCACATTTAAAAAAAAAAAAAAAAACAAAAAACATTAATAACAATTAATTATGAATATTTAAAGATTGCTCCATTGAAATGCATTGGAGAGCGCCAGGTAGTGAGAGGTCATACCTGTCGCTGTTCAAGGTCGGACGCTGGCGCTGTGGGCTGAGGCTGAAATAATGATGAATGAGTCGCTATATGGCGCTATCTCAGTCGCTAAGCAGGATTGGCTTGATAAATGTGTGATTGTGGTGAGGAGCCGGCGTTCTCGTGGCAGGACTCGTCATTACCGGCCGCTCACCAGTCGCTACCTGTCGCTATTCCTTCATAAATAAGGGCCTAAGTATCTCCAACAACAGCAATATAAACACTTTGAATAGACAAATGGATAATTTATTGCTGCAGATCTGCATGTTACACCTCAGAGATGGACAAATGAGAACAACGAGGGACAGGGGGACATGGACTCAAAAGAGGGACACTTGGGAGGTACAGTATGCAGGTCTTCCTGCTCAGGTAAATCAGAATTCATGTTAGAATTCTCCCCATTGATACTCTTGGTTTCCCCAACTTTCTTAAAGTTGATCAAAACCCAGCGCTATCGGCCCGGGAATCTATAAGATTCCCGGGGTGATCGATTCCCTCCCCCCGAGGCATCCAAAATCAGGATGCCTTGCTGTGTGAAACCCCCCAGATCAGCCCATACACTTACCTTGCCCCTGGGTCCAACGGCGCATCCGCGAGCCACAACCACATCCCCGCTATCCCTCTGGCAAGGCGTGGGCCTGAGCCACCTGCACGGGCACGCTCCCTGTTAGAGTGTAGTGGGGGATGCGGCCGTCAGCGCGCTCCGAGCTGCTGGCCTTAGACGAAGGCTTAGACGACGTGACGTCAGCGGCTCCGAGCACAAGTGATTGGACGAGCGGCCGCGAATGCGCCGTAGGACTTGGAAGAGGTTAGTTCTGCTCGATGATCTGGGGGGTTTCACACATCAGGGCATCCCTGGGAAAGTCAAAATCCTGGGTTTTGTTCCACTTTAACGTTATATTTTTGTATATATATATATATATATATATATATATATATATATATATATATAGTTTATTATTATATATATTATATCTATAATTATTATATAAACTATATATAGTTATATATAGTTTATTTCTAAATAAACCTTCCTTCTATGACATCACCCATCAGTGACGGCCATTGGGAAGATCTAGTGCAGAGCCTCCAAAGAAGAGCGCAGTTGCCTGTCATGGCTTCTAATAGCCCGGCCACACCTCTTCAGCGGTAGCAGGTCCCCGGGAGATTCTTTATGACAGTCTTGGCTGACTTTGCATTGTGTGAGAAGGATTTAAGGCCTCCTTCGTCTGAGATTAAACACAGCGAATATCAAGAAGGTTTATTGTAAACGCGATGGAGAGATGATTAAAATCCAACACAAAGCATCAGAATGCGACAGATGACGGACGATGATGCCAAGGGTTTGAGGGACATAATTTAGGACTTGGCATAAACAACGCGACCCACGGGATGCTCACTGCTAGCAAATATTTCCATGTTAGAAACGCACGTCTTTCCTTCCCTGTCTGCCAACAGGATGGTCCTATTGATTAGTGATGAGCTGGAGTGGGGACAATCTGGGTTTGAAGCTGTCCCTCAAATTAACACTCAAATAGTAGTCTAACATCCTGCCATGCATATAAGAAAACAGACCATGCCCCATGTATACAACAGACTAGATTCACACCTAGCTGGCAACAAGCTGCAGCTCACTTACTTTTGAAAAGGAATCCTTGAATTCCTAATTAGGTCCCCAGACATTTCAATACATGTTGGACACATGGGCTTTAGATGATATTTCTGGAAAGCGTTGTGGCTCCTTAGATATGTTCTTTATACTGATGAGAGAGTCTTATTCAGGACTATAAGACCTTTCATTTGATATCAAACATGGCCTGTATATGTTGTCCAGAACCTGATAATCCACATAGTATCGGATTCTGTATGATAAATATTTGGTGTTTAGGTTCATTTAACTAAGAAATTAATGGAGATCATGAATTTCTTGGTTACAATATGATAACATTTATATTGTGGGAGTTATACCCTTTATAAAATATTTATCTAATCTCATAGAGGCCGGATGGGGCAGACCTTGTCAGACACTCCCACGAGGCGGAGAATGCTGGCCACTCCCCCTAGTGTTCAATAGATTAGGAAGCTGCATGATTAGAAACACACAATAAATAGGCCCTTTCAACCATGATGGCCATGAAGTATCTTGCTCCATATATTTCATTGATGTAACAACTACCTTGTAAGGTTATCTGGGGAAGCTTCATGAACATATTGGGTTAGTGAAGGTTATTTATTATGCTGGTAATTTAACCTGTTTTAATTTATACATCTTACTGTGTGTGTGGTGGGTAATTTCTCACACAATAGATTGTATGTGCAAAGTATTTATGGTATTAAATATTTCTTCTTAGAATATTTCACTGGAAGTATGAGGACAACCTCAGCGACCATTGGTTCATATCAAATTAGTGGCCGCGGGGCTGATATGATTGTTAGTATTTGCAATATTTATAGTATTAATCTCTAGTAGAAATATTGGAGATTAGTGTGCAGCAAATATTAATTTAATTCCTATCTGCTATTTCAGAAGCCCTCTAGCCAGGGGCATGTATAGCCCTGATGGGGCCCCACCATGGGCCACCATCATCACATCTCCCCACCCCTCCCCCCCCAAACTCACAAACTCACCGGCCAGTCGCAACTTCCTGACATCGGAGAAGGATGTAGAGAAAGGGCCTACGCATGGTGGCGATAATGCAGTGTCCCAGAGGGATGGAGGCGGCATGGCTAGGTAAGTATGTCAGCAGGTACATACCACAAAGGGAGTAGAGGCAGGGTGCATGGGCCCCCTAGTTCCACAGGACCCCCCTTGTTCCATACCCCTATGGTATGTACCCCTATGGTATGGTATGTGCCCCTTGGGCAAAAAATCTGGAGGAGGCCCCAGATACTGTATTTTTTTCCTTTAGGATAATAGTCCAGCCAAGTAACTGATTGGTGGTTGTCTGACACCCGCCTACTTACTGGAACATCAGATGGAGTCTCTTGTGCCCCCCTTGTGCGGGTGCGTGCTGCTCGGGAACTCCTGCTTTGCCATTCTGGGTGGGGGGTGTAGTCGCCCGGCTGGTTCCCTGCATTGAGCTGCCAGCGGCTGTGCTTGGTGGCTTATGTGCAGTGACAGCTCTGCACCCATCACTGTAGCGTTGCTGGCGACGGCTTTGCTGCTCTAGACTCTCCGTCCTGTCCTGTGGTGGCTTTGGCTGCAGGTTTGCAAAAACAAAAAAAGCCTTTCCCAGGCGCAGGGGGTCCCCCACTACCATTATAGCTTTGTTGCTGGCCCCATGGCCCGTCAGACCAAAGACTGAAAAGCTTTCTGGACCAGACAATAACCCGAATGTTGGTGGAGGCCCCCTTTACAGGGCGAGTGGTGGAGGCCCCGGGGCATGAGCCTATTGTGCCCCCCTCATAATCCGGTCTTATGTACTCCCCTGCCTCATATAGTCCTCAGTATCTGGAATTTGATAATACAGCTACAGCCACCATAACGTGTGAACTGGTATAGGAGTCGCTTGGACCACTTACTAGTTCACAGAGAGTTAAACAAATAATTTTAATAAAATTGAATTTAATAAATAATTGAAATAGTAATTTAAATCAATTTAATAGATAATAAAAAAAATGTAAAAAGCCCTCGCCGTAGCCATTTTTCCTTAATTTTCCCCCGCATCTTCTCTGCAAGTCCACCCGGTCGGGGGGCTGTGATCTTGATGCCGATACTATTGCTTCAGCCCCACTGCCATCTATAGTGAGGGGGCATAGGTCCCCCTCCTCCTTCCTTGCTAATCCTATCTCGCAGGGGCAGGAAGGCTTTTATACCACAGGAAAGAAGCCTTTTTGTAACCCCCCTTAAAGTGGACCAACACCCAGGGGTGATCGGGATGTCCCGCGGGGTGAAACCCCCCAAAACCCCAAAAAAACCTTACCTTATCGGCGGCTGCGGTGGCAGAAGAGTGTAAGAGTGATGTGCGGGAGGCGGTGGCGGACGTGCTGTCTTGTCCGTCGCTGTCACTCGCTTGTCCGTCGGCGGGGATTGGCTGGCGCGGTCACGTGGGAGCGTGGTGAGGTGAGTTTTTGGGGCTTTCTGGGGGGTTTCACACAGCGGGGCACCCCCAGTCGGGGTGCCCCCCCCGAAGTGGACCAAAACCCAGGATAGTCAAAATCCTGGGTGTTGGTCCACTTTAAGTGACTAATGACATCACAGGACAGTGGCGGCCAAAAATCAGCCCTGGATTTTATCACCCCCTGGCCGGCCTGAGACCCCCCCACCATGATCATGGGGTTATAGCATTGGGGGCTGGGGGTTCCTTGGCTTGTGGGGGCTGAAAGGGAGACTAAGGGGCCAGGGATTCCATGTGGATGTTAAAAGCAGCAGCTCAACCGGCCCCAAAGCAGTGCGGCCCACCGGGAATTGTCCTGGTTCTCCCTATGGGTGTGCCCAATAATTTGACCTAGATATTGCCTGTATGGGGTGAGCGCCACGAACCTACAAGATCCAGCATATGAAACCAATCACTACTTCTAACATTTCCTTATGGTCATTATGCTATTAAGTAGAAGGTCCAAGCATTCTATAACACCCCCACCCCAGGGCCGGCTCCAGGTTTATGTGGGCCCTTGGGCGGCATGGTCTCATTGGGCCCCTTTGTGGTGATGAGTCGCGTCACATCACCGAGGGACGTCCAAAATCTGGATGCCCTCTAAGGATCAGGCTATTTGGACCAAAACTCTAGTTTGGGTCTACTTCAAAGTGCACCAAACCGCTTTAAAGTGGACCAACACCCAGGATTTTGACTATCCTGGGTTCTGGTCCACTTTGGGGGGGCACCTCGATTGGGGGTGCCCCGCTGTGTGAAACCCCCCAGAAAGCCCCAAAAACTCACCTCACCACGCTCCCACGTGACCGCGCTGTACAATCCCCGCCGGCGGATAAGCGGGAGGCAGCGACGGACAAGAGAGCGCGTCCGCCGCCGCCTCCCGCACGTCACTCTTACAGGGTGCGCGCCCGCGCCGGCCATTCACACACGTGCGCGCACGTCTAGAGGGGCGAGCGGGAGGATAAGGTAGCGCCTGTCACATGGTGTGGAGGCCCCTTCCTCTCTCCCCAGCGGGTACAGTACAGGTAGCAGTGGAACCTTATTGCTGCATAGTGCTGCCCCCGCCTGGCGGGAAGAAGAAGTTGCACCTCCACCTTGGTCATTGCTGGTGCGCCGCATGGAGATGTGGGCATCAGCTATGGCGGTGTCCTCCCAGTCCGACACTGGTCAAGCACTGTCACACACACCAAAGGCCGGCCCTGTCAGTGGGCCCCCCCCCCAGAGGCCGGGCCCCCAGCAGCTGCCCCCCCTTGCCGAGGGGAGCACCTCCACCTTGGTCATTGCTGGTGCGCCGCATGGAGATGTGGGCATCAGCTGTGGTGGTGTCCTCCCAGTCCGACACTGGTCAAGCACTGTCACACACACCAAAGGCCGGCCCTGTCAGTGGGCCCCCCCCCCGGAGGCCGGGCCCCCAGCAGCTGCCCCGCCTTGCCGGGTGCTGACGCCGGCTCTGCCCCACCCGCCCCTCATTCTATCTGTGCTTACACATTAAAAAAGTTACTGGTGGGAAGCTAAAGCTGGGAAAGCTTCTCAGAAGACTACGGGCTTTATTCATCAAGGGATAGCACCAGGTAACGCCTTGTAAGCCACAGGTAGCGTCAGGTGAGCGCCGGGCGCTGTACGCAATACCACATTTATGAAGGTGATTCTGGTGAGCGCCTGTAACAGCGTCATGTATCGGCCGATTCATCATTACAGGCGGCTCAGCGGATCCCGGCGGCGCTCTGGCTTTCAGAGCCTGGTATTACCTGTCGCTACCTGTCGCTCTCCCATACATTTTAATGGACGTTACTTTTCTTCTGTTTAAACAGGGTTTTCTTTTAATATTTTTTTTGTTTTGTATCAAATCATTGTGTGACCTCTCCTGGCCGATTTAAATACATTTTTGAAAACGTTTTTGATTTTTTTATATTTCTATGCAGAATTGTCATTACAGGTCTGGAATTAAAGTATTAATGTCACAATGTTACATCAATGTAATTCCATATGTTTTCGCTTTGTATACTGGTGGATATGTGTTCAAATACAGACTTTAATCACACAGCATCTGGCGCTCTGGGCTACAGCGACACAATTTTGAGCGCCGGCGCTGTGTGAGGCTGTTTTTTTGATGAATATGGTTTGAGTCGCTAACACTTACCAGTCGCTACCGTTCACTCCCATATAGCTCTGTACTGGTGTTATAGCAGCTCACGCATCAAATAAATCAATGGGTACTCTTTATACTAATGCCCCTATATATGGATCCTTGCATAGGAATCAGATAGGTTGGATCAAGGGGGTGAGAGACCCTCAGTGATCAAAAGGAGGATTTAAGCAAACTTTAAGAGTACTCGGCTGGAATTGTGTGTGCCAATTTCCTATATTGATTCATTTTTGCCAGTCTGTGTGAGATTATATGGCATGGTTGTATATATATTTATATGTGTATAGTTGTATATAGGTATAGGGAGTTTAGTACAACATAAGGAGTAGATTGCAAACATATGGAGTACATGTTAGTATGTCGTGTAATTGTATTTTGTTCCACTTTAAATAGGTGATGATCTTGCTCCTCCTACTCACCTTTCCGGGCTCCCAGGTCATGTCATGCTGCCTGTGGGGCGCCGTTTGAGTTACCATTCCGCTCCTTTGTACTCACCTACCGGGCATCCGGGTGGGTGCCGGGGCCATGTCCAGGGGCCGCGGCTGTGTAGTTTGGATGCCATATATTTTGACATCACATTACAGCTTTGCTTAGCAACACAAGGATGCGGACGGAGCGTTTCCGGTATTTGGAACGCAGTCCGGGCTGGTGATACACTTCCGGTTTGGCGGCGCCGGGGTGACGCATGCTGACGCGCTTCCGGCCGGAGCGTCTCAGCAATGCAGTGACCGGCGGCGCGGGGCGCTGACTTGCCTGGTGTGGAGAGTACAAAAGGAGCAAGGTGACTGTTAGCAGCGGATCTGCCTTGAGGAAGTGACGCGTGGCTCGTCACGAAACGCGTTGGCTGGGGTGGGGGGGACCCCCATCGGTGATCTACACACTCATTGGACACGTGAGGTCTCATTGTTGTTGGTATTGCATATGGTTTGACTGGTCTGTCTCTTTGTTTTTTACCCGGTTTTGTCCTCTTGATTTAAGTATTATTCAAGCAATGGTTAAACTATGGGAATTGCACATGAAATATGTTCATTATAGGCACTTAGCACTTTATTTATAGGTAGAGGATTGTTATGTTATTGCGGATTTGCACATGGTCACACACATGGGTATAATATTATTAGTGGTGAGGCACAGTTCAGATTAAGGCGGACCTGAACCCATATAAGCACTTTATAGTGACTTCCAAGGTCCTTATCATCAATTGTGTCATATTAACCGGTGGCGTCACCCCCTGCCCCTCCCTTTATTCCTTAGACAGGATACATTTTGTGTACATGTTTTTTAACCAGTATGTTTTAATATGTTTGTATGTCATGTACTATATTTGTAATAAACATTTGATACATTAAGATAGTTGGTGGTGCCACGAGTCTGTCTGGGTGGGTTAGGGGGTAGTGGGACTCCCTTTCTTGGTTGTTCAAATAAATCAATGCTGGCCAGCACTGAGGCGCTCTGTAATAGCGACTCATGGCCGGTCACAGAGTATACTAGAGGTCGCTCTTAGCGCCGCTGTCCAGACGCTCATCTGCCGTTACCTGGCGCTAGTAATGAATCGGCCTGCCCGGCTGCTATGCAGAACCCACCCCCCTCCACTTTCATTGTCAGTGATAGTCACTTCTTGAACGCTGGGGTCTTCATTCAACAGAGGAAAATTAGCTGCAGCCAATGCCGCAGCAGCTAGCGCCATCTGTTGGAGGAGGTGCCTGCTGCTGAAGTGTGTGCTGCGGCTTCCAGTCCCACACCTAGAAATTGGATCAGTAATTAGGAAAAATGATTCAAGAGGACCAACACTGTTGGTAACCAGACCTCCATGGCCTGGGAGCTTTCAGATATCAGATGCCTTGTTGTGCATTTCATACTCAGAAAGTTGATTACCTAACACTTGGGAAGCCTTACCAGTTTAAAAAACTAGTGAAAGAGTGAAAGCAAAAAAAAAAAACTTTTCCAAATCAAAAAACTATACAGCAATAAAAATGAAAGTCTTTTTACTGACTGGTGTACATAGATATCACAGGGCCCCATAACAAAAATCAGGGTGGGCCCTACTAGAAAAGACTTAGAGGCCGATTCATTAATAGCGGCAGGTAGCGACAGTTGAGCGACTGTAGCGGCATTTTCAGAGCGCCCGCTAGTAGTCGCTGTGCTTGGCCGTTGTTCGGTAGTTGATAGCGACTCAGTCGGTTTGCCGTAATGTTGAATATTGGGTGAGGAGTCGCTATTTGACAGGTTCCGCGCTGTATGAGAGCACATGATAGCGACTGGCCCTAGCGACCGGCTCCCACCATATTCATCAAAAAATCACGCTCAAAAAATGTTCGCGCTGTAAAATGCATGTTTAAACCCCAGAGCACTGGCGGCGATGGGTTAAAAGTAGTTTTTTAACCCCCAAACAACCATATTTTTGGAAACCAAAAAAAAAAAGTTTTTTAAATAATTTAGTAATATGAATACATTAATATCAGACCTGTAATATCAATTCTGTACAATTTTTTTTTTTTTTACCTTAAAAAAATTATCTAAAATGGCAGAAGTGGTCACAGAATTTTTCACATTTAAAAAAAAAAAAAAAAAAAATTCATAACAATTAATTATGAATATTTAAAGATTGTTCCATTGAAATGCATTGGAGAGCGCCAGGTAGCGAGAGGTCATACCTGTCGCTGTTCAAGGTCGGACGCTGGCGCTGTGGGCTGAGGCTGGAATAATGATGAATGAGTCGCTATATGGGGCTATCTCAGTCGCTAAGCAGGATTGGCTTGATAAATGTGTGATTGTGGTGGGGAGCCGGCGTTCTCGTGGCGGGGCCCGTCATTACCGTCCGCTCACCAGTCGCTACCTGTCGCTATCCCTTCATAAATAAGGGCCTAAAAAAGTCTGCTTGCACCTGGCAATGCCACTGCAGTACTTTATATTGCAATGCTAGGTGCCAGGGAGCCATGACACTGGCAGGAGACTAAGCACTACATCGCCAATCAAGGGGGCAGCACTGAGCACAGCAACACAGAAGCATCTGAGCGTAGGGCTGGCAGGGCAGGGGTCCGGAAATCTGGTGCTGAGGTCCGCATTCAAACCCTGGTCCGCCAGGTATAGACTATCGCTGGTATAGACTATAGTAAGGTAACCATGTATTTCCATGAAAGTCTATGAGGTGATACTGTCGCATTCCTGGTGAGTAACATGAGAGGCAGACTGTCTCATGCAGAATGGGTTAAGGAAACATAAGACATATAAATCAAAAGATACAGAATAATAAACGCGTTCTGGTCAGTAAATAGTATTGTCCGCCCCGCATCATTCCAGAAAGATGCCAGTACAAATAATAATCAAAGTCACAATCGATAATACTGAATGTTTATCATGATGCCCAGTACAAGAATCATCAGTACAATCATATATATATTGTGGTAAAGTGTATGGAGATGTCATAAATGGTGTGTATTTCTCCCCTGTTAGGCTGTCCGTGCCGGGTTTTCAGGACCCAGGTCACTTTCCCCAATCCTTTTCAGGTTTGCTCCCTGATCTCAGGCCGTGCACAGGTGATCAGGCTGATTGCAGGGGAAGCCTGAATAAAAAGGTGCCGCTGAGCCTGTCAGTTGTCTGTTGACCAGCCTGAAGGAAGGAGCCCAGGCTGTATTGCACAAGTGGTGAACAAAAGAACTGAACGTAAGCCGAAGAACTTGGCTTTTGCGACCCCTTGGACTTGTGGGGATGAGCAGCGGAGGGCTTGTATGCCCTATAAAGCGGACCTGACTTACCCTGGAATTGCAGCTTGCTGGAGTACCCAGCCCTGGACTTACATTGAATTGGTGAAGTAACCACGTTGATTTATTGCATTGTTGCTGCAATCTCTGAAGTGAGAGATATTTTTGCTTTTGAACACTTTATTTCTCAATAAACCCGATTTTGCTGTTGAAGAACTGTTGTCCGTGTCACTGCCGTTCGCCCCAAACGCTCACAATATATATATATAGATCAGTGTTACCAATAGCAGGAAGGTAGCAAGTGATTGCTATAACATTGCCCACGCTGCGGTGCTTCCGGCTCCTTTGTCAAGGCTGCGACCTTTTAACCAACCAATAAACTGGAACCTAGCATATTACCTAAGCCATAAAATGTTTTAAACACATTAAACATAACAACTAACAACTAACCCCAACACCCATAAGGAAATATGGTCTCTGAAAAGCTCAGCCATGTAAGCCGAGCTCCACAGGCAAGGGTATGGCGGGACCATGGCCAGCGTCAGAAACTGGCAAACCTGGGCAAGTGCTGTGGAAGGCCCAGCCGTCAATTTTTATTACCAGGCTGAAAATGAAGATTTCCTATAAATGTTCTTTCAAGAAATTAAGGTGGGCCTAAAAAGCGGATAAGGCTCAGAACCCCAATATCTGGGTTGTAAAGGACTCTTTTCTCTGACGTTCTAAACAGCTTTACAGAGCGGCATCCACTACACTGTGCATGGACCCAGGCGTGCACACAGAGCTGGTGATGCCTCTCTGTCCAGGCGGTTACATGGGGCATCACAATTTGCCTCTCTTTGTGAAACCCCCAGAAATGCCTCTTTACTTACCTAACTCTATGCTCCCAAAGTACATGCAAAAGCTTTGGTTCAATTAGAACTCAATGCCACAATTTTTCATGCTTGGCAATAAGTTCTGAATGAAATGATTCCAGGATGCGATCCTCTGGCCGCTCCCCTTATCCACCGCCAGTCACTAAGTAATGAGGGTGGTGGGTGCGCCATCAGAAAAGCACTGGGGATACTACCAGATGCCGTCTTTTCCACCAAGGTGGTTATATGGGTGATATCGGTGCTTCACACAGCGGGGCACCCTAAATCGGCCTGTTCACCTTGTTATCACCATTGTGGTCATAGAGAGGCCCGAGGCAGGAAAGATAGAAGTGGTGGCAATCCTTCACCATTAACTGTAAACAGTAATCAGACTCACAATAAAAAGGACCAAAATCCATCCGTGCAATTTCTAAGACTAAGGGCAGCTTGATTCCCTCTCCCCGGGGCACCCCAAATCAGGATGTTCCCCCTAATCCCCAGTAAAACCAGAATCCCCGATCCAATGGCGCATGCGTGGGCCACAGGCTAGAGGCTAACAGGGATTCAGCCATCAGCGCGCTCGGCTCTATTCTGTCCTTAGCTGGATCTTAGCTGAAAGAGCCCAATGGAACCAAGCACACTGATTGCCATGTGTGGCCTTGATGCCCTCCTGGCATGTAATAACATTACCAGCTATGGCTACTAGACCACTGGAAGGAGATCTATAGTGGCCGGGATGCCCTCCTTGCATGTAATAACATTACCAGCTATGGCTACTAGACCACTGGAAGGAGATCTATAGTGGCCGGGATGCCCTCCTTGCATGTAATAACATTTCCAGCTATGGCTACTAGACCACTGGAAGGAGATCTATAGTGGCCGGGATGCCCTCCTTGCATGTAATAACATTACCAGCTATGGCTACTAGACCACTGGAAGGAGATCTATAGTGGCCGGGATGCCCTCCTTGCATGTAATAACATTACCAGCTATGGCTACCAGACCACTGGAAGGAGATCTATAGTGGCCGGGATGCCCTCCTTGCATGTAATAACATTACCAGCTATGGCTACTAGACCACTGGAAGGAGATCTATAGTGGCTGGGATGCCCTCCTGGCATGTAATAACATTACCAGCTATGGCTACTAGACCACTGGAAGGAGATCTATAGTGGCCGGGATGCCCTCCTTGCATGTAATAACATTACCAGCTATGGCTACTAGACCACTGGAAGGAGATCTATAGTGGCCGGGATGCCCTCCTTGCATGTAATAACATTACCAGCTATGGCTACCAGACCACTGGAAGGAGATCTATAGTGGCCGGGATGCCCTCCTTGCATGTAATAACATTACCAGCTATGGCTACCAGACCACTGGAAGGAGATCTATAGTGGCCGGGATGCCCTCCTTGCATGTAATAACATTACCAGCTATGGCTACCAGACCACTGGAAGGAGATCTATAGTGGCCGGGATGCCCTCCTTGCATGTAATAACATTACCAGCTATGGCTACTAGACCACTGGAAGGAGATCTATAGTGGCCGGGATGCCCTCCTTGCATGTAATAACATTACCAGCTATGGCTACTAGACCACTGGAAGGAGATCTATAGTGGCCGGGATGCCCTCCTTGCATGTAATAACATTACCAGCTATGGCTACCAGACCACTGGAAGGAGATCTATAGTGGCCGGGATGCCCTCCTTGCATGTAATAACATTACCAGCTATGGCTACCAGACCACTGGAAGGAGATCTATAGTGGCCGGGATGCCCTCCTTGCATGTAATAACATTACCAGCTATGGCTACTAGACCACTGGAAGGAGATCTATAGTGGCCGGGATGCCCTCCTTGCATGTAATAACATTACCAGCTATGGCTACTAGACCACTGGAAGGAGATCTATAGTGGCTGGGATGCCCTCCTGGCATGTAATAACATTACCAGCTATGGCTACTAGACCACTGGAAGGAGATCTATAGTGGCCGGGATGTCCTCCTTACATGTAATAACATTACCAGCTATGGCTACTAGACCACTGGAAGGAGATCTATAGTGGCCGGGATGCCTTCCTGGCATGTAATAACATTACCAGCTATGGCTACTAGACCACTGGAAGGAGAGATATAGTGGCCGGGATGCCCTTCTTGCATGTAATAACATTACCAGCTATGGCTACTAGACCACTGGAAGGAGATCTATAGTGGCCGGGATGGCATCCTGGCATGTAATAACATTTCCAGCTATGGCTACTAGACCACTGGAAGGAGATAAACAGGCTGAACTGGATGGACTAAAGTCTTTATTCAGCCGCACATACTATGTTACTATGTTACTATGTGCCTTAGGACCGGGGAAAGGCGAGATCAAAACCCAGGATAGACAAAATCTTGATTTTTGGTCCAATTTCAAGGTAGAAAGAGGCTAATGCTTACAGCCTCAGGAGCGGCTTCCACTGCACAGCAACAAGATCAGCCCTGATGACAATTTCAGGGCTAGGATCAGTGGCCCCGGCACAGAAACAAGCTACCAGCATCTCTTCGGCCAGATGGAGGAGACCTGGAGCAACAGTGTCAATGGTTAGAGTCAAGGACATACCTCCCAAGTGTCCCTGATTTGGAGGGACTGTCCCTCTTTTAAAGCGGTCCTTCACTCTGAATAAGAGTCTATCTTATATGTTTCCCACACCCTGTGCATACAGATTGCTCACATTAATCCGGACCTTCACCCTGAATAAGAGTCCATCTTATTTGTTTCCCACACCCTGTGCATACAGATTGCTCACATTAATCCGGACCTTCACCTTGAATAAGAATCTATCTTATATTTTTCCCACACCCTGTACATACAGATTGCTCACATAAAAAATCATCCTACCTGCATCTACTGCATGTTATGAGCCTTTAAACATCCAAGATGGCGGCTCATGGAACATCAGGCAGCCTGCAAACAGGAAGTGCCTTCTAAATGTGTCGCTCTGCATTCTGGGATTGCTGACCATTTCCTGACCCCAGCTCTGCGCTGTCTGAACAAAGCACAGCTATAACCCGCCCCCCCCCCTGTACTTTATCCTGCTCTCCTCTCCTCAGTAAGTGTGATGCTTCTGAGTCCTGAACAGAGTTGCAGCCCAGTGAGGGAAAGAATAAAAAGTAAGTGACTAAAAACATTAAATCTATTAATTTTAGATGCTAAGGAATCGTTATTTAAGGGTTTTGGCTTTTCATTAAATGATGCTGAAGGTCTGCTTTAAGTCCATGTCCCCCTGTCCCTCGCTGTTCTCATTTGTCCCTCTTTGAGGAGTAACATGCAAATCTGCATCAATAAATGATTCATTAGCCTATTCAAAGGGTTTATATTGTTGTAACTGTTGCACCCTATTTACTATCTATCAATCAATGAGGGGGTGTGGCTTAATTTAACAAATGTCCATCTTTCCCACCCTTAAAAGTTGGTAGGTATAGCCAAGGATGACCACCCTATTTACTATCTATCAATCAATGAGGGGGTGTGGCTTAATTTAACAAATGTCCATCTTTCCCACCCTTAAAAGTTGGTAGGTATAGCCAAGGATGACCACCCTATTTACTATCTATCAATCAATTAGGGGGTGTGGCTTAATCTATCAATCAATTAGGGGGTGTGGCTTAATCTAACAAATGTCCATCTTTCCCACCCTTAAAAGTTGGTAGGTATGGCCAAGGATGACCACCCTATTTACTATCTATCAATCAATGAGGGGTGTGGCTTAATTTAACAAATGTCCATCTTTCCCACCCTTAAAAGTTGGTAGGTTTGGCCAAGGATGACCACCCTATTTACTATCTATCAATCAATGAGGGGTGTGGCTTAATTTAACAAATGTCCATCTTTCCCACCCTTAAAAGTTGGTAGGTATGGCCAAGGATGACCACCAAGTCCAACAGAGGTGGAGAAGTTTGGTGTCTAGGGGATTCTCCACTTCGCCAAAGACTGGGTGGGTGACAGACAGCAGGTGGCACCATGACAGGTGTGTTCAGAGGGGGCCAAACAACTGATTGTTGGCACTGGACTATTATTTTAAAGTGGACCAAAAACCAGGACAGTCAAAAGTTTTGACTATCCTGGGTTTTGTTCCTTCCCCCAGGCCCCCCCCCCCGATCGGAGGTGCCTCGCTGTGTGAACACCCCCCCAGATCGCAGCAACTCAGAGAACTGGTTCCCAGTTGTGCACAACACAAGTTCCCTCTTGATACGGAAGAAGTAGAGATGTGTTCCAGGAACGGATGCAGGGCCTGGAGTCTCACGCACAATCACACAATTTTACATTATTTATTGCCGGGGTGGTCACGCTTCCCTTGACATGAGCCATTTCCAGGCATGTACCCCAACACGATGACTGCAGCGCCTGCATTTTCTACAGCCAAGATGTCCGTTAAGCTGCTTTTCCCACCAGGCTTACGCCGCTCTGCGTTGTTTTACAATGGGGGAATTTTAATCATATTCACATGTGTTTCTCCCGTCCGGCATAAAGAAGCATGGAGGAAGAGCGCAATGAGTGGCACATCAAAATAACAAAATACTTGGCTGGGAAAGAGACCCACAGCTTCATGTCGCTCTTCTTGAGAAATATTTTGTTTTGTTATATTAGACCTCCTCTGGCAAATACTACATTCTCACAAAAGCTGGAACTGCAGGGACATCTGGTTTGACAATTACTGAGAAGCTGGGGAAATGTTGGGAATCGGGCTGATTGCATGAGACATACATTGTGCAGATGCTGAGAAAGACAAGTTGATTTTAGTGGATGTAAACACATGCAGGAGTCAAGTCATCCATCAAGGTTTCTTGAGATGGCCTTCAAAAAGTCTGATCTATATATAGACAGTTTCTTCTCTAATATCTTGATGTAAGAGGGCCAAAGATCAAGACAGCTCCAGGTTATTCCGGGACAGGTCCCTATTAATGACCTCAATTCTGCAACTGGGTGACCATCCAAGGGTACAATCTCTAGGGGCAAACATGCTACAGTTGACTGTCAGAGACATCTTTAGCTTGTGTCTCAGTCTCTAGTCCTCTCGCTGGTTAGTCTCATGTCATCCATCAATATTTTTTTTGAGATGGCCCACAAAAACCCTGATCAATGGACAGTTCTTGATGTAAGATGGCTAAAGATTACTTTCATGAAAAATTTCCGTTGTCCAGCACTCAAATTGCCCTTCCTCATAACATAACATTACATGAGGAAGGGCACAGGATGTTGCCTGAAACGCGTAATATGTGAACTATTCTTGGAATGGAAACCATGTAACTTTTAACTTGACCAATAAACTGAGAAATTTTAAGGAACACTTGAGTGCTGGACAATGGAAATGTTTCATGTATATGGACCTTGCTGGTGAGTCCTGAGCCTCAGTGCATCTGTGGAAGCTGCAGTGGGATTGAGCAGGCCGTCTATACTTTCATAAAGATTACTTTAAGTTTATTCCAGAATCAATTTCTATGGCCGGCCTCAACCTTACATCTGGGTGACCATCCAGGAGTACAGTCTCTGAGGGCAAACACACTACATTTGACTGTCCAAGACATATTTAGCTGGTGGCCTTTTTCTCTAGTCCTTGCAATCTAGTCCTCTCTGATCTTCTTGCTGATCTCAACCCTACATCCAGGGATTAAGGTCTCAACCTATGCTCAACCTGTGGCTTTTGTGCGATCTGATGTGGCCTCTGATCTATCGTGGGGGAAGTGGGTGGAGTAAATAAAACTGTAAAGGTAGTTAAATAGAGATTCATTGAGGACGAGATGTTGCAAGGAGAGTGTCAGACCCTGGGGACACCCGTCTTCTTTGTGAGCCTACAACCCCCAATCTCTGCAGCCAGCTTCACCTCGCGTAACGGTTGCCCCCAGGACTTATTGGCTCAAAGGATGTAAGCTCACGGGGGGGTGAAGACATGTGCACCAAAGGTCAGACTGGGCGTAAACAGTAGGTATGTACCGGGAACAGTTTGGGTTCTCCGACGGAGAATTCAAGTGAGGTCAAAAGTCACGCCAAGGGTCAAACCAGGAGGTCAGAGAGCTTTGCGGCACCAAGGGTCAGACAGGTTCATAGTCGTCATAGAGGCTTAGGTCGGTACAGGCGACAGTCAGGATAGTCAAACAAGCAAGGTCGGCAACGGGAATCAACATGGAGAATCTAACACACCCAGCTAAATGCTAACACGGGCACTGACACACTGAAGAGGTAATCCCTTTATAGGACTGAACCCGACAGGATTGGACAAAGGGAGTGTGTCAGTGATTGGTACACTTTTCAAACTCTGGGCTGATTGTCCAGTTTGAAATTTGAAGGATGTTTC
The DNA here is from genome assembly GCA_027917425.1 of Gastrophryne carolinensis. Lineage (NCBI taxonomy): Eukaryota > Metazoa > Chordata > Amphibia > Anura > Microhylidae > Gastrophryne > Gastrophryne carolinensis. The sequence continues at coordinate 22,405,231 of CM051234.1, read as the reverse complement.
ACCCAGGACACAGTTTGAAAAGATTGGTTTGAAGGGAAGCGGAGGAGGAGGAGGCCGCAGCCGGCGCCGCTCGAGTCGACGCCACCTGAGTCGGCGCTCTTCGCGCCCGCTGCTCGGGAAGAATCCCGGCCAGCCGTCTGGAGACACCGCTGAACCGGTTCACCGGGACAGAGAGTAATAAGGCCGGGGTGCATTGCCGAATAGAGGTGGCAATGGTGGTAGCAATGCTGTTGTGGCAATGGTGGCAATGGTGGTAGCAATGCTGTTGTGGCAATAGTGGCAATGGTGGCAATGGTGGTAGCAATGCTGTTGTGGCAATGGTGGTAGCAATGCTGTTGTGGCAATGGTGGCAATGGTGGTAGCAATGCTGTTGACATTCATTCCTGGGTGAAATCTAGAGCCTGTGGAAGGATATATTTGAGGGAAGTGAACATGTGGAGTCTGTATGGGTAGAAATACATGCAGGGAAAAACTAAAGTAAAATAATCAGTTTTGCTACAAGCTTCCAGATATATCGGAATTCACAGAAAACTTGATGCTAGGGCAAACTGGTATAGCGCCGTAATTAAGTGAGGTCGTTATTATGGGGGGACTTTAACTATCCAGATAAAGACTGGGATGCTGAAAGCTGTGGATCTCATAAAGTTGAAAGTTTTTTGTATAAAATAAAATGTACCAGACAAAGTAACAAAGGTATAGGTTGGGGGGACACCTTGGAAACAGTTGACATGAAATAATTAATTTCCACTTAGCAGTCATTATGGTGCCTTAAAATGGAGCCACAAAAACGCAGAACTTCAGGAAGGCAAAGTTTGACCAGCTTAGAAATGCCCTAAACTGCATTGACTGGTGAAATGTCCTTAAAAACAAAAGCATGGACAGTAAATGGCATACCTTTAAAGAAATCCTCAATGTTCATTGTAATAGATACATACCTTACAGGAATAAAAAGGAAAAAAATAAGAGTAAACCGATGTGGCTAAACAAAAAAGTTAGGGGGGGGCAATAAACAACAAATAAGTCATTTAAAAACAGACTGTGGACGTGTTATAAAATTATAAAGAAGAAAATAAACTATGTAAACAGCAGATAAGGGCAGCAAAGCTGGAGACAGTAGGGCAGATTGTCAAAGAGAGTAAAACTAACCCCAAAATGTTCGTTAGCTACATAAACAGTAAAAGGTACAAACCTGAGGGTGTGGGCCCCCTGAAAAGCAAGGAGGGGACCCCTATAGAGGGAAATAAGAACAAAGCAAATTTACTAAACATCTTCTTTGCTTCCATATTCACAAAAGAATGTGACATGCCAAGTGAAATGTGGAGCAATAACCCAAACCCTCCATTAAATGTGACTTGTCTAACCAAGGAAGAAGTGCAGGACCGTATCAAGCAAATTAAAATCGATAAATCTCTGGGAACAGATGGCATACATCTCTGTGTAAGGGAGTTATGTACAGTAATAGACAAGCCATTATTTCTAATATTTGTAGATTCAATAATTATGGGGGCTGTTCCGAGGGATTGGCACTCAGCAAATGTGGTGCCAATATTCAAAAAGGGGTCTAAGTTTAACATCTGTGGTGGGCAAGCTGTTTGAAGGTCTTTTAAGGGATATTATCCTGGAGCATCTTAGGGAAAATTACCTTATTATTCCATATCAGCATGGATTTATGAGGAATCGCTCCTGCCAGACAAACATAATCAGCTTTTATGAGGAGGTAAGTTCAAGATTGTATCAGGGGGAGTCATTGGATATCATATACCTTGACTTTTCTAAAGCATTTGATACTTGAACTTGGGGGAAACGTGTGCAGATGGGTGAGAAATTGGCTTAATGATAGGAACCAAAGGGTGGTTATCAAGGTACAAAATCAGATTGGGTCACTGTTACTAGCGGAGTACCACAAGGGTCAATGCTGGGCCCAATTCTCTTTAATATATATATTAATGACATATGGTATAGGGTATGGATTAAACACTCTCAATCTTTGCAGATAATTGCTTTGCACAGCTTAGCATTAACACGAAAGAGGACAGCAGGCAGCTACAGATTTAGATAAATTGGAAGCATGGGCAGATAAATGGCAAATGAAGTGTAACACAGATAAATGTAAGGTTATGCACATGGGAAGGAGAAATCTGATTACACACTAAGTAAAGAAACCCTTGGTAAAACAACAATGGAACGTTAATAAACATAACTGTAGTAATCAATGCCAGGCAGCGGTTGCCAAAGCAAACAGGATCATGGGGTGCATCAAGAGGGGCATAGGTGGCCATGACCAGAGCATCATTTTACCCCTGTACAAGTCACTGGTCAGACCCCATATGGAATACTGTGTACAGTTCTGGGCACCTGTGCTCAGAACTGGAGTGCATTCAAAGTAGAGCAACTAAGTTGATAATAGAGTGCGGGGACTAGAAAACCCTGAAAGACTGACAAAGTTAGGTTTATTTGGATTGGAAAGCAGACGCCTGAGGGGTGATCTAATAACTATGTATAAATATATTCAGAGTGAATACAAAGATCTGTCCCACAATCTATTTATACCCCGGATTGTAACCATAACCCAAAGGCATCCACTAGGATTAGAGGAAAGGTGCTTTCTCCACCGACATAGGAGGGGATTCTTCTCTGTAAGAGCAGTGAGACTATGGAACACGCTGCCAGAGGAGGTAGTAATGATGGATACAGTAAAAACGTTCAAAAGTGGCCTTGATGCCTTCCTTGCATGTAATAACATTTCCAGCTATGGCTACTAGACCACTGGAAGGAGATCTATAGTGGCCAGGATGCCCTCCTTGCATGTAATAACATTTCCAGCTATGGCTAGTAGACCACTGGAAGGAGATCTATAGTGGCCGGGATGCCCTCCTGGCATGTAATAACATTACCAGCTATGGCTACTAGACCACTGGAAGGAGATCTATAGTGGTCGGGATGCCCTCCTGGCATGTAATAACATTACCAGCTATGGCTACTAGACCACTGGGAGGAGATCTATAGTGGTCGGGATGCCCTCCTGGCATGTAATAACATTACCAGCTATGGCTACTAGACCACTGGAAGGAGATCTATAGTGGCCGGGATGCCCTCCTGGCATGTAATAATATTACCAGCTATGGCTACTAGACCACTGGAAGGAGATCTATAGTGGCCGGGATGCCTTCCTGGCATGTAATAACATTTCCAGCTATGGCTACTAAACCACTTGAAGGAGATCTATAGTGGCCGGGATGCCCTCCTGGCATGTAATAACATTACCAGCTATGGCTACTAGACCACTGGGAGGAGATCTATAGTGGTCGGGATGCCCTCCTGGCATGTAATAACATTACCAGCTATGGCTACTAGACCACTGGAAGGAGATCTATAGTGGCCGGGATGCCCTCCTGGCATGTAATAACATTACCAGGTATGGCTACTAGACCACTGGAAGGAGATCTATAGTGGCCGGGATGCCCTCCTGGCATGTAATAACATTACCAGCTATGGCTACTAGACCACTGGAAGGAGATCTATAGTGGCCGGGATGCCTTCCTGGCATGTAATAACATTACCAGCTATGGCTACTAGACCACTGGAAGGAGATCTATAGTGTCCGGGATGCCCTCCTGGCATGTAATAACATTACCAGCTATGGCTACTAGACCACTGGAAGGAGATCTATAGTGGCCGGGATGCCCTCCTTGCATGTAATAACATTACCAGCTATGGCTACTAGACCACTGGAAGGAGATCTATAGTGGCCGGGATGCCCTCCTTGCATGTAATAACATTACCAGCTATGGCTACTAGACCACTGGAAGGAGATCTATAGTGGCCGGGATGCCCTCCGTGCATGTAATAACATTACCAGCTATGGCTACTAGACCACTGGAAGGAGATAAACAGACTGAAATGGATGGGCTAAAGTCTTTATTCAGCCGCACATACTAGGTTACTATGTAGAAATAAAAGGTAGCTGTTGCCTCCTCCTCTGGAATTGGGGTGTAAGATGGAGGATGGGGGGGATCCCTGGGTCCTCTACTCAGGGAAATGGTGGAGTATCGCAGAGAATCATGGTCAGAGATGGTCAGAATGTAAATGGGTTAGAGGTCAGAAATTGAATAGCAAAGGAAACAAAGCAGAGGGTCAAACTGAGAAGTCAATTTCGAAAGACAAAAAAAGCCAAGTTCGAAGGGAGAACTGAGTCAGATCCAATTCAAAGATCACATGAGCAGAAGGTCAGAAGTATAATCCAGCATAATCCAGCATTATTCTGTTGTCAGGTCCCTCCTTTTTAGTCATTTTGTAAAAATCAAAAGCCAAAATGAATTTACTCTCATGAGCTCCCCGTGGATTCCTTTATTGTATCCAAGCAGTACAAAAGAGAAGTTTGGGATGCCCGCTGTATGAAACCCCTAGATCACCCTCAAAACTCACCTTTCTGCCGGTCCCAAGGCACAAGTGTGGGCTCTGGCCCCTCAGAGCTCAAGTACAGACAAAAGGGAGTGGCAGCATCCCCGGAGCTCCTGCGGGTTGCTGCATACCCCAACCCCCAGCCTCTCTGAATGGCCCCTCCACCACGAGATGCCGGCGATGCGGTTGCAGAAAAGTGAGGTTTTTCGGGCAATCGCTTGGGTTTCCTACAGCAGGGCATCACAAATAGGGATGTCCAGGGGGAGGTAAGCGATAAATAATTACTCCAGAGGGGCATACATGATAATGAATACACTTTAACACCAGATCTTAGCTTTAAAGTGCTCTGACGACCGCATCCTCCATCTCCCTCTAACAGGGAGCATGCCCACACCGGCCATTAACAAATTAACCAATCAGGGTGCCCCCGGGGGAAAGGACCAAAACCCAGCATGGTCAGAACTATTGACTATCCTGGGTTTTGGTCCACTTTAACTGTCGAGGCATCCCAAACTGGAGGGTGTTCAAAAAGAGACCAAGGCCCTTATTTCTGAAGGAATAGCGACAGGTAGCGACTGGTGAGCGACCGGTAATGACGGGCCCCGCCACGAGAACGCCGGCTCCCCACCACAATCACACATTTATCAAGCCAATCCTGCTTAGCGACTGAGATAGCGCCATATAGCGACTCATTCATCATCATTCCAGCCTCAGCCCACAGCGCCAGCGTCCGACCTTGAACAGCGACAGGTATGACCTCTCGCTACCTGGCGCTCTCCAATGCATTTCAATGGAACAATCTTTAAATATTCATAATTAATTGTTATGAATTATTATTTTTTTTTTTTTTTAATGTGAAAAATTCTGTGACCACTTCTGCCATTTTAGATAATTAAGGTAAAAAAAAAAAAATTGTACACAATTGATATTACAGGTCTGATATTAATGTATTCATATTACTAAATTATTTAAAAAACTTGTTTTTTTTTTTTGTTTCAAAAAATATGGTTGTTTGGGGGTTAAAAAACGACTTTTAACCCATCGCCGCCAGCGCTCTGGGGTTTAAACATGCATTTTAGAGCGCGAGAATTTTTTGAGCGTGATTTGTTAATGAATATGGTGGGAGCCGGTTGCTAGGGCCAGTCGCTATCATGCGCTCCCATACAGCGCGGAACCTGTCAAATAGCGACTCGTCACCCAATATTCAACATTACGGCAAACCGACTGAGTCACTATCAACTACCGAACAACGGGCAAGCACAGCGACTACTAGCGGGCGCTCTGAAGATGCTGTTACAGTCGCTCAACTGTCGCTACCTGCCGCTATTAATGAATCGGCCTCCAAAACGCCTGCCTGCTTTTAGTAAGCTGCACTACATTAGATCATTTATACTGTGGTGCCCAGCATACTGTTGCACACCAGTGCATGCTGGGACGAGCCTTGTGCCATTTAAAAACGCACAGCATGGAAAACTTACTAGATCAGGCCCTAAATCGGTTCTCTGACCCTGCCTATCTACAGCTAGTTGATGCTGTGATTTAATACTATCATTACACAGATTGACCACTAGGGGCCACTGTGACTGCATGGCACATCTGATGCTGAAGCTTGGCCGGGCTGGCACACGTGGGATGCGGCAGCGCTGTCACTGTGGAAGTCTTCAAGCTGGACGCACACCTTACAAACACCTTACAAGCCAAGCTTTTTAGTATTTTTTTTAGTATTTTTGGGGGGGCATTGGGATAAAAGTTGAACACAACTGCGCTGCACGGCATATTTAGTTTTTTTCCGGTGCTGGTCAGTATTTCATATATATATATATATAAATCACTGCTGGGGACAAACTTTACAGTGCGTTTAGGCTGCGTTTTTGTTGTTGGAGTCCAAATTGCACTTTGGGGTTTATTCATCTAGGGATTGCGGCAGGTAGCGCCTCTTAGTGACAGGTAGCGAATGGTGAACGCCAGGCACTGTACCCAAAATACATTTATCAAAGCGATTCCGTTGAGCGACTCTTAACAGCGCCATGTAGGATTCATCATTACAGGTGGCTCTGCGGATCCCGCAAACGCTCTAGCTTCCAGAGTACCTGCCGCTCTCCCATAAATTTCAATGGTCGTTCCTTTTCTTCTCTTTAAAGTGGACCAAAACCCAGGGGTGATCTATAAGATTCCCGGGCCGATCACCTCCCTCACCGCGGGGCATCCGAGATCGGGATGTCCCGCGGGGTGAAACCCCCCCCCCCAAAAGCCCCAAAAAACCTTACCTTATCGGCGACGGATCAGCCACCGCCGCCTCTAGCAGTGCGCGCGCCCGCGCCGGCCGTTTGTGAATGACCGGCGCGGGCGCGCGCCCTGTAAGAGGGACGCGCGGGAGGCGAAAAGGTACGTCGCCGAAAAGGTACGTTTTTGGGGGCTTTTGGGGGGGTTTCACACAGCGGGGCATCCTGATCTCGGATGCCCCGCTGAAGTGGACCAACACCCAAGATAGTGAAAATCCTGGGTGTTGATCCACTTTAAACAGGGTTTTCTTTTCATTAATTAATTAATTAATTTATTTATTTATTTATTTATTTATTTATTTATTTATTTTTTTATGAAATCATTGTGTGGCCTCTCCCGGCCTATAAAAAGTCATTTTTGAAAACTTTTTTGATTTTTTATATTTTTATGCAGAATTGTCATTACAGGTCTGGCACTAAAGTGTTAATGTCACTCCATGTGTTTTCGCTTGGTTACTAGTGGATATAGTTGTAGTTATAAAACAGACATTAATCACACAGCGTCTGGAGCTATGGGCTACAGCGACCCAATTTCGAGCACCGGTGTTCTGTGAGTGTGGATTTTTGTTGAATATGGAGTCGCAGAGAGAGTCGGTCGCACTGAGCGGTCGCTGCCGTTCACTCCCTGCAGCGCTGTACTGGTGTTAGAGCGCCCAACACACATCACATTCATCAATGCCGGCCAGGTTACTACAGCGACTGAGGCACTCTGTTACAGCGCCCGAGAGCCGATCACGGCTTATACTAGCGGTCGCTCTTAGCGCTGCAGTACAGACGCTCATCTGCCGATACCTAGCACTAGTAATGAATCAGCCAGCTTGCTAAGTAAAAGAAACTCAGAGGCCGATTCATTAACAGCGCCAGGTAGCGACAGTTGAGCGACTGTAGCGGCATTTTCAGAGCGCCCGCTAGTAGTCGCTGTGCTTGGCCGTTGTTCGGTAGTTGACAGCGACTCAGTCGGTTTGCCGTAATGTTGAATATTGGGTGAGGAGTCGCTATTTGACAGGTTCCGCGCTGTATGGGAGCGCATGATAGCGACTGGTCAGAGCGACCGGCTCCCACCATATTCATTAACAAATCACGCTCAAAAAATTCTCGCGCTGTGAAATGCTTGTTTAAACCCCAGAGCGCTGGCGGCGATGGGTTAAAAGTAGTTTTTTAACCCCCAAACCACCATATTTTTGGAAACCAAAAAAAACAAGTTTTTAAAATAATTTTGTAATATGAATACATTAATATCAGACCTGTTAAAAAAAAAAAAAAAATGTACAGAATTGATATTAACTTAAAAAAAATATTTTAAATGGCAGAAGTGGTCACAGAATTTTTCACATTTAAAAAAAAAAAAAAAAAAAAAAAAAAAAAAACCTTAATAACAATTAATTATGAATATTTAAAGATTGTTCCATTGAAATGCATTGGAGAACGCCAGGTAGCGAGAGGTCATACCTGTCGCTGTTTAAGGTCGGACGCTGGCGCTGTGGGCTGAGGCTGGAATAATGATGAATGAGTCGCTATCTGGCGCTATCTCAGTCGCTAAGCAGGATTGGCTTGATAAATGTGTGATTGTGGTGGGGAGCCGGCGTTCTCGTGGCGGGGCCCGTCATTACCGGCCGCTCACCAGTCGCTACCTGGCGCTATCCCTTGTTAAATAAGGGCCTCAATTTGAATAACCCCATTTTGGGACATCTAGGTCTTGTGTTTCCATTAATATTATTACATCACAATGTAAGTTCTGTACAAATAAATGTGTGTAATATTAATTATAAGCATAAAACACTTCAATCCAGTTCTGCTCATTGTGCTCTATTGGCTTTTCGATTTTCGTAAATCCTTTGATTTCTTTTGTCTACCAGACGCTTCCACACATTGATTTGATTTTTCTTTTGACCGATCAAATTTATAATAAAATCATTAATAATTTTCTTTTCCATTTTTTTTTTACTTACGGTTAATTTTTTGGGAAGCGTGAATGATTCAACTATTAGATCAAATGTTCGATCATTTTAAACCGGACCAACAGCCTGGCACAGTTGGATAAGAAAGGTAGCGGCCAATTTGGAGCTTCCTCTCCCAGCATCTCAGCCATGCTGCCGCCTGGATTCAACTGACATAGGCCCTTATTTATGAAGGGATAGCGACAGGTAGCGACTGGTGAGCGGCCGGTAATGACGGGCCCCGCCACGAGAACGCCGGCTCCCCACCACAATCACACATTTATCAAGCCAATCCTGCTTAGCGACTGAGATAGCGCCAGATAGCGACTCATTCATCATTATTCCAGCCTCAGCCCACAGCGCCAGCGTCCGACCTTGAACAGCGACAGGTATGACCTCTCGCTACCTGGCGCTCTCCAATGCATTTCAATGGAACAATCTTTAAATATTAATAATTAATTGTTATTAATGTTTTTTTTTTTTTTTTTTTTTTAACTGTGAAAAATTTTGTGACCACTTCTACAATGTTAGATAATTTTTTTAAGGTTAAAAAAAAAAAAATTGTGCAGAATTGACAGGTCTGATATTAATGTATTCATATTACTAAATTCTTAAAAATTTTTTTTTTTTTTTTTGGTTTCCAAAAATATGGTTGTTTGGGGGTTAAAAAACTACTTTTAACCCATCGCCACCAGCGCTCTGGGGTTTAAACAAGCATTTCACAGTGCCAGAATTTTTTGAGCGTGATTTCTTGATGAATATGGTGGGAGCCGGTCGCTCTGACCAGTCGCTATCATGCGCTCCCATACATCGCGGAACCTGTCAAATAGCGACTCGTCACCCCGTATTCAACATTACTGCACACCGACTGAGTCGCTGTCAACAACCGAACAATGGCCAAGCATAGCGACTACTAGCGGGCGCTGTGAAAATACCGCTACAGTCGCTCAACTGTCGCTACCTGCCACTATCGAACCGGACCTTCAGCGTGATTTAATGAAAAGCCCAAAATCTTAGAAAACTATTCCCCAGCATCTAAAATTAATATATTTTATGTTTTTAATCACTAACTTATTATTCTTTCCCCCACTGGGCTGCAACTCTGTTCAGGACTTTAGGATACGGGCGCCGCCATCTTGACTCAAAAGCATCACACTTACTGAGGAGAGGAGAGTGGGATAAGGTACAGGGGGGTGGGTTATAGCTGTGCTTTGTTCAGACAGAGCAGAGCTGGGGTCAGGAAAAGGTCAGCAGTCCCAGAATGCAGAGCAGCACAGTCAGGAGGCACTTCCTGTTTGCAGGCTGCCTGATAAAATGGCGGCTTCCATAAGCTGCCATCTTGGATGTTTAAAGACTCATAACATGCAGTAGATGCAGGTAGGATGATTTTTAATGTGAGCAATCTGTATGTACAGGGTGTGGGAAACATATAAGATAGACTCTTATTCAGAGTGAAGGTCCGCTTTAATGAATCGGCCTCCCCGCTGACAATGCACAGTAATAGCAGCACTTCCTGTTTGCAGGTGACCTGCACATTTATGAACCACCATTGTGTTTCTAAAATTCACTACAGCAGGAGTTGGGTAAATACATTTTTACGTGCAGCAATCTAAATTGCCCCGGGGAGGGGGAATATGAGCACAGTTCGTTGTGTCGGCCTGCTTTAAGTTATTTTTGACTGTTGGTCAGCTTTAAGAACGGATACACCAAATTATTTTTTTTCATCTGTTACCGATAGAATTTTGTTATCAAATACTTTATCGGCTTTTAGGTGTAAGTGCAGAATGAATGGAACATGTGGGGTCAGCCATCTGAAGTCTGATCAAATGACACTTGATAGAACATTCGATCAAAATGATACCTTGACATACTGTCCTATGTTTGGTCTGTCATCTTCCAATCACCAGTTGAGGTGCTGCACATTCTGCTCCCTGTTGGATTCATTTTATGATATATATACAAAACTTTCCAACATGAACATGTGACATTTGTCCGATTATTCAACTCAATACGATCATCAGTATAGTTCTGTTTGATGATTTTACGTCCCGTTCGATTAGATATCAATTTGAATTGGAATTTAAATGAATATGCAATCGATAATTACAAATCGAAATTATTTTTTGATTAAAAATTACTCTGGGTGTCCTCCAGCAACTCACAGGCCCACTCTAGTAATTCTCAAGCTACTCGCAGGCCCAGCTTTTTCTGGTGGCATGCCACCAAGCGCACCAGCAGCCACATCCCTGCGGCCTTCTAACAGGTTGCATGCCCGCACCGGCTATTCATAAATGCCTGGCGCCAGCGTACGCCCAACCCAGGTATAGCAGATCGCGGTCGAGGGAGTTTCACAGGTGAGTTTTACAGGGGGCTCGTGGTTTTTACACGGCAGGGTATCCGAATCTGGGAACCAGGCTTTTGGTCCACTTTAAAAGTTTCCTGGATATGACATGCAGACATAATAGAACATTAGTTTGAGTTTTCCACCATTGTAGAGTGGGAAGCTTTTGGTTTATAAACACTTATAAGAAAAAATAACACACCAAGCACAGGGTTCTAACCCATAACCCTTGTATCCACATACACAACATGATCCTACTCAGGGCTGGCACCAGCACAGGGCAAACCTGGGCAATTATCAGGGCCCCTGGCATCTTTAGGGGCCCACTTAGACTCATACTTGGCCATTGTATTATTTTACAGTGGACCCGAACTACCGAATGCCAGGTGTTTTACGCAGACCTGCTCATGGCTGGGCTCAGCAATGGGGATGGTCAGCAACATTGGGGGAGGTGGCATGGAATAGAGGGCAATTGATGGAAGCTCAGAAGGTGGTGAGAACCAGGTGACATCTGACAGCAATGATGGAGTCTTTAGTGGCAGCGGAGCAAACAGTAAGGGCTGAGGGGTGCTTGGTGTCAGTAGAGAATTCACCAAGCACTAGAGGGTGATTGGTGGCTATAGGGAAGGCAATAAGGACTAGAGGATGATTGGTGGCTATAGGGAAGGCAATAAGGACTAGAGGATGATTGGTGGCTATAGGGAAGGCAATAAGGACTAGAGGATGATTGGTGGCTATAGGGAAGGCAATAAGGACTGGAGGATGATTGGTGGCTATAGGGAAGGCAATAAGGACTAGAGGATGATTGGTGGCTATAGGGAAGGCAATAAGGACTAGAGGATGATTGGTGGCTATAGGGAAGGCAATAAGGACTGGAGGGTGATTGGTGGCTATAGGGAAGGCAATAAGGACTAGAGGATGATTGATGGCTATAGGGAAGGCAATAAGGACTGGAGGGTGATTGGTGGCTATAGGGAAGGCAATAAGGACTGGAGGGTGATTGGTGGCTATAGGGAAGGCAATAAGGACGGGAGGGTGATTGGTGGCTATAGGGAAGGCAATAAGGACTGGAGGGTGATTGGTGGCTATAGGGAAGGCAATAAGGACGGGAGGGTGATTGGTGGCTATAGGGAAGACAATAAGGACTGGAGGATGATTGGTGGCTATAGGGAAGGCAATAAGGACTGGAGGGTGATTGGTGGCTATAGGGAAGGCAATAAGGACTGGAGGACGATTGGTGGCTATAGGGAAGGCAATAAGGACTGGAGGGTGATTGGTGGCTATAGGGAAGGCAATAAGGACTGGAGGACGATTGGTGGCTATAGGGAAGGCAATAAGGACTGGAGGGTGATTGGTGGCTATAGGGAAGGCAATAAGGACTGGAGGACGATTGGTGGCTATAGGGAAGGCAATAAGGTCTGGAGGATGATTGGTGGCTATAGGGAAGGCAATAAGGACTGGAGGGTGATTGGTGGCTATAGGGAAGGCAATAAGGACTGGAGGGTGATTGGTGGCTATAGGGAAGGCAATAAGGACTGGAGGACGATTGGTGGCTATAGGGAAGGCAATAAGGACTGGAGGGCGATTGGTGGCTATAGGGAAGGCAATAAGGACTGGAGGGTGATTGGTGGCTATAGGGAAGGCAATAAGGACTGGAGGACGATTGGTGGCTATAGGGAAGGCAATAAGGACTGGAGGGTGATTGGTGGCTATAGGGAAGGCAATAAGGACTGGAGGATGATTGGTGGCTATAGGGAAGGCAATAAGGACTGGAGGGCGATTGGTGGCTATAGGGAAGGCAATAAGGACTGGAGGACGATTGGTGGCTATAGGGAAGGCAATAAGGACTGGAGGGTGATTGGTGGCTATAGGGAAGGCAATAAGGACTGCAGGGTGATTGGTGGCTATAGGGAAGGCAATAAGGACTGGAGGGTGATTGGTGGCTATAGGGAAGGCAGGAAGGGAAGGAAGGCTATAAGGACTGGAGGGTGATCAGCAGCAGAAGATGATTCATTTGTGGCAGTAAAAGTGAAAGGTGACATCATGTGACTCACTACTTTGGGGCCCACTAGGACTCTCTTGCCCAAGGGCCCATACAAACCTGAAGCCGGCCCTGACCTTACTGAGCTATACAACTGTATGATGTTACATAGAAATAGAGAAGAGTGATGAGAGAGCATGTAATCTACCGTTATGTGTGTGTGTTAGATGGATAGATGGAGGCCTATCCCAGGCAGGTTTACATTCACTTACTGCTGATTGCTCAACCACCTCTGCTGGAAGTTTGTTCCAAGCATCTACTATTCTTTCTGATATTTTCTATCTTCCCTCCGAATAGCCTCAGGATGTGGCCCCTTGTTATATCATTGATTTTCTTTTTAATAGGAGGTGGGGTATTGCACATTTGCGCTGTCTATCAGAGATGTTGTGTCCGCACTCCTGCACAGGCCCCATTAGGTTCCTCACGCCTCCCTCAGACCCATTCATTTCCATTTCTCCCAAAATTAAAATTACGTAAAAAAAAGTGCGACAGTGCGACAGTGTCCCTCCTCCACAAGGTGGAGCACTGGCTCACAGAACAGCCAACGTCTGCCATGTGGGAAATGTGAGAGTCGGCAGGTTGGAGGAAGCTCACTAGTGTGTGTGTGGGGGGGGGGGGGGGGCATGAGACACAGAGATATTTAGGGAAGGGATGAAGAGATCAAGGATCAATGGTGCTTAAGTGGGTGAGGGATGAGGAGATTTAGGTGGCATAGTGGTAGGAAAGAATGGAGGGATGATGATGGGCAAGTGATAACTTTAGGGAAGGGATAAGGAAATCAGGATGAGATAGTGGTAATGTGGGGGAGGGGTGAGGAGATCAGGATGAGATAGTGGTAATGTGGGGGAGGGGTGAGGGGATCAGGATGAGATAGTGGTAATGTGGGGGAGGGGTGAGGGGATCAGGATGAGATAGTGGTAATTTGGGGGAGGGATGAGGGGATCAGGATGAGATAGAGGAAATTTGGGGGAGGGATGAGGGGATCAGGATGAGATAGTGGTAATGTGTGGGAGGGATGAGGAGATCAGGATGAGATAGTGGTAATGTGGGGGAGGGATGAGGAGATCAGGATGAGATAGTGGTAATTTGGGGGAGGGATGAGGGGATCAGGATGAGATAGTGGTAATTTGGGGGAGGGATGAGGGGATCAGGATGAGATAGTGGTAATTTGGGGGAGGGATGAGGGGATCAGGATGAGATAGTGGTAATGTGGGGGAGGGATGAGGAGATCAGGATGAGATAGTGGTAATTTGGGGGAGGGATGAGGGGATCAGGATGAGATAGTGGTAATTTGGGGGAGGGATGAGGGGATCAGGATGAGATAGTGGTAATTTGGGGGAGGGATGAGGGAATCAGGATGCGATAGTGGTAATTTGGGGGAGGGATGAGGGGATCAGGATGAGATAGTGGTAATTTGGGGGAGGGATGAGGGGATCAGGATGAGATAGTGGTAATGTGGGGGAGGGATGAGGGGATCAGGATGAGATAGTGATAATTTGGGGGAGGGATGAGGAGATCAGGATGAGATAGTGGTAATTTGGGGGAGGGATGAGGGGATCAGGATGAGATAGTGGTAATGTGGGAGAGGGATGAGGAAATCAGGATGAGATAGTGGTAATGTGGGGGGGTGATGAGGGGATCAGGATGAGATAGTGGTAATTTGGGGGAGGGATGAGGGGATCAGGATGAGATAGTGGTAATTTGGGGGAGGGATGAGGGGATCAGGATGAGATAGTGGTAATTTGGGGGAGGGATGAGGGGATCAGGATGAGATAGTGGTAATGTGAGGGAGGGATGAGGGGATCAGGATGAGATAGTGGTAATGTGGGGGAGGGATAAGGGGATCAGGATGAGATAGTGGTAATTTGGGGGAGGGATGAGGGGATCAGGATGAGATAGTGGTAATTTGGGGGAGGGATGAGGGGATCAGGATGAGATAGTGGTAATTTGGGGGAGGGATGAGGGGATCAGGATGAGATAGTGGTAATGTGAGGGAGGGATGAGGGGATCAGGATGAGATAGTGGTAATGTGGGGGAGGGATAAGGGGATCAGGATGAGATAGTGGTAATGTGGGGGGGGGGGGGGGGGATGAGGAAATCAGGATGAGATAGTGGTAATGTGAGGGAGGGATGAGGGGATCAGGATGAGATAGTGGTAATTTGGGGGAGGGATGAGGAAATCAGGATGAGATAGTGGTAATGTGGGGGAGGGGTGAGGAGATCAGGATGAGATAGTGGTAATTTGGGGGAGGGGATGAGGAAATCAGGATGAGATAGTGGTAATTTGGGGGAGGGGATGAGGAAATCAGGATGAGATAGTGGTAATTTGGGGGAGGGGATGAGGAAATCAGGATGAGATAGTGGTAATTTGGGGGAGGGGATGAGGAAATCAGGATGAGATAGTGGTAATTTGGGAGAGAGGTGAGGAGATCAGGATGAGATAGTGGTAATGTGGCGGAGGGATGAGGAAATCAGGATGAGATAGTGGTAATGTGGGGGGGGGGATGAGGAAATCAGGATGAGATAGTGGTAATTTGGGGGAGGAGATGAGGAAATCAGGATGAGATAGTGGTAATGTGGGGGAGGGATGAGGAAATCAGGATGAGATAGTGGTAATTTGGGGGAGGGGATGAGGGGATCAGGATGAGATAGTGGTAATTTGGGATGAGGGGATGAGGAAATCAGGATGAGATAGTGGTAATTTGGGGGAGGGGATGAGGAAATCAGGATGAGATAGTGGTAATTTGGGGGAGGGGTGAGGGGATCAGGATGAGATAGTGGTAATTTGGGGGAGGGGATGAGGAAATCAGGATGAGATAGTGGTAATTTGGGGGAGGGGATGAGGAAATCAGGATGAGATAGTGGTAATTTGGGGGAGGGGTGAGGGGATCAGGATGAGATAGTGGTAATTTGGGGGAGGGGATGAGGAAATCAGGATGAGATAGTGGTAATTTGGGGGAGGGGTGAGGGGATCAGGATGAGATAGTGGTAATTTGGGGGAGGGGATGAGGAAATCAGGATGAGATAGTGGTAATTTGGGGGAGGGATGAGGAAATCAGGATGAGATAGTGGTAATTTGGGGGAGGGATGAGGAAATCAGGATGAGATAGTGGTAATTTGGGGGAGGGGATAAGGAAATCAGGATGAGATAGTGGTAATTTGGGATGAGGGGATGAGGAAATCAGGATGAGATAGTGGTAATTTGGGGGAGGGGATAAGGAAATCAGGATGAGATAGTGGTAATTTGGGGGAGGGGATGAGGAAATCAGGATGAGATAGTGGTAATGTGGGGGAGGGATGAGGGGATCAGGATGAGATAGTGGTAATGTGGGGGAGGGATGAGGAGATTAGTATGAGATAGTGGTAATGTGGGGGAGGGGATGAGGAAATCAGGATGAGATAGTGGTTATTTGGGGGAGGAGAGCAGGATGAGATAGTAGTAATGTGGGGTAGGGGTGAGGAGATTTGTATGAGATAGTGGTAATGTGGGGGAGGGATGAGGAGATCAGGATGAGATAGTGGTAATGTGGGGGAGGGGTGAGGAGATTAGTATGAGATAGTGGTAATGTGGGGGAGGGGTGAGGAGATCAGGATGAGATAGTAGTAATGTGGGGGAGGGGTGAGGAGATTAGTATGAGATAGTGGTAATGTGGGGGAGGGATGAGGAGATCAGGATGAGATAGTAGTAATGTGGGGGAGGGGTGAGGAGATCAGGATGAGATAGTGGTAATGTGGGGGAGGGGATGAGGAAATCAGGATGAGATAGTGGTAATTTGGAGAAGGAATGAGGAGAGCAGGATGAGATAGTAGTAATGTGGGGAAGGGGTGAAGAGATTAGTATGAGATAGTGGTAATGTGGGGGAGGGGTGAAGAGATTAGTATGAGATAGTGGTAATGTGGGGGAGGGGTGAAGAACAGGATGAGATGAGCGGTAAATTTGGGAAGGGGAGGGTTCTGAGGTTAGCTATATGGGAAATGTAAGGATGGTATTGAAGGTGAAAGGAGATCAGAATAGGAAAATGGTACATTTGGGGAGGAGATGGAGCCAAAGGAGGGGATGGGTGAGATCAGGATGGGATAATGGTACATTTGGGAAGGGGGTGGAGGGGATCAGGACGGGATAATGGTAAATTTAGGGAGGGGTGGAGGGGATCAGGATGGGATAATGGTAAATTTAGGGAGGGGTGGAGGAGATCAGGATGGGATAATCGTACATTTGGGGAGGGGATGGAGAAGATCAGGATGGGATCAGTACATTTAGGGAGGGTATGGAGCAGATTAGGATAGAATAATGGTAAATTTGTGGAGGGGGTGGAGGGGATCATGATTGGATAATGGTAAATTCAGGGACAGGATGGAGGAGATCAGGATGGGATAAAGGTAAATTTGGGGAAGGGGATGGAGGAGATAAGGATGGGATAATGGTACATTTGGGGGGGGGGGGGTTGGAGGAGATCAGGATGGGATAATGGTAAATTTAGGAAGGGGGTGATGGAGGTTAGGATGGAATAGTGGTACATTTGGGAGGGGATAGAGGTGAGCAGGCTGGTATAGTGGTACATTTGGGGAGGAGATAGAGGTGAGCAGGCTGATATAGTGGTACATTTGAGGAGGGGATAGAGGTGAGCAGGCTGATATAGTGGTACATTTGGGGAGGGGATAGAGGTGAGCAGGCTGGTATAGTGGTACATTTGAGGAGGGGATAGAGGTGAGCAGGCTGATATAGTGGTACATTTGGGGAGGGGATAGAGGTGAGCAGGCTGGTATAGTGGTACATTTGAGGAGGGGATAGAGGTGAGCAGGCTGATATAGTGGTACATTTGGGGAGGGGATAGAGGTGAGCAGGCTGGTATAGTGGTACATTTGGGGAGGGGATAGAGGTGAGTAGGCTGGTATAGTGGTACATTTGGGGAGGGGATAGAGGTGAGCAGGCTGGTATAGTGGTACATTTGGGGAGGGGATAGAGGTGAGCAGGCTGGTATAGTGGTACATTTGGGGAGGGGATGATAAGATCAGGTTGAGAAAATGGTAAATTTAGGGAGGGGGTTGATGGAAATCAAGGTGAAGGGAGGAGGGATCATTGTCCCTCTAAATGAGAATACGAATAGGGATAGGGATAGATAGATGGAGGAGGAAGGAAGGGATAATGGATAGAGAGAGAGTTACGTTTGGATGGATGGAAGGAAGGGAGGAATGACGAAGGAATGGACGGATGGATGGATGGATGGATGGATGAATGCAGAGAGGTAGAGTGGGAGGGGTGAGTAGAGGATACCGCAGTTATGAAGGGGCAGGTAAGTTATATAGTGAGTGGGGGTGGGCTGTATTTGGGGAGGGGGTGACATTAGGGTTAGGTGTGGGTCTGGGTGACAGGGAGCAGATATGAGGGAGGGGGGTGCCCGGTGTGTTGGATGTAGGGGGGGGGGGGAGGGAGAGATGGAGGCGGCGGAGGCTGATGGAGGGGTGGGTGGGGTGCGGCACTCCCCCCGGCTCCCCCGGGACAGGCTCCTCAGGCTCCGGTTGGAGGATCTCCGGGCGTCAGTGAGGTTTGGCTGTGGCCGCACGCGGAGCGCAGGAGCCGGGGAAGCGCTGCCGGATACATCGGGTGACCCGGGGTCTCCAGGATTGTGTGTGTGTGTGTGTGTGTGACCCGCCGCCCCCCATGTTCTCCATCCAGGAATCGCTGTCCCGGGGGGCGCTCAGCATGAAGGAGGAACCGCTGCCCACCGGACTCTCCTCTGTCCGCTCCTGGATGCAGAGCTCCGGCATATTGGACTCCGGCACCGCGGCCCAGAGGTGGGTACTCCGCGGGGGAGGGAGGGAGCGCGCAACTACCGCACTGCCCCACACTGATACACGACTTTATCACAACTTCCCGACACTGATAATGTGACCAGACTGATACAGGGCATCTCCCACTGACACTGTTACCTGACTGAGACAGGACATACCCCACTGATAGTGACCAGACTGATACAGGGCATCTCCCACTGACACTGTGACCAGACTGATACAGGGCATCTCCTACTGACACTGTTACCTGACTGAGACAGGGCATCTCCAACTGATACTGTGACCAGGCTGATACAGGGCATCTCCCGCTGACACTGTTACCTGACTGATACAGGGCATCTCCCGCTGACACTGTTACCTGACTGATACAGGGCATCTCCAACTGATACTGTGACCAGACTGATACAGGGCATCTCCTACTGACACTGTTACCTGACTGAGACAGGGCATCTCCAACTGATACTGTGACCAGACTGCTACAGGGCATCTCCAACTGACACTGTGACCAGACTGATACAGGGCATCTCCCACTGACACTGTTACCTGACTGAGACAGGACATATCCCACTGATACGGTGACCAGACTGATACAGGGCATCTCCCACTTACACTGTGCCAGACTGACACTGTTACCTGTCACGGACACTATGACCTGACTGATACATGGCATCTCCCACTGACACTGTGACCTGACTGATACAGGACATCTTCCACTGACACTGTTACCTGACTGATACAGGGCAACTCCAACTGATACGGTGACCAGACTGATACAGGGCATCTCCAACTGACACTGTTACCTGTCACTGACACTATGACCTGACTGATACAGGGCATCGCCCACTGACACTGTGATCTGACTGATACAGGACAACTCCAGCTGACACGGTTACTGGACACTGACACTGTGACCTGACTGATACAAGACAACTCCAGATGACACTGTTACATGTCATTGACACTATGGCCTGACTGATACAGGGCATCTCCAACTGACACTGTGATCTGACTGATACAGGGCATCTCCAACTGACACTGTTACCTGTCACTGACACTATGACCTGACTGATACATGGCATCTCCCACTGTCACTGTGACCTGACTGATACAGGACATCTTCCACTGACACTGTTACCTGACTGATACAGGGCAACTCCAACTGATACGGTGACCAGACTGATACAGGGCATCTCCAACTGACACTGTTACCTGTCACTGACACTATGACCTGACTGATACAGGGCATCGCCCTCTGACACTGTGATCTGACTGATACAGGACAACTCCAGCTGACACTGTTACTGGACACTGACACTGTGACCTGACTGATACAACACAACTCCAGATGACACTGTTACATGTCATTGACACTATGGCCTGACTGATACAGGGCATCTCCAACTGACACAGTGATCTGACTGATACAGGACATCTCTCACTGACACACTTACCTGTCACTGACACCGTGACCTCACTGATACAGGGCATCTCCTATTGTCACTGTTAAAGATCAATGACACTGTGACCTGGCTAATAATGGACATCTCCCACTGAAACTGTGACTTGATTGATACAGGGCGCTTACAACTGAAACGTTAACCAAACTGTTACAGGTCATGTTTCCTGACACTTGACCGGGAATGGTTACCGGGCATATATACTGTGTTCAGACTCTTCCAGGACATGCTACACTGACACTGTGCTGCTCTTTCTACCGTTACACTGTTACACTGATAATGAGGGCAGGCTGATAAAGAACATGATATTGTTACAGGACGTTCTCCACTGACCCTGCGACCAAGACCTGCACTGACACTATAACCACGATGGTTCCACTGACATTGATACAGAACACTAACACTGCAACCTAACTGTTACAGGGCTTCTCCAACTGACACATTTACTGGACACTGACTCCGTGACCTGACTGCTACAAGGAATCTACAACTGATACTGTTCCAGGCCATGTTTCACTAAAACTGTGCCGCTCTTTCTATTGGGGACAGTTGCACTGATTTGTGGCCAAGACATGCTCCACTGACACTGTTACATGGCATGATGCTAGCGCTGTTACAGGGCATCTCTTATTGACACTATGACCAAAACTGTTAAAGGACATGTTCCTCTGATCCCTTGCTGCTCTCTCTACTGTTACACGGAAACTATTATGGGACATGTCCCTCTGATACTGTGACGTTTTCTCTACTGGGGACTGTTACACTGATACCGTGACCAGAACTGTTACAGGACATGTTTCTGTGACCTCTTGCTGCTCTCTATGCTGCTCTTGCACTGTGCTGCTTTCTTTACCAGGGACTGTTACACTGACTCTCTGACCAGACAGTTACAGGACAAACCCGACAAACACTGTGAATAAAATATTACAGAATATGTCCCACTGGCACCCTAACCATAATGTTACTGGACATCTCTCACTGACACTGTGACTATCACTACACACTGTCACTAATACTGTGATGTGTGTAACACTGTGACTATTGCAGACATGTCCTACTGGAACTGTTACCCTGTCACTATAACCAGTGATGTCCTGCTGACACTGTTACCCTGCCACTATAACCAGTGATGTTCTGCTGACACTGTTACCCTGTCACTATAACCAGTGATGCCCTGCTGACACTGTTACCCTGCCACTATAACCAGTGATGTCCTGCTGACACTGTTACCATGCCACTATAACCAGTGATGTCCTGCTGACACTGTTACCATGCCACTATAACCAGTGATGTCCTGCTGACACTGTTACCCTGCCACTATAACCAGTGATGTCCTGCTGACACTGTTACCCTGTCACTATAACCAGTGATGTCCTGCTGACACTGTTACCATGCCACTATAACCAGTGATGCCCTGCTGACACTGTTACCCTGCCACTATAACCAGTGATGTCCTGCTGACACTGTTACCCTGTCACTATAACCAGTGATGTCCTGCTGACACTGTTACCCTGTCACTATAACCAGTGATGTCCTGCTGACACTGTTACCCTGTCACTATAACCAGTGATGTCCTGCTGACACTGTTACCCTGTCACTATAACCAGTGATGCCCTGCTGACACTGTTACCCTGCCACTATAACCAGTGATGTCCTGCTGACACTGTTACCATGCCACTATAACCAGTGATGTCCTGCTGACACTGTTACCCTGCCACTATAACCAGTGATGTCCTGCTGACACTGTTACCCTGCCACTATAACCAGTGATGTCCTGCTGACACTGTTACCCTGCCACTATAACCAGTGATGTCCTGCTGACACTGTTACCCTGCCACTATAACCAGTAATGTCCTGCTGACACTGTTACCCCGACACTATAACCAGTGATGTCCTGCTGACACTGTTACCCTGCCACTATAACCAGTGATGTCCTGCTGACACTGTTACCCTGACACTATAACCAGTGATGTCCTGCTGACACTGTTACCCCGACACTATAACCAGTGATGTCCTGCTGACACTGTTACCCTGACACTATAACCAGTGATGCCCTGCTGACACTGTTACCCTGCCACTATAACCAGTGATGTCCTGCTGACACTGTTACACTGCCACTATAACCAGTGATGTCCTGCTGACACTGTTACCCTGCCACTATAACCAGTGATGTCCTGCTGACACTGTTACCCTGCCACTATAACCAGTGATGTCCTGCTGACACTGTTACACTTCCACTTTAACCAGTGATGTCCTGCTGACACTGTTACCCTGCCACTATAACCAGTGATGTCCTGCTGACACTGTTACACTTCCACTTTAACCAGTGATGTCCTGCTGACACTGTTACACTGCCACTATAACCAGTGATGTCCTGCTGACACTGTTACCCTGCCACTATAACCAGTGATGTCCTGCTGACACTGTTACACTTCCACTTTAACCAGTGATGTCCTGCTGACACTGTTACCCTGACACTATAACCAGTGATGTCCTGCTGACACTGTTACCCTGCCACTATAACCAGTGATGTCCTGCTGACACTGTTACACTTCCACTGTAACCAGTGATGTCCTGCTGACACTGTTACACTTCCACTGTAACCAGTGATGTCCTGCTGACACTGTTACCCTGACACTATAACCAGTGATGTCCTGCTGACACTGTTACCCTGCCACTATAACCAGTGATGTCCTGCTGACACTGTTACCCTGACACTATAACCAGTGATGTCCTGCTGACACTGTTACCCTGCCACTATAACCAGTGATGTCCTGCTGACACTGTTACCCTGCCACTATAACCAGTGATGTCCTGCTGACACTGTTACCCTGCCACTATAACCAGTGATGTCCTGCTGACACTGTTACCCTGCCACTATAACCAGTGATGTCCTGCTGACACTGTTACCCTGCCACTATAACCAGTGATGTCCTGCTGACACTGTTACCCTGTCACTATAACCAGTGATGTCCTGCTGACACTGTTACCCTGACACTATAACCAGTGATGTCCTGCTGACACTGTTACCCTGACACTATAACCAGTGAAGTCCTGCTGACACTGTTACCCTGCCACTATAACCAGTGATGTCCTGCTGACACTGTTACCCTGCCACTATAACCAGTAATGTCCTGCTGACACTGTTACCCTGCCACTATAACCAGTGATGTCCTGCTGACACTGTTACACTTCCACTGTAACCAGTGATGTCCTGCTGACACTGTTACACTTCCACTGTAACCAGTGATGTCCTGCTGACACTGTTACCCTGACACTATAACCAGTGATGTCCTGCTGACACTGTTACCCTGCCACTATAACCAGTGATGTCCTGCTGACACTGTTACCCTGACACTATAACCAGTGATGTCCTGCTGACACTGTTACCCTGCCACTATAACCAGTGATGCCCTGCTGACACTGTTACCCTGACACTATAACCAGTGATGTCCTGCTGACACTGTTACCCTGACACTATAACCAGTGATGTCCTGCTGACACTGTTACCCTGACACTATAACCAGTGATGTCCTGCTGACACTGTTACCATGCCACTATAACCAGTGATGTCCTGCTGACACTGTTACCCTGCCACTATAACCAGTGATGTCCTGCTGACACTGTTACCCTGACACTATACCCAGTGATGTCCTGCTGACACTGTTACCCTGACACTATAACCAGTGATGTCCTGCTGACACTGTTACCCTGCCACTATAACCAGTGATGTCCTGCTGACACTGTTACCCTGCCACTATAACCAGTGATGTCCTGCTGACACTGTTACCCTGCCACTATAACCAGTGATGTCCTGCTGACACTGTTACCCTGTCACTATAACCAGTGATGTCCTGCTGACAGTGTTACCCTGCCACTATAACCAGTGATGTCCTGCTGACACTGTTACCCTGCCACTATAACCAGTGATGTCCTGCTGACACTGTTACCCTGCCACTATAACCAGTGATGTCCTGCTGACACTGTTACCCTGTCACTATAACCAGTGATGTCCTGCTGACACTGTTACCCTGCCACTATAACCAGTGATGTCCTGCTGACACTGTTACCCTGTCACTATAACCAGTGATGTCCTGCTGACACTGTTACCCTGACACTATAACCAGTGATGTCCTGCTGACACTGTTACCCTGACACTATAACCAGTAATGTCCTGCTGACACTGTTACCCTGACACTATAACCAGTGATGTCCTGCTGACACTGTTACCCTGACACTATAACCAGTAATGTCCTGCTGACACTGTTACCCTGCCACTATAACCAGTGATGTCCTGCTGACACTGTTACACTTCCACTTTAACCAGTGATGTCCTGCTGACACTGTTACCCTGCCACTATAACCAGTGATGTCCTGCTGACACTGTTACCCTGTCACTATAACCAGTGATGTCCTGCTGACACTGTTACCCTGTCACTATAACCAGTGATGTCCTGCTGACACTGTTACCCTGCCACTATAACGAGTTATGTCCTGCTGACACTGTTACCCTGCCACTATAACCAGTGATGTCCTGCTGACACTGTTACCCTGTCACTATAACCAGTGATGTCCTGCTGACACTGTTACACTGCCACTATAACCAGTGATGTCCTGCTGACACTGTTACCCTGACACTATAACCAGTGATGTCCTGCTGACACTGTTACCCTGCCACTATAACCAGTGATGTCCTGCTGACACTGTTACCCTGCCACTATAACCAGTGATGTCCTGCTGACACTGTTACACTGCCACTATAACCAGTGATGTCCTGCTGACACTGTTACCCTGACACTATAACCAGTGATGTCCTGCTGACACTGTTACCCTGCCACTATAACCAGTGATGTCCTGCTGACACTGTTACCCTGCCACTATAACCAGTGATGTCCTGCTGACACTGTTACACTTCCACTTTAACCAGTGATGTCCTGCTGACACTGTTACCCTGACACTATAACCAGTGATGTCCTGCTGACACTGTTACCCTGACACAATAACCAGTGATGTCCTGCTGACACTGTTACCCTGCCACTATAACCAGTGAAGCCCTGGTGATGCTGCAGGCCTGGGTCTGCACAGACATTATAATGTTACAGATCATGATCTAATGACACTGCATCCCAGGACTGTATCACTGATAACACTAATATGTGTCACTGCGACTGGAATTCACTTTGTTAATGTTTTGATCTGAAACCGGTACAAAATGTTACCCAGCGGCACTGGAATCACTGTTATGTCACACTGACAACACAAACTCACTGACACCGGGAATGTCGCTATGAAAGAGCAGCATGCTCCACTGACAATGTGCCTGCAACTGTTCCGGGACTGAGACTGTGACGCCTCTTACTGATGCAGTGATTAGGACTGTTAGCAAAACTGTTATTCACTGATAGTAGAGCTATTGCTGGGACCAATGGTTAAACAGAAACGTGTGTAACTGTGTAACTGACAGTGTGACTGAGATTGCTGTATGCTGCTATGTTCCACTGACACCGCGGCCTGAATAATTACTGTGCAGGACAGGTCCCAATAACACTGTGACCACAACTGATATTAGACAGGTTCCCCCGACACAGCGACCAGGACTATTTCAAGACATCCTGGAGTAACAATGTTACTATGACATTTAACAGTTTCAGTCACAGTTTCCCTGACACAATGGATGGATCTGTCACAAGACGGTGATGGGACTAATACTAAATGAAGCGCCTTCTCACACTGTGGTCAGAACTGTTGGCTATTTTCCCCTGACGCTAAGAACTGTTAAACAGACACAGTGACCAGAACTATTTCAGGACATGCAGGGTTAACATTGTTACTATGACTGTTACTGTGCGGGTTACCTTGACACAATAGATGGATTTGTTATTACAGGACGAGTCCCTCTGAAATTAGACTGATAATCCAGAAAGCACCTACTAACACTGTGACAGGTTCCACACTGTGGCAAGGACTGTTACAGGACATGTCTAACTGACACTGTGACCGGGACTGTTATAGGACATGTCCAACTGACACTGTGACCAGGACTGTTACAGGACATGTCCAACTGACACTGTGACCGGGACTGTTACAGGACATGTCCAACTGACGCTGTGACCGGGACTGTTACAGGACATGTCCAACTGACACTGTGACCGGGACTGTTACAGGACATGTCCAACTGACGCTGTGACCAGGACTGTTACAGGACATGTCCAACTGACACTGTGACCAGGAATGTTACAAGGCATGTCCAGCTGACACTGTGACCAGGAATGTTACAAGGCATGTCCAACTGACACTGTGACCGGGACTGTTACAAGGCATGTCCAGCTGACACTGTGACCAGGACTGTTACAGGACATGTCCAACTGACACTGTGACCGGGACTGTTACAGGACATGTCCAACTGACACTGTGACCGGGACTGTTACAGGACATGTCCAACTGACACTGTGACCGGGACTGTTACAGGACATGTCCAACTGACGCTGTGACTGGGACTGTTACAGGACATGTCCAACTGACACTGTGACCGGGACTGTTACAGGACATGTCCAACTGACACTGTGACCGGGACTGTTACAGGACATGTCCAACTGACGCTGTGACCAGGACTGTTACAGGACATGTCCAACTGACACTGTGACCAGGAATGTTACAAGGCATGTCCAACTGACACTGTGACCGGGACTGTTACAGGACATGTCCAACTGACACTGTGACCAGGACTGTTACAAGACATGTACAAATGACACTGTGACCGGGACTGTTACAGGACATGTCCAACTGACACTGTGACCAGGACTGTTACAAGACATGTACAAATGACACTGTGACCGGGACTGTTACAGGACATGTCCAACTGACACTGTGACTGTTACAAGACATGTCCAACTGACACTGTGACCAGGACTGTTACAAGACATGTACAAATGACACTGTGACCAGGACTGTTATAGCACATGTCCAACTGACACTGTGACCAGGACTGTTACAAGACATGTTCAACTGACACTGTGACCAGGACTGTTACAAGACATGTACAAATGACACTGTGACCAGGACTGTTATAGCACATGTCCAACTGACACTGTGACCGGGACTGTTACAGGACATGTACAAATGACACTGTGACTGGGACTGTTACATGGCATGTCCAACTGACACTGTGACCGGGACTGTTACAGGACATGTCTAACTGACACTGTTACCAGTACTATTACAGGGCATTTCAAACTACGACAGTGACACAGACGGGGACACTGCAGCCAGAACAATTATGGGACAACACTAACTGACACTGCGACCTGGACTGTTACAGGACATTTCCCCTTGACTTTACGATGTGACTGATATTATAGGAAACACCCTCTCTTGCAGTCAACACCCACTGACACTGACCAGAACTGTTACAGAGCATGTCCCTCAGACACTGTGACCAGAACTAATTCAGTTCCATCAGTGTCAAAGGGACTCATCCTGTAATAACAGTAATGTAACTGTGTTGGGGAAACCATTGTTACTCTGACTGTTAACAGTTTTCATGACCCAGTAGATGGATCTGTTATTACAGGATGAGCCCCTCTGGCACTGATAGAACTGATATTATAGAAAATATCTACTGACACTGATGTCCAAGTGACACTGTGATCAGAAATGTTACAGGACAAATCTAACTGATACCATAACAAGAACTGTTACAGTGCATGTCCCGCAAACACGCTTGATGAACATACAGTTTCTAGTGTTACAGAACCAGCTCCTCTGACACTGTTATTGGACTGATATTATAGTAAGCACCTACTGACACTGCCCCACTGACACTGTGACCAGAACAGTTATAGGCCGATACTAACTGGCACTGCAACCTGGACTGTTACAGGACATGACCCCTGATACTGCAGTATGACTGATATTATAAGAAGCCCAGGCTGATATTGTAACCAGAACTGTTACAGAGCATGTTCTGCAGACTTTTTTACCAGGACCGTTTTAGGGCATGCAGAAATAACACTGTTACTATGACTGTTAACAGTGTATTGGTTTCCCTGACACAGTGGATGGATCTGTTATTACCTTACAAGCCCCTCTGACACTGTAACTGGACTGATTATATAGTAGAAACCTACAGACACTGTGACCAGAACTGTTCTATAATATGTCCCACTGACACTGTGACCAGAACTGTTTTATAATATGTCCCACTGGCACTGTGACCAGAACTGTTTTATAATATGTCCCACTGACACTGTGACCAGAACTGTTTTATAATATGCCCCACTGACACTGTGACCAAAACTGTTTTATAATATGTCCCACTGACACTGTGACCAGAACTGTTATTTATTATGTCCCACTGACACTGTGACCAGAACTGTTTTATAATATGCCCCACTGACACTGTGACCAAAACTGTTTTATAATATGTCCCACTGACACTGTGACCAGAACTGTTCTATAATATGTCGCACTGACACTGTGACCAGAACTGTTTTATAATATGTCCCACTGACACTGTGACCAGAACTGTTATTTAATATGTCCCACTGACACTGCGACCATAACTGTTATTTAATATGTCCCACTGATACTGTGACCATAACTGTTATTTAATATGTCCCACTGACACTGCGACCATAACTGTTATTTAATATGTCCCACTGATACTGTGACCAGAACTGTTATTTATTATGTCCCACTGACACTGTGACCAAAACTGTTATATAATATGTCCCACTGACACTGTGACCAGAACTGTTCTATAATATGTCCCACTGACACTGCGACCATAACTGTTATTTAATATGTCCCACTGATACTGTGACCAGAACTGTTATTTAATATGTCCCACTGATACTGTGACCAGAACTGTTATTTATTATGTCCCACTGACACTGTGACCAGAACTGTTAGAACATGCCCCATGTTACTGTGTACTGTGACTGCTGATATTGTCCTTGTATCCTGACACAATAGGGGATGATATCAGTGATGGGACTGATATTATAGGAAATAATGGGACTGACCGTTAGATGACCTGTTCCTCTGACACTGTGACCTGACTACCACAGGATGCTGCTCACTGACATTTTGGGCAGAACTGTTTTATCTGCGACCCTGTGAGCAGAACTGTTATATGTCATACAGTATATGACAACTCTTATATGTGCAGCCAACACTGCGGTCAGAACTGTTACATGTTTAACATTATTAACAACTGTTATATGTGCTTCAGGCACTGTGATCAGAACTGTTACATGTTATACAGTATGTAACAACTGTAATAAGTGAAAGAGACACTGCAATCAGAACCGCTACATATTATACAGTATGTAACAACTGCTCTATGTGCAACAGACACTGCGATCAGAACCATTACATGTTATACAGTATGTAACAACTGTTATATGTGCAACAAACACTGCGATCAGAACCGTTACACGTTATACAGTATGTAACAACTGTTATATGTGCAACTGACACTGCGACCAGAACTGTTACATGTTAGACAGTATGTAACAACTGTTATATGTGCAACAGACATTGCGATCAGAACCGTTACATGTTATAGAGTATGCAACAACTGTTATATGTGCAGCCAACACTGCGATTGGAACTGTTACATGTTATATATTATTAACAACTTATATGTGCAACTGACACTGCGATCGGAACCGTTATATGTTACACAGTATGTAACAACTGTTATATGTGCAACAAACACTGCGATCAGAACCGTTACATGTTATATATTATTAACAACTTATATGTGCAACTGACACTGCGATCGGAACCGTTATATGTTACATAGTATGTAACAACTGTTATATGTGCAACCGACACTGCGATCAGAACCATTACAGAGCATACTTATTTCCCTGACACAATGAAATAACTGTTATTTCAAAACACTGTGATGAGACTGATAATATAGAAAGCACCTACCAACACTGTGAGCAGAACTGTAACTGGACATGTCCTCTGACACTGTGCCCAAACTGTTACAGGACACTGTGCCCCACTGATACAGTGACGAGACTATTACAGTACATTTAAAGTGGACCAACACCCAGGGGTGATCTATAAGATTCCCGGGCCGATCACCTCCCTCACCGCGGGGCATCCGAGATCGGGATGTCCCGCGGGGTGAAACCCCCCCAAAAGCCCCAAAAAACCTTACCTTATCGGCCGCCGCCGCCTCCCGCGCGCCCCTCTAGCAGTGCCCTGTAAGAGGGACGCGCGGGAGGCGGCGGCGGCTTATCCGTTGCTTATCCGTCGCCGAAAAGGTACGTTTTTGGGGCTTTTGGGGGGGTTTCACACAGCGGGGCATCCTGATCTCGGATTCCCCGCTGAAGTGGACCAACACCCAGGATAGTGAAAATCCTGGGTGTTGGTCCACTTTAAAGCCATTCATTTGATCAGAGCTGTTACTGGACATCTCCCATTGACACTGTGATTAGAACTGTTACAGCAACAATCTGACCAGACTATTACAGGACATGTCCTTCTGATATTGTGCCTAGACTGTAACAGTTACACTGACACTGTGACTAGATGGTTAATTTATGGGAAGGTGATGCTGCATCCCAATGATGTGTGACACTGTGACTGGGAGCAGGTAGGGCCGGTCCTCCCAGCACTGAGTGAAATCAATGCAGGGCATGGCTGGCTGCCTCTCTGCCGGAGGTGCTGTCAGTGCTGAGTTCACCCTAGTGACACACTGCTGTCACTGATGAACTCACTGCTCCATGTCTAGCCCAGAGCAATAGAAGTTTGGGGTTCATAGACTTGTGCTATGGAACGCCATGTAAACTCTGCCGAAATGTCTGTATTGTATCAGTGCGCCTTCTGTTCGGGGCAGCATTTTCTGGTAATCCCTTGCTGGGGGTTATTAGTTAGGAGAACCCCTGCAGGTATGATGTCAGTGATCTCAGTGACCCCTCTATTAGTTTTTTGGGTTGATGCTTATGGTCAGCCCTCTATAGTGTATGAGGTCAATGCTCTGTGTGTAGTGTAGGGAGTCAGTGCTCTCTGTGTATTGTATGGTGTCAGTGCTCTTGGTGTAGTGTATGGTGTCAGTGATCTTGATGTAGTATATGAGGTCAGTGCTCTTGGTGTAGTGTATGGTGTCAGTGCTCTTGGTGTAGTATATGGTGTCAGTGCTCTTGGTGTAGTGTATGGTGTCAGTGATCTTGGTGTAGTGTATGATGTCAGTGCTCTTGGTGTAGTGTATGGTGTCAGTGCTCTTGGTGTAGTGTATGGTGTCAGTGCTCTTGGTGTAGTGTATGGTGTCAGTGCTTTCGGTGTAGTGTATGGTGTCAGTGCTCTTGGTGTAGTGTATGGTGTCAGTGCTCTTGGTGTAGTGTATGGTGTCAGTGCTCTTGGTGTAGTGTATGGTGTCAGTGCTCTTGGTGTAGTGTATGAGGTCAGTGCTCTTGGTGTAGTGTATGGTGTCAGTGCTCTTGGTGTAGTGTATGGTGTCAGTGCTCTTGGTGTAGTGTATGGTGTCAGTGCTCTTGGTGTAGTGTATGCGGTCAGTGCTCTTGGTGTAGTGTTTGAGGTCAGTGTTCTTGGTGTAGTGTATGAGGTCAGTGATCTTGGTGTAGTGTATGGTGTCAGTGCTCTCAGTGTAGTGAATGGTGTCAGTGCTCTTGGTGTAGTGTATGGCGTCAGTGCTCTTGGTGTAGTGTATGGTGTCAGTGATCTTGGTGTAGTATATGAGGTCAGTGCTCTTGGTGTAGCGTATGAGGTCAGTGCTCTTGGTGTAGTGTATGGTGTCAGTGCTCTTGGTGTAGTGTATGATGTCAGTGCTCTTGGTGTAGTGTATGAGGTCAGTGTTCTTGGTGTAGTGTATGATGTCAGTGCTCTTGGTGTAGTGTATGGTGTCAGTGCTCTTGGTGTAGTGTATGATGTCAGTGCTCTTGGTGTAGTGTATGGTGTCAGTGCTCTTGGTGTAGTGTATGATGTCAGTGCTCTTGGTGTAGTGTATGGTGTCAGTGCTCTTGGTGTAGTGTATGGTGTCAGTGATCTTGGTGTAGTGCATGGTGTCAGTGATCTTGGTGTAGTGTATGGTGTCAGTGCTCTTGGTGTAGTGTATGGTGTCAGTGCTCTTGGTGTAGTATATGAGGTCAGTGCTCTTGGTGTAGTGTATGAGGTCAGTGCTCTTGGTGTAGTGTATGATGTCAGTGCTCTTGGTGTAGTGTATGAGGTCAGTGCTCTTGGTGTAGTGTATGGTGTCAGTGATCTTGGTGTAGTGTATGGTGTCAGTGCTCTTGGTGTAGTGTATGAGGTCAGTGCTCTTGGTGTAGTGTATGGTGTCAGTGCTCTTGGTGTAGTGCATGGTGTCAGTGATCTTGGTGTAGTGTATGGTGTCAGTGCTCTTGGTGTAGTGTATGGTGTCAGTGCTCTTGGTGTAGTGTATGGTGTCAGTGCTCTTGGTGTAGTGTATGGTGTCAGTGCTCTCGGTGTAGTGCATGGTGCCAGTGATATTGGTGTAGTGTATGAGCTCAGTGCTCTTGGTGTAGTGTATGGTGTCAGTGCTCTCGGTGTAGTGTATGAGGTCAGTGCTCTTGGTGTAGTGTATGGTGTCAGTGATCTTGGTGTAGTGTATGGTGTCAGTGATCTTGGTGTAGTGTATGGTGTCAGTGCTCTTGGTGTAGTGTATGATGTCAGTGCTCTTGGTGTAGTGTATGAGGTCAGTGATCTTGGTGTAGTGTATGGTGTCAGTGCTCTTGGTGTAGTGTATGGTGTCAGTGATCTTGGTGTAGTGTATGGTGTCAGTGCTCTTGGTGTAGTGTATGGTGTCAGTGCTCTTGGTGTAGTGTATGGTGTCAGTGATCTTGGTGTAGTGTATGGTGTCAGTGATCTTGGTGTAGTGTATGGTGTCAGTGCTCTTGGTGTAGTGTATGGTGTCAGTGCTCTTGGTGTAGTGTATGGTGTCAGTGCTCTTGGTGTAGTGTATGGTGTCAGTGATCTTGGTGTAGTGTATGGTGTCAGTGCTTTCGGTGTAGTGTATGGTGTTAGTGCTCTTGGTGTAGTGTATGAGGTCAGTGCTCTTGGTGTAGTGTATGGTGTCAGTGCTCTTGGTGTAGTGTATGGTGTCAGTGATCTTGGTGTAGTGTATGGTGTCAGTGCTTTCGGTGTAGTGTATGGTGTTAGTGCTCTTGGTGTAGTGTATGAGGTCAGTGCTCTTGGTGTAGTGTATGGTGTCAGTGCTCTTGGTGTAGTGTATGGTGTTAGTGCTCTTGGTGTAGTATATGAGGTCAGTGCTCTTGGTGTAGTGTATGGTGTCAGTGCTCTTGGTGTAGTGTATGCGGTCAGTGCTCTTGGTGTAGTGTATGGTGTCAGTGCTCTCAGTGTAGTGAATGGTGTCAGTGCTCTTGGTGTAGTGTATGAGGTCAGTGTTCTTGGTGTACTGTATGGTGTCAGTGCTCTTGGTGTAGTGTATGGTGTCAGTGCCCTTGGTGTAGTGTATGGTGTCAGTGCTCTTGGTGTAGTGTATGGTGTCAGTGCTCTTGGTGTAGTGTATGGTGTCAGTGCTCTTGGTGTAGTGTATGGTGTCAGTGCTCTTGGTGTAGTGTATGGTGTCAGTGATCTTGGTGTAGTGTATGATGTCAGTGCTCTTGGTGTAGTGTATGGTGTCAGTGCTCTTGGTGTAGTGTATGGTGTCAGTGATCTTGGTGTAGTGTATGGTGTCAGTGCTTTCGGTGTAGTGTATGGTGTTAGTGCTCTTGGTGTAGTGTATGAGGTCCATGCTCTTGGTGTAGTGTATGAGGTCAGTGCTCTTGGTGTAGTGTATGGTGTCAGTGCTCTCAGTGTAGTGAATGGTGTCAGTGCTCTTGGTGTAGTGTATGAGGTCAGTGTTCTTGGTGTAGTGTATGGTGTCAGTGCTCTTGGTGTAGTGTATGGTGTCAGTGCTCTTGGTGTAGTGTATGGTGTCAGTGATCTTGGTGTAGTGTATGAGGTCAGTGCTCTTGGTGTAGTGTATGGTGTCAGTGCTCTTGGTGTAGTGTATGGTGTCAGTGATCTTGGTGTAGTGTATGATGTCAGTGCTCTTGGTGTAGTGTATGGTGTCAGTGCTCTTGGTGTAGTGTATGGTGTCAGTGCTCTTGGTGTAGTGCATGGTGTCAGTGATCTTGGTGTAGTGTATGGTGTCAGTGCTCTTGGTGTAGTGTATTGTGTTAGTGCTCTTGGTGTAGTATATGAGGTCAGTGCTCTTGGTGTAGTATATGAGGTCAGTGCTCTTGGTGTAGTGTATGAGGTCAGTGCTCTTGGTGTAGTGTATGCGGTCAGCGCTCTTGGTGTAGTGTATGGTGTCAGTGCTCTTGGTGTAGTGTATGGTGTCAGTGCTCTTGGTGTAGTGCATGGTGTCAGTGATCTTGGTGTAGTGTATGGTGTCAGTGCTCTTGGTGTAGTGTATTGTGTTAGTGCTCTTGGTGTAGTATATGAGGTCAGTGCTCTTGGTGTAGTATATGAGGTCAGTGCTCTTGGTGTAGTGTATGAGGTCAGTGCTCTTGGTGTAGTGTATGCGGTCAGCGCTCTTGGTGTAGTGTATGGTGTCAGTGCTCTTGGTGTAGTGTATGGTGTCAGTGATCTTGGTGTAGTGTATGGTGTCAGTGCTCTTGGTGTAGTGTATGGTGTCAGTGCTCTTGGTGTAGTGTATGAGGTCAGTGCTCTTGGTGTAGTGTATGAGCTCAGTGCTCTTGGTGTAGTGTATGAGGTCAGCGCTCTTGGTGTAGTATATGGTGTCAGTGCTCTTGGTGTAGTGTATGGTGTCAGTGCTCTTGGTGTAGTGTATTGTGTTAGTGCTCTTGGTGTAGTATATGAGGTCAGTGCTCTTGGTGTAGTATATGAGGTCAGTGCTCTTGGTGTAGTGTATGAGGTCAGTGCTCTTGGTGTAGTGTATGCGGTCAGCGCTCTTGGTGTAGTGTATGGTGTCAGTGCTCTTGGTGTAGTGTATGGTGTCAGTGCTCTTGGTGTAGTGTATGGTGTTAGTGCTCTTGGTGTAGTGTATGAGGTCAGTGCTCTTGGTGTAGTGTATGATGTCAGTGCTCTTGGTGTAGTGTATGGTGTCAGTCCTCTCGGTGTAGTGTATGGTGTCAGTGCTCTTGGTGTAGTGTATGGTGTCAGTCCTCTCGGTGTAGTGTATGGTGTCAGTGCTCTTAGTGTAGTGTATGGTGTCAGTCCTCTCGGTGTAGTGTATGGTGTCAGTGCTCTTGGTGTAGTGTATGGTGTCAGTGCTCTTGGTGTAGTGTATTGTGTTAGTGCTCTTGGTGTAGTGTATGAGGTCAGTGCTCTTGGTGTAGTGTATGAGGTCAGTGCTCTTGGCGTAGTGTATGAGCTCAGTGCTCTTGGTGTAGTGTATGAGGTCAGCACTCTTGGTGTAGTGTATGGTGTCAGTGCTCTTGGTGTAGTGTATGGTGTTAGTGCTCTTGGTGTAGTGCATGGTGTTAGTGCTCTTGGTGTAGTGTATGAGGTCAGTGATCTTGGTGTAGTATATGGTGTCAGAGCTCTTGGTGTAGTGTATGGTGTTAGTGCTCTTGGTGTAGTGTATAAGGTCAGTGCTCTTGGTGTAGTGTATGAGGTCAGTGCTCTTGGTGTAGTGTATGAGGTCAGTGCTCTTGGTGTAGTGTATGAGGTCAGTGCTCTTTGTGTAGTGTATGAGGTCAGTGCTCTTGGTGTAGTGTATGGTGTCAGTGCTCTTGGTGTTAACCCGGTTAACCCTCCGTAGTACAGGGGATCAGTGCTCCTAAAGAGGACGAAAACCCATTTCTCTATCCTCCGCTCATCCTCCACCCCCCCCCCCCCCATCCGAGCAGCAGGTCACTGTTTTTGGCTCGTTGTTGGCGCGCACAGCCAGGGGAGCGGGTCCTAGTGGCGACCATGCTGCGGGACCAGTCCAGATCGGGTAAGATCACTGATGCTCTGGGGGATGGAGCATTCATTGTAGGACACCCTGGGGGTGGAACAATTATTGTAGGGCGTCCTGAGGGTGGGGCATTAATTGTAAGATGCCCTGGGGCGAGCTAGCAGCCGTGCCTGGAATCTTTTAGAATCCAGGGCCCGTGACCACGTGGGTTTTGACACACTTTAATTACTCTGATGGTGGGTGTGGGATTTTCTCACCTCAGCTCACCCTAGTACTTATATGACTGTAAGCTATGTGTACTATTCACACTGTAACAGCCATCGCCATGGCAGCATCTGGGGCGATGCTAAATATTGTGTAACATGGTCACTTTAAGGTGGACCCTAATCCTACTTAATAACTAAAACTACTCATAATAAAACAATACTAATAAAGGACAGACAATACATCCCTCCATTTAACGCTCTGCACCTTTGTTCATGTAACACGCTGCACCTTTGTTCATGTAACGCTCTGCACCTTTGTTCATGTAACACGCTGCACCTTTGTTCATGCAACGCTCTGCACCTTTGTTCATGTAACACGCTGCACCT
The DNA here is from genome assembly GCA_027917425.1 of Gastrophryne carolinensis. NCBI lineage: Eukaryota > Metazoa > Chordata > Amphibia > Anura > Microhylidae > Gastrophryne > Gastrophryne carolinensis. The sequence continues at coordinate 22,368,521 of CM051234.1, read as the reverse complement.
TTGTTCAAGTAACATGCTGCACCTTTGTTCATGTAACATGCTGCACCTTTGTTCATGTAACACGCTGCACCTTTGTTCAAGTAACATGCTGCACCTTTGTTCATGTAACATGCTGCACCTTTGTTCATGTAACACGCTGCACCTTTGTTCATGTAACACGCTGCACCTTTGTTCATGTAACATGCTGCACCTTTGTTCATGTAACACGCTGCACCTTTGTTCATGTAACACGCTGCACCTTTGTTCATGTAACAAGCTGCACCTTTGTTCATGTAACACGCTGCACCCTTGTCCATGTAACACGCTGCACCTTTGTTCATGTAATATGTTAAGTGTCAGGTTAAGGTTTGCTACATGAAATATAGAGGGAGGATATCCTGATGGCAGGGCCTGTCTCCTCCGGAATGTTTCCCGGTTCCGCCATCTGGTTTTGCTCATTTCATCATTAATTCCCCTGTAATTGTGTGTGCCTGCGGGCGGCGGTGGCTGGAGGACCTGTGCCCGCTGCACGCCGCCGCGTACCACATCTTGACACATATTACAATAAGCAGAGCGGAATCATTAGCCAGTGATGCCGGGCGTCCCGCACTCACCCACCTTAGTGGCCCGCGTCCCCCTATGGTGGGGGAATCATTCAATATGCTGCGTCATCATCATCACTGCTGTGACATCACAGCACCCTCTTGTCCGCAGGAGGATTCTGGGAGAACAGTCGTTGACATCACTCATGCCCATGTAGCCCCTCACTAGTTCCTATCACGGCTTCAGATCTGATCCCGGGAGCCCTTTGTATTGTTGTACGGGGCACCTGTTCTTGTTCTTTATTGCTATGATAATGAGGAGATCCCTGAAGACACCCCTATTGAAGTCTGCTAAAGTATGTTTCCGGGCGGTGTGTGTGGCTTTGTACCCAGGGGTTTTGGTCTGCTTTAATGTTCTCAACACTGATGTGTTACAATAGCAACTTTTTATTTTGTGTTTCATTATGGCCTTCCTATTTGTAAGACAATAATGTCATGATTAGAAGAAGCAATAAATCAATTTTTATAAAGGTCTTTTATTTATTTATTTTTTAGATATTATTTTTGTTTCACTACTATTATTATTATTAGTAGTAGTAAAATGTTTAAACTTTATTTACATTTTTTAAGTATAATACTATTAATATTGTTATTAGATATTTTTCGATTTTGATGTTATTGTACTTGTTTTGAACTCTTTTTGTAGTTATTTATTTGTATTAGTTATTTAGATTTTTAAGGTAGTTTTGTATGTTCTGCTATTAATGTTATTATTGATATTCTTATTAATATGTTATGATTATTAGTAGTATTATTATTAGTGGTAGAGGATTTTTTTAGTCTTTGTTTTTTCATGTTATACTATTAATATAATTTCTTTGTTTATATTTTATGTTATTGTATGTTTATTAGTAGCAGTGGTACCCCTCTGTAGTTTATGAGGTTAATATTCTTGGTTATCATGTTGTAGTGCATACGGTCTGTGCTCTCTGTTAGCCCTGCTCTACTATTAGTATGATGTACTATTATTATTATTATTATTATTATTAGTAGTAGTAGTAGTAGTAGTAGTAGTAGTAGTAGTAATAGTAGTAGTAGTAGTAGTAGTAATAGTAATAGTAGTAGTAGTTAGTAGGAGTAGTAATTGTAAAAGTAGTAGTATTTTTGTATATATTCTATATTATTGTATGTTTATTAGTAGCAGTAGTACTAGTGGTACCCCTCTGTAGTTTATGGGGATAATACTCTTGGGCCCTTATTTAAGAAGGGATAGCGTCAGGTAGCGGCTGGTTAATGAGAGGTAGCGACAGATAGCGACTGGTGAACGACGGACACGGCACGCAATTACACATTTATCAAGCAGAATCTGTTTAGCGACTGGGATAGCGCCATGTAGCGTCTGATTCATCATTTTCACAGCCTCAGAGAACAGCGCCAGCGTTCAGCCTTGCACAGCGCCAGGTATGACCTCTCGCTACCTGTCGCTCTCCCATACATTTCAATGGACGATCCTTTTCTTGTCTTTAAACGGGTTTTATTTTTTTTTTCTAAAGAAAATCACAAATAATTCTGTGACCTCTTCTGGCATTGAAAAAGCATTTTTTTCATATTTTTTTCATTTTTTATATATTTCCTCAGAAATGACATTACAGCTCTGCCATTAAAGTGTTCATGTTACAATGTTGTTACAATGTAATTCCATATGTTTTCGCTTTGTTACTGGTGGATAGATGCTGGAAAACAGACTTTAATCACACCGCCTCCTGCGCTCTGGGCTTCAGAGAAGCATTTTTCAGCGCCAGAGATTTGTGAGGCTGTTTTTTTGCTGAATATGGTGTGAGTCGGTCACTATGAGCAGTCGCTAACATGCGCTCCCATACAGCGTTGTACTGGTCAAATAGCGACTCCTCACAATGTATTCAACATTACTGAACAGCGAACAGCGACTAAAGTAGCGACCCATGGCCGAGCACTGCGACTACTAGCGGGCGCTCTGAAAATGCTGCTACAGACGCTCATCTGTCGCTACCTGCCGCTAATGATGAATCAGCTTGCCCGTTACCATGTTGTAGTGTATAAGGTCTGTGTTCTCTGTTAGCCCTGTTCTACCATTAGTATGATGTATTATTATTTATTATTATTATTATTATTATTATTAGTAGTAGTAGTAGTCGTAATAGTAGAAGTTAGTAGGAATAGCAATTGTAAAAGTAGTAGTTTTTTTTGTTTGCATTATTTTTATTCTCATGTTATACTATTAATATTATTTTTTGTATATATTTTATGTTATTGAATGTTTATTAGTAGCAGTACTAGTAGTAGTAGTGGTACCCCTCTGTAGTTTATGAGGTTAGTACTGTTGGTTACGATGATGTAGTGCATGAGGTCTGCGCCCTCTCTGTTATCCCTGTTCTACTACTAATAGGCTGTATTATTATGAATGAATGAATGAATAGTATTATTAGTAGTTGTAGTTAAAAGTAATAGTAATTGTAAAAGTAGTAGGTTTTTTTTGCATTATTTTTATTCACTACTACTAATTAATTATTATTATTATTATTATTATTATTAGTAGTAGTAGTAGCAGTAGTAGTAGTACTTTAAAGCAGAACAAAACCCACCCGGGCCACCCGGGCCATCATGAAGGGGGGGGGGGGGGGGTCACACAGAAGGGCCAATTCGGGATGCCCCAGGGATGGGAACAAAACCCCAAGTCGAATTTTGTTTGGTTTTAATATTACGATATATAATCCTGACTACGATTATTAGTAGTACTTTTTATTTATATATTATGTTTATCATTATTAATATGGGGGTGGTGTTAGTAGCATTAATATCACAGTACAATTTTTGTAGCTCCTTTGTAAATTTGGAGATAAAAATACTAGTTTGTAGTTTTATTCTTTTTTGTCTATTTTTTTCTTTTCTTTTTTATTTTGTATTATTGTTTCTGTTCTAATTTATCTGACAGTTAGGACTTTAGTTATTATTATTTGTAGTAGCAGGATTATTCCAGCACAATTTATATGGATCTCAGGTAGATAATAATGTTTTAATTAATATTTCACTGTGCACCTTGATTCAGTAAACATGGGATTTTCACTTTCGATTGGGAATGCTCCGCTGTGTGAAACCCCCCAGAAACCCCCAAACAACTAACCTCTTCCACGTTCCGACAGCACAAGCACGGGCGCTCAGCCAATAATTTATTTGACCTGAATGGCTGGGCCGGGAGCGCGCGCACCACGCTGGGGATGCACAATGAGAGCCGTCTGCTGAATGACCTAGTCCTAGCAGGCAGTTATCATTGAACAAGATAGATAGATAGATAGATAGATAGATAGATAGATAGATAGATAGATAGATATGCGATAGATAGATAGATAGATAGATATGGGATAGATAGATAGATAGATAGATAGATATGAGATAGATAGATAGATATGAGATAGATAGATAGATATGAGATAGATAGATAGATAGATAGATAGATAGATAGATAGATAGATAGATATGAGATAGATAGATGATAGATAGATAGATAGATAGATAGATAGATAGATAGATATGAGATAGATAGATATGAGATAGATAGATAGATAGATAGATAGATAGATAGATAGATAGATAGATATGAGATAGATAGATAGATAGATAGATAGATAGATAGATAGATAGATATGAGATAGATAGATAGATAGATAGATATGAGATAGATAGATAGATATGAGATAGATAGATGATAGATAGATAGATAGATAGATAGATAGATAGATAGATAGATAGATATGAGATAGATAGATAGATAGATATGAGATAGATAGATAGATAGATAGATAGATAGATAGATAGATAGATATGAGATAGATAGATAGATAGATAGATAGATAGATAGATAGATAGATATGAGATAGATAGATAGATAGATATGAGATAGATAGATAGATATGAGATAGATAGATAGATAGATAGATAGATAGATAGATAGATAGATAGATAGATATGAGATAGATAGATGATAGATAGATAGATAGATAGATATGCAGATAGATAGATAGATAGATAGATAGATAGATATGAGATAGATAGATGATAGATAGATAGATAGATAGATAGATAGATAGATAGATATGAGATAGATAGATAGATAGATAGATAGATAGATAGATAGATAGATAGATATGAGATAGATAGATAGATATGAGATAGATAGATAGATAGATAGATAGATAGATAGATAGATAGATATGAGATAGATAGATGATAGATAGATAGATAGATATGCAGATAGATAGATAGATAGATAGATAGATAGATAGATAGATAGATAGATATGAGATAGATAGATGATAGATAGATAGATAGATAGAAGATAGATAGATAGATAGATAGATAGATAGATAGATAGATAGATAGATGTGTAGATAGATAGATGAGCATCTGTATAGCGGCTCTTAGAGCGACCGCTAGTAGATATTAATGTGTGGGTATCTGGCGCTGTAACAGAGCGTCTCGGTTGCTCTAGAAACCTGGCCAGCATTGATGAATGTCATGTATGCTGGGCGCTGTAACACCAGTACAGCGCTGCAGGGAGCCAAAGGTAGCGTCAGCTCAGCGCTCCACACCATACTTATCAAAGAAGGACACACACACAGTGTGGCGCTCTAAAGCTGGGCACTATAGCAAAGAGCGCCAGACGCTGTGTGATTAAACACATATCCACCAGTAACAAAGTGAAAACACACAGAATGACATTGTTTTAACACTGTGCCAGACCTGTAATGACAATCCTGCATAAAAAAACAAAAAAATCAAAAAAAGTTTTAAAAAATGACTTTTTCTAGCCAGGAGAGGTCACACAATTATTTGAGAGAAAAAATAAATAAAAAAAAGTAACCTGTTTAAACAGAAGAAAAGGAACAGGCATTGGCATCTGCATCATAAGACTGTAGACACTGGGAGGGAGAACAGCCAGGTCTCACAGACCCCGCCCATTATGCTGATTATTATGCGGCATCACAGAGCCAAGGGCCACGCCCAAATATTTCAAAATATAAATCATAAGGTAAAACTATAAACCTTGATATTTTGCCCATTTCTTCTTCAATTTAAAAATGGAAAACACTGTAGTACAGCGCCATACATCCCTGCCTCCACCTTGTGCGCACAATATTCATTTAGGGGGTTATTCATCAAGGAATAGGTAGCGCCTCATAGCGGCAGGCAGCGTCTGGTGAACGCCGGGCTCTGTACGCAAAACCACAGTTATGAAAGCTGGTGAGCGCCTCTAACAGCACCATGTAGCGTCCGATTCATCATTGCAGGCAGCTCAGCGTATAGCATCGGAGCTCTAGCTTCCAGAGCGCCTGGTATTACCTGTCGCTACCTGTTGCTCTCCCGTACATTTCCATGGATGTTCCTTTTCTTCTGTTTCAACAGGGTTTTTGGTTTTTAATTTTTTTTTTCTCTCAAATAACTGTGTGACGTCTCCTGGCCGAGAAGTGTTAATGTTACAGTGTTATAACAATGTCATTCCATGTGTTTTCGCTTTGTTACTGGTGTTCAAAATCAGACTCTAATCACACAGCGTCTGGCGCTCTATGCTACAGCGCCCAGATTTAGAGAGCCAATGCTGTGTGGGTGTTTTTTGTTGAATACGATGTGAGTCGCTGAGATTCGGTCGCAATGAGCTGGCGCTACCTGTAATGCTGTGCTGGTGTTAGAGCACCCAACATACATCACATTCATCAATGCCGGCCAGGTTACTAAAGCGACTGAGGTGCTCTGTTACAGCACCCGATAGCTGATCACAGCGTATACTAGCGGTGGCTCTTAGCGCCTCTGTACAGACGCTCATCTGCCGATACCTGGCGCTAGTCATGAATCAGCCTGCCCGAAAGACCTGCAGCAGGTCTGTACCTACCTAGTGGTGTGCTGGGGATGCGGCAGTGGCAAAGGTAAGTGGATTGGGAGATCTGGGGGGCTCCATACAGCGGGGCATCCCAATTCAGGATGCCCCATAAACAAGTAGACCAACCCCTTAAGAGTCTTATAAATCCTCTTTAACTATGTAACATTTTCTCAATTTGGAGCAAGCTGTACAGGGATCTGGCAGCAATAAGCAAACCTCCAATCCGCACAGTCTGTCTACCATACACAGGCCCTTATTTATGAAGGGATAGCGCCAGGTAGCGACTAGTGAGCGACCGGTAATGACGGGCCCCGCCACGAGAACGCCGGCTCCCCACCACAATCACACTTTTATCAAGCCAATCCTGCTTAGCGACTGAGATAGCGCCATATAGCGACTCATCCATCATTATTCCAGCCTCAGCCCACAGCACCAGCGTCCGACCTTGAACAGCGACAGGTATGACCTCTCGCTCCCTGGCGCTCTCCAATGCATTTCAATGGAACAATCTTTAAATATTCATAATTAATTGTTATTAATAGTTTTTTTGTTTTTTTTTTGTCCGTCGGCGGGGATTGGCAGCTGCGGTCACGTGGGAGCGAGGAGAGGTCAGTTTTTCGGGGTTTCTGGGGGGTTTCAGAGAGCGGGACACCGGTGATCGGGGTGCCCCGCCGAAGTGGGCCAAAACCCAGGATAGTAAAAATCCTGGGTGTTGGTCCACTTTAACCCTCTCTTTCTATAATTAATAGAGGAACATCGGACCAAAAATAAGAAGGGGCAGATCCCCCCCCCTCCTCGGCCCCTACTTACCATTTGGATGTCACTGCTGCCTGCTGCGGCGACATCCGGTGTCTTCAGGGCCAATCATCTGCCCCCCCCGCCAGCTTAGCCGTCTGTATGTGACAGCGCCACTTTAGCCGTGCTTTTCAAAGTCCCGCGCCACTCAGTGAGGTGTCACTGGATTTTGGGCGCCGGGGGCCGCACGCAGTGCCTGATAGGATGCAAGATGGTGGCACCTGTCAGAAGGTCATCCAGAATTTGAGGGACCCAGAAGATGGATCCCCCCAGTGAGGTGAGTAAATAATGCTCCAAGGTAAAACCGGAGGGGGGGGGGGGGCAGCTGATGTGTGAGTTTTGGGGGAGGTTTTAACCTATCCTAATGTTCCTCTTTAATAATAATAATAGAAACGCAGGATGTTGCCAAATGTCATTTCATTTTATTCTTGAAAAATAGATTTTCATGGCTTTGTTTTCTCAGCAGTGTGTAATTAGGAACTAAGAGGCCGATTCATTAATAGCGCCAGGTAGCGACAGATGAGCGACTGTAGCAGCATTTTCAGAGCGCCCGCTAGTAGTCGCTGTGCTTGGCCGTTGTTCGGTAGTTGATAGCGACTCAGTCGGTGTGCCGTAATGTTGAATATTGGGTGATGAGTCGATATTTGACAGGTTCCGCGCTGTATGGAAGCGCATGATAGCGACTGGCCATAGCGACCGGCTCCCACCATATTCATTAACAAATCACGCTCCAAAAATGCTCGCGCTGTGAAATGCATGTTTAAACCCCAGAGCGCTGGCGGCGATGTGTTAAAAGTAGTTTTTTAACCCCCAAACAACCATATTTTTGGAAACCAAAAAAAACAAGTTTTTAAAATAATTTTGTAATATGAATACATTAATATCAGACCTGTAATATCAATTCTGTACAATTTTTATTTTTTATTTTTTTTACCTTAAACAAATTATCTAAAATGGCAGAAGTGGTCACAGAATTTTTCACATTAAAAAAAAAAAAAAAAAAAAAAATCATAATAATTAATTATTAATATTTAAAGATTGTTCCATTGAAATGCATTGGAGAGCGCCAGGGAGCGAGAGGTCATACCTGTCACTGTTCAAGGTCAGACGCTGGCGCTGTGGGGTGAGGCTGGAATAATGATGAATGAGTCGCTATATGGCGCTATCTCAGTCGCTAAGCAGGATCGGCTTGATAAATGTGTGATTGTGGTGGGGAGCCGGCGTTCTCGTGGCGGTGAGCGTCATTACCGGCCGCTCACCAGTCGCTACCTGGCGCTATCCCTTCATAAATAAGGGCCTAAATCGCTGCCTAAACGGACTGTTAGGTTTGTCCCCTTTGTCCCTAGCAGTGATGTTATGATGGAACGCCGACTAGTGCTGGAAAAATCTAGCGCCAATCTTTTCAGGGTGGCAAAAATGTCTAAATACGCTGTGCACACACACTGGCGCTGACACTGGCCGGCCAATACAGAATGCAACAATCGGAGCAAATTCCAGCGCCATGCTGCCAAAAAAGAAAGAAATGCTGCTGCTCAAAAACTGTACGAATGCCAGACAGAGCACTTCTCAATTAAAGTGACTCTCCTGGGTTTTGGTCTTTGACCCCGTGCACCTCAGGTCGTTCGATTTTACTCGCGCTTCCTCGGCTCTACGGCGCATGAGCAGCCTCTCATCCAGTCAGCTTCAGATCTGCTTCCGTCCCTTCGTCCTAGATCTCGTCCAAGAGGATGATTCATCATTAGCGCCAGGTAGCGACAGATGAGCGTCTGTAGCGGCATTTTCAGAGCGCCCGCTAGTAGTCGCAGTGCTCGGCCGTGAGTCGCTAGTTTATAGCGACTCAGTCGCTGTTCAGTAATGTTGAATACATTGTGAGGAGTCGCTATTTGACCAGTACAGCGCTGTATGGGAGCGCATGTTAGCGACTGCTCATAGCGACCGACTCACACCATATCCAGCAAAAAAACAGCTTCACAAAATCTCTGGCACTGAAAAATGCTTCTCTGAAGCCCAGAGCGCAGGAGGCGGTGTGATTAAAGTCTGTTTTTCAGCATCTATCCACTAGTAACAAAGCGAAAACATATGGAATTACATTGTAACAACATTGTCACATGAACACTTTAATGGCAGAGCTGTGATGTCATTTCTGAGGAAATATATAAAAAATGAAAAAATTATGAAAAAACTGCTAATTCAATGCCAGGAGAGGTCACAGAATTATTTGAGATTTAAAAAAAAAAACAAACACCCTGTTTAAAGATAAGAAAAGGATTGTCCATTGAAATGTATGGGAGAGCGACAGGTAGCGAGAGGTCATACCTGGCGCCGTGCAAGGCTGAACGCCGGCGCTGTTCGCTGAGGCTGTGAAAATGATGAATCAGACGCTACATGGCGCTATCCCAGTCGCTAAACAGATTCTGCTTGATAAATGTGTAATTGCGTGCCGTGTCCGGTGTTCACCTGTCGCTACCTGTCGCTACCTCTCATTAACCAGGCGCTAGCGGACGCTATCGCTTCTTAAATAAGGGGCTATGACACAAGATGTTCGAAATCCTTGTCTACTTGTGCCATGGTCCACAGCTTTCAGTTTTAAAGCAGACAAAAACCCCAATGCCGCTCGCACCTAGGAGCGGGGGAAAGCCCTCCTGAGGCGCATTCTGATTTGTGATAATGGTGATAATAGTGCAATAGTGGCCATTGTGCGCAAACACACACATGGAATTCCTTCATCACATATACACATCCGTGCACTGTGACACACAACTGCATGTACACACCAGTGAATAAACACTTAGAGGCCGATTCATTAATAGCGCCAGGTAGCGACAGTTGAGCGACTGTGGCGGTATTTTCACAGCGCCCGCTAGTAGTCGCTGTGCTTGGCCATTGTTCGGTAGTTGATAGCGACTCAGTCGGTTTGCCGTAATGTTGAATATTGGGTGACGAGTCGCTATTTGACAGGTTCCGCGCTGTATGGGAGCGCATGATAGCGACTGGTCAGAGCGACCGGCTTCCACCATATTCATCAAAAAATCACACTCAAAAAATTCTGGCGCTGTAAAATGCATGTTTAAACCCCAGAGCGCTGGTGGCGATGGGTTAAAAGTAGTTTTTTAACCCCCAAACAACCATATTTTTGGAAACAAAAAAAAAAAAAATTAAATAATTTAGTAATATGAATACATTAATATCAGACCTGTAATATCAATTCTGCACAATTTTTTTTTTTTTTTTTTTTTACCTTAAAAAAATTATCTAACATTGCAGAGGTGGTCACAGAATTTTTCACATTAAAAAAAAGAAAAATGTATAACAATTAATTATGAATATTTAAAGATTGTTCCATTGAAATGCATTGGAGAGCGCCAGGTAGCGAGAGGTCATACCTGTCGCTGTTCAAGGTCGGACGCTGGCGCTGTGGGCTGAGGCTGGAATAATGATGAATGAGTCGCTATCTGGCGCTCTGTCAGTCGCTAAGCAGGATTGGCTTGATAAATGTGTGATTGTGGTGGGGAGCCGGCGTTCTCGTGGCGGGGCCCGTCATTACCGGCCGCTCACCAGTCGCTACCTGTCGCTATCCCTTCATAAATAAGGGCCCATGTGAGTGATTATACACAAGTGAATTACACACTAAGGGGCAGTGAAGTGCACACGAGCCTGGAACGGTGGGGCTGCCCTAAACGCAGCACCCGGAGAGCAATTGCGGGTTAGGTTCCTTGCTCCAGGGCACTTCAGTCATGTCCCATGGATGGTAATCACACCTGCCACCTTATTGTTTCCCCACATTTGAGATGCCCCTCTGTGTAAAGCCCCCTGGGACATCCCAATTTTGGGATGGGATAGTGCAATTCTGGGGCTGCTTGAAGCAGGCTGAATAAAAGATGCGGCTCCACACAGCCACAGGGAGAGCAGGATGCAGCTAAATGAACCCTTTGCCTGGAATATCCCTTTAACACAGGGGTCCCCAACCTATAGCTTGGGAGGCACATGCGGCTCGCCGACCCTTGCTGTGTGGCTCGCAGGCCTCCACTTGTGGAGGTCTAGGGGGAGGGTCATGGCTCCCTGGGTTGGGTATTGCAGTACCATGCAGGGGTTAATGGAGATTCAACAGGTGGAGAAATATCCCTATTACCAGGTTTTACACAGCAGGACACCCCAAATCGGGATGCACCAGGGAGAACGGCCTATCAGCAAGACAGTAACAATACTGGTGACAGGCCCATTTTGAGGAAAACTAAAACCTATGGTTTTCACTTACTCGAGTTTTGCTTTGCATTACAGGGGAGTCCTGATTTGGGATGCCCCTGTTTGTTTTGAAACTCGCAAGGTCAGCTGTTATTTCCCGTGGCACATGTTTGGGCTCTTGGCCAATCAAAACCGACCTGTGTGCATCAGCTAAAGAAGTGCTGGGGATGCTGCTGGGGGCCTGCGCATGCAGCATTAGATAGAATACCAAGGTAAGTTTATGGATGACCAGTGTGGTTTCATACAGTGCGGTATGACAAATAAGGATCTTCCAGGAGCAAGTTGGGCCTGGACCTGGAGAATTTCTCCCGTATACCCTAATAGATTGTAAGCTCTTCTCCTTCTGTATCCTCCCTTATACCCTAATAGAGTGTAAGCTCTTCTCCTTCTGTATCCTCCCTTATACCCTAATAGAGTGTAAGCTCTTCTCCTTCTGTATCCTCCCTTATACCCTAATAGAGTGTAAGCTCTTCTCCTTCTGTATCCTCCCTTATACCCTAATAGAGTGTAAGCTCTTCTCCCCCTGTATCCTCCCTTATACCCTAATAGAGTGTAAGCTCTTCTCCTCCTGTATCCTCCCTTATACCCTAATAGAGTGTAAGCTCTTCTCCTTCTGTATCCTCCCTTATACCCTAATAGATTGTAAGCTCTTCTCCTCCTGTATCCTCCCTTATACCCTAATAGAGTGTAAGCTCTTCTCCTTCTGTATCCTCCCTTATACCCTAATAGAGTGTAAGCTCTTCTCCTCCTGTATCCTCCCTTATACCCTAATAGATTGTAAGCTCTTCTCCTCCTGTATCCTCCCTTATACCCTAATAGAGTGTAAGCTCTTCTCCTTCTGTATCCTCCCTTATACCCTAATAGAGTGTAAGCTCTTCTCCTTCTGTATCCTCCCTTATACCCTAATAGAGTGTAAGCTCTTCTCCTTCTGTATCCTCCCTTATACCCTAATAGAGTGTAAGCTCTTCTCCTTCTGTATCCTCCCTTATACCCTAATAGAGTGTAAGCTCTTCTCCTTCTGTATCCTCCCTTATACCCTAATAGATTGTAAGCTCTTCTCCTCCTGTATCCTCCCTTATACCCTAATAGATTGTAAGCTCTTCTCCTCCTGTATCCTCCCTTATACCCTAATAGAGTGTAAGCTCTTCTCCTCCTGTATCCTCCCTTATACCCTAATAGAGTGTAAGCTCTTCTCCTCCTGTATCCTCCCTTATATCCTAATAGAGTGTAAGCTCTTCTCCTTCTGTATCCTCCCTTATACCCTAATAGATTGTAAGCTCTTCTCCTTCTGTATCCTCCCTTATAACCTAATAGAGTGTAAGCTCTTCTCCTTCTGTATCCTCCCTTATACCCTAATAGATTGTAAGCTCTTCTCCTTCTGTATCCTCCCTTATAACCTAATAGAGTGTAAGCTCTTCTCCTTCTGTATCCTCCCTTATACCCTAATAGAGTGTAAGCTCTTCTCCTTCTGTATCCTCCCTTATACCCTAATAGAGTGTAAGCTCTTCTCCTTCTGTATCCTCCCTTATACCCTAATAGAGTGTAAGCTCTTCTCCTCCTGTATCCTCCCTTATACCCTAATAGAGTGTAAGCTCTTCTCCTCCTGTATCCTCCCTTATATCCTAATAGAGTGTAAGCTCTTCTCCTTCTGTATCCTCCCTTATACCCTAATAGAGTGTAAGCTCTTCTCCTCCTGTATCCTCCCTTATACCCTAATAGAGTGTAAGCTCTTCTCCTTCTGTATCCTCCCTTATACCCTAATAGAGTGTAAGCTCTTCTCCTCCTGTATCCTCCCTTATACCCTAATAGAGTGTAAGCTCTTCTCCTCCTGTATCCTCCCTTATACCCTAATAGAGTGTAAGCTCTTCTCCTTCTGTATCCTCCCTTATACCCTAATAGAGTGTAAGCTCTTCTCCTTCTGTATCCTCCCTTATACCCTAATAGAGTGTAAGCTCTTCTCCTCCTGTATCCTCCCTTATACCCTAATAGAGTGTAAGCTCTTCTCCTCCTGTATCCTCCCTTATACCCTAATAGAGTGTAAGCTCTTCTCCTCCTGTATCCTCCCTTATACCCTAATAGAGTGTAAGCTCTTCTCCTCCTGTATCCTCCCTTATACCCTAATAGATTGTAAGCTCTTCTCCTTCTGTATCCTCCCTTATACCCTAATAGATTGTAAGCTCTTCTCCTCCTGTATCCTCCCTTATACCCTAATAGATTGTAAGCTCTTCTCCTCCTGTATCCTCCCTTATACCCTAATAGAGTGTAAGCTCTTCTCCTCCTGTATCCTCCCTTATACCCTAATAGAGTGTAAGCTCTTCTCCTCCTGTATCCTCCCTTATACCCTAATAGAGTGTAAGCTCTTCTCCTTCTGTATCCTCCCTTATACCCTAATAGAGTGTAAGCTCTTCTCCTTCTGTATCCTCCCTTATACCCGAATAGATTGTAAGCTCTTCTGCTTCTGTATCCTCCCTTATACCCTAATAGAGTGTAAGCTCTTCTCCTCCTGTATCCTCCCTTATACCCTAATAGATTGTAAGCTCTTCTGCTTCTGTATCCTCCCTTATACCCTAATAGATTGTAAGCTCTTCTCCTTCTGTATCCTCCCTTATACCCTAATAGAGTGTAAGCTCTTCTCCTCCTGTATCCTCCCTTATACCCTAATAGAGTGTAAGCTCTTCTCCTCCTGTATCCTCCCTTATACCCTAATAGATTGTAAGCTCTTCTCCTTGCTGTATATCTCGCCTGTAACTTGCAGGGGCACCTGTTTATGTGAGCAGTTTGGCTGGTGGCCCCTGCGCTTTCCCCCGGGGCCCCGGCAGCCGCCTGCCATTAATTAGATGGGAGCAGCAATTAGGCTCAGACATAAAAAAACACATAATAGGCTAAATCCCCCGGAGAGCTGGAGGGAGGCTTTCAGCAGCTGCGCCCCTCGCTCCCGCACACCCTCGTGTTTGCCCGCGCTGCCTGATATGCTGTTCCACCAATCACAGCGCACCAAACTACAGCCATTATTATATATTGTACACAGCTATATATAGTGCTTACACAGTCCGTGGTGCTGTACAACATCAATTACAAACAAGGCCAGGGCAGGTACTAGTCAAAAAAGAAGATGAAATGAATTGAATACAGAAACTGGGAATGGATTGTTCATTACCCGAGCAATCAGACTCACTGCCAGTACATCTGTTGTGACTTAGGCCCTTATTTAAGAAGGGATAGCGTCAGGTAGCGCCTGGTTAATGAGAGGTAGCGACAGGTAGCGACTGGTGAACGCCGGACACGGCAGCAATTACACATTTATCAAGCAGAATCTGTTTAGCGACTGGGATAGCGCCATGTAGCGTCTGATTCATCATTTTCACAGCCTCAGCGCCGGCGTTCAGCCTTGCACAGCGCCAGGTATCACCTCTCGCTACCTGTCGCTCTCCCATACATTTCAATGGACGATCCTTTTCTTCTCTTTAAACTGTTTTTTTTTTTTTTTTTTGCTTTTCAAAAAAAATCACAAATAATTCTGTGACCTCTCCTGACATTGAATAAGCAGTTTTTTCATAATTTTTTCATGTTTTATATATTTCTTCAGAAATGACATTACAGCTCTGCCATTAAAGTGTTCATGTTACAATGTTGTTACAATGTAATTCCATATGTTTTCGCTTTGTTACTAGTGGATAGATGCTGGAAAACAGACTTTAATCACACCGCCTCCTGCGCTCTGGGCTTCAGAGAAGCATTTTTCAGCGCCAGAGATTTGTGAGGCTGTTTTTTTGCTGAATATGGTGTGAGTCGGTCGCTTTGAGCAGTCGGTACCATGCGCTCCCATACGGCGCTGTACTGGTCAAATAGCGACTCCTTACAATGTATTCAACATTACTGAACAGCGACTGAGTCGCTATAAACTAGCAACCCACGGCTGAGCACTGCGACTACTAGCGGGCGCTCTGAAAATGCTGCTACAGACGCTCATCTGTCGCTACCTGCCGCTAATGATGAATCAGCCTCTCAACATCAGAGAGCATGTTGGAGGATCTTCTGGCTTACAGCCAATCAGTAACCTGCTGACGGACCCACCTCATTCCCTCTACCAGGGGCAACCTCTATATAGGACGCAGGGCCGTGCGCTAACCAGGACTAAGGACTCTCAGCCCAGGGGCAGATCGGCCAATGAGAGAGCCTCTTTTTTGGGGGTCATTTAAGAAGGGATAGCGGCAGGTAGTGCCTCGTAGCGGCAGGCAGCGTCTGGTGCACGCCGGGCACTGTACGCAAAACCACATTTATGAATGCGATTCTGGTGAGCGCATCTAACAGCGCCATGTAGCGTCACATGTATTATTACAGGCGGGTCAGTGTATAGCGCATCTAACAGCGCCATATAGCGTCACATGTATTATTACAGGCAGGTCAGTGTATAGCGCCTCTAACAGCGCCATGTAGCGTCACATGTATTATTACAGGCAGGTCAGTGTATAGCGCCTCTAACAGCGCCATGTAGTGTCACATGTATTATTACAGGCAGGTCAGTGTATAGCACCTCTAACAGCGCCATGTAGCGTCACATGTATTATTACAGGCAGGTCAGTGTATAGCGCCTCTAACAGCGCCATGTAGCGTCACATGTATTATTACAGGCAGGTCAGTGTATAGCGCCTCTAACAGCGCCATGTAGCGTCACATGTATTATTACAGGCAGGTCAGTGTATAGCACCTCTAACAGCGCCATGTAGCGTCACATGTATTATTACAGGCAGGTCAGTGTATAGCGCCTCTAACAGCGTCATGTAGTGTCACATGTATTATTACAGGCAGGTCAGTGTATAGCGCCTCTAACAGCGCCATGTAGCGTCACATGTATTATTACAGGCAGGTCAGTGTATAGCGCCTCTAACAGCGCCATGTAGCGTCACATGTATTATTACAGGCAGGTCAGTGTATAGCGCCTCTAACAGCGCCATGTAGCGTCACATGTATTATTACAGGCGGCTCAGTGTATAGCACCTCTAACAGCGCCATGTAGCGTCACATGTATTATTACAGGCAGGTCAGTGTATAGCGCCTCTAACAGCGCCATGTAGTGTCACATGTATTATTACAGGCAGGTCAGTGTATAGCGCCTCTAACAGCGCCATGTAGTGTCACATGTATTATTACAGGCAGGTCAGTGTATAGCGCCTCTAACAGCGTCATGTAGCGTCACATGTATTATTACAGGCGGCTCAGTGTATAGCACCTCTAACAGCGCCATGTAGCGTCACATGTATTATTACAGGCAGGTCAGTGTATAGCGCCTCTAACAGCGCCATGTAGCGTCACATGTATTATTACAGGCAGGTCAGTGTATAGCGCCTCTAACAGCGCCATGTAGCGTCACATGTATTATTACAGGCAGGTCAGTGTATAGCGCCTCTAACAGCGTCATGTAGTGTCACATGTATTATTACAGGCAGGTCAGTGTATAGCGCCTCTAACAGCGTCATGTAGTGTCACATGTATTATTACAGGCAGGTCAGTGTATAGCGCCTCTAACAGCGTCATGTAGTGTCACATGTATTATTACAGGCAGGTCAGTGTATAGCGCCTCTAACAGCGCCATGTAGCGTCACATGTATTATTACAGGCAGGTCAGTGTATAGCGCCTCTAACAGCGCCATGTAGCGTCACATGTATTATTACAGGCAGGTCAGTGTATAGCACCTCTAACAGCGCCATGTAGCGTCACATGTATTATTACAGGCAGGTCAGTGTATAGCGCCTCTAACAGCGCCATGTAGTGTCACATGTATTAGTACAGGCGGCTCAGTGTATAGCGCCTCTAACAGCGTCATGTAGCGTCACATGTATTATTACAGGCGGCTCAGTGTATAGCGCCTCTAACAGCGCCATGTAGTGTCACATGTATTATTACAGGCGGCTCAGTGTATAGCGCCTCTAACAGCGCCATGTAGTGTCACATGTATTATTACAGGCGGCTCAGTGTATAGCACCTC
Organism: Gastrophryne carolinensis; assembly: GCA_027917425.1. Classification (NCBI taxonomy): domain Eukaryota; kingdom Metazoa; phylum Chordata; class Amphibia; order Anura; family Microhylidae; genus Gastrophryne; species Gastrophryne carolinensis. Next base: position 22,351,065 of record CM051234.1, on the reverse strand, counting down.
TAACAGCGCCATGTAGTGTCACATGTATTATTACAGGCGGCTCAGTGTATAGCACCTCTAACAGCGCCATGTAGCGTCACATGGATTATTACAGGCAGGTCAGTGTATAGCGCCTCTAACAGCGCCATGTAGTGTCACATGTATTATTACAGGCGGCTCAGTGTATAGCGCCTCTAACAGCGCCATGTAGTGTCACATGTATTATTACAGGCAGGTCAGTGTATAGCGCCTCTAACAGCGCCATGTAGCGTCACATGTATTATTACAGGCAGGTCAGTGTATAGCACCTCTAACAGTGCCATGTAGCGTCACATGTATTATTACAGGCAGGTCAGTGTATAGCGCCTCTAACAGCGTCATGTAGCGTCACATGTATTATTACAGGCAGGTCAGTGTATAGCGCCTCTAGCAGCGCCATGTAGCGTCACATGTATTATTACAGGCAGGTCAGTGTATAGCGCCTCTAACAGCGCCATGTAGCGTCACATGTATTATTACAGGCGGCTCAGTGGCTGAACCACTACTAACGCCAGGTATCGGCAGATGAGCGTCTGTATAGCGGGGCTTAGAGCGAACGCTAGTAGGCGCTATAAGCGGGTATCGGGCGCGGTAACATAGTGCCTCAGTCGCTGTAGTAACCTGGCCGGCACTGATGAATGTGATGTGTATTGGGCGCTGTAACACCAGTACAGCGCTGCAGGGAGCGAGAGATAACGCCAGCTCAGTGCGACTGACTCTCGGCGCACACCATACTTAAAAAAGGACAGACACACAGCATCGGCGCTCTGGATCTGGCGCTGTAGCATAGAGCGCCAGACGCTGTGTGATTAAAGTCTGTTTTTGAACACATATCCACCAGTAATAAAGCGAAAACACGTGGAATGACATTGTTATAACACATTAGTGCCAGACCTGTAATGACGATTCTGCAGAAAAATATATAAAGTCAAAAAATGTTCTAAAAGTGTTTGTTTGCAGCCAGGAGACGTCACACAATGATTGGAGCAAAAAAAAAAATAAAAAAATAAGTCAAACACGCTGTTTATACACAAGCAAATGAACCTCCATTGAAATGTATGGGAGAGCGACACTGAGCGACAGGTAATATCTGGTGCTCTGGAAGCTAGAGCGCCGGCGCTATACACTGAGCCACCTGTAATGATGAATTGGACGCTACATGGCGCTGTTAGAGTCGCTCACCAGATTCGCTTGCTTAGATGTGGTTTTGCGTACAGCGCCCGGCGTTCACCAGACGCTGCCTGCCACTACGTGGCATTACCTGGTGCTAGCCGTTCTTAAATAACCCCCGTGCTCTTATTCAGGGTGAAGGTCCACTTTAAGCCAGATTGTATGCTTGTCTGAATAAGTGAGTTTTAAGGGCACCTTTGAAGGTTTTGAGGGTTGTGGAGTGACGGATTGGGTGCGGGAGGGCATTCCAGAAGATTGGAGTTGCACGTGAGAAGTCCTGGAGGTGAGTATGAGAGGAGGTGACCGGGGTGGAGGACAGGAGAAGGTCGGCAGCAGAGGGAAGGCTGCGTCTAGGCTGAGATTGTTGATATTATATGACTTAGGCCCTTATTTAACAAGGGATAGCGGCAGGTAGCGAATGGTGAGCGAACGGTAATGACGCTCACCGCCACGAGAACGCCGGCTCCCCACCACAATCACACATTTATCAAGCCGATCCTGCTTAGCGACTGACAGAGCGCCAGATAGCGACTCATTCATCATTATTCCAGCCTCAGCCCACAGCGCCAGCGAGCGACCTTGAACAGCGACAGGTATGACCTCTCGCTACCTGGCGCTCTCCAATGCATTTCAATGGAACAATCTTTAAATATTCATAATTAATTGTTATTAATTTTTTTTTTTTTTTAAATGTCAAAAATTCTGTGACCACTTCTGCAATGTTAGATATTTTTTTAAGGTAAAAAAAAAAAAAAAAATCAAAATTGTGCAGAATTGATATTACAGGTCTGATATTAATGTATTCATATTACAAAATGTTTTGAAAAACTTTTTTTTTTTTTTAACAAAAATATGGTGGTTTGGGGGTTAAAAAACTACTTTTAACCCATCGCCGCCAGCGCTCTGGGGTTTAAACAAGCATTTCACAGCGCGAGAATTTTTTGAGCGTGATTTGATAATGAATATGCTGGGAGCCGGTCGCTATGGCCATTCGCTGTCATGCACTCCCATAAAGCGCGGAACCTGTCAAACAGCGACTCCTAACCTCGTATTCCACACTACAGCACACCGACTGAGTCGCTGTCAACAACCGAACAACGGCCAAGCACAGCGAATACTAGCGGGCGCTGTGAAAATAACGCTACTGTCGCTCATCTGTCGCTACCTGGCGCTGTTAATGAATCGGCCTCCTTTATGACTTACATATATATATATATATATATATATATATATATATATACACACCTGTGTGTGTTTGTGTATTTATTATTTTATTTATATATATATATATATAGTAAAAATGTTATTATGTAGTTGTAGCTATATATAGACTCGCTTTATACATTTATATGGTCATGTGTGTATATATATATATATATATATATATATATATATATATATATATACAGACACGCACACCGGTGTGTATAAATCAATATATTTAGTATTATTAAATTGATATAATATATATATATATATATATATATATATATATATATATGTTATTATGTAGTTGTAGCTATATATAGACTCGCTTTATACATTGATATGGTAATGTAAACATATACATTCATTATATTTAATATGATATAATGATTATTGTGTTTTGCCCTCATTCTCTATCTTCCTCTTGATGGTGATGGTGGCAGGGGCTCGGTGGTGGGGATCTGTCTGTGGCGTGTGGAGGGTTAATGAGCGTCGGTCTGGGATGGCGAGGTGTCGGCGTCTCTCCGCTGGGACGGGCTGTGGCTCCATTTCTGAGAATCGCGTTTCATGGCTTCTCCTTCCAGCATTTAGCCGCCTGTTAGCGCCGTGGCCGCCATGAGCTGCCTAATTGCTTTAAGTCGGCTTCTGGCGAGGCCGCATCTCGGGCCTGGGGGCGGGGGGGGGCACCGCTTACTGTAACAGCCTCATTTACTAGAAGACACACGATTGGCTTGAATAATTAATGACAGCACATAGGAGAGCTGGAATGATCATGGTGGGTCATGTGATCATCAGGGTGGGTGGGTCATGTGATCAGGGTCACACGCGGTCAGACCTCTGTTACCCCTCTAAGATATGGTTCAAGGGCCAGTGACCTGATTCCAACCCACAGCCTCATTCACCTGTCACCCGACCCACAGCCTCATTCACCTGTCACCCGACCCACAGCCTCATTCACCTGTCACCCGACCCACAGCCTCATTCACCTGTCACCCGACCCACAGCCTCATTCACCTGTCACCCGACCCACAGCCTCATTCACCTGTCACCTGACCCACAGCCTCATTCACCTGTCACCTGACCCACAGCCTCATTCACTTGTCACCCGACCCACAGCCTCATTCACTTGTCACCCGACCCACAGCCTCATTCACCTGTCACCTGACCCACAGCCTCATTCACCTGTCACCTGACCCACAGCCTCATTCACCTGTCACCCAACCGGTGGGTTATTTTTTTACACAATGCCTCTCTATTCAGTAGTGGGCGGAAGCCTGACCCCCCCCCTCATTGTAGTGAAGGGATGGAGCATGGCCACACCCCTGTGACTGATGGTGGGGGTGTGGTCTGTCACGGAAGTGGTGGTGAATAGAAATGATATAAGATATGAGAGGAGCATTCTGGAACAACGTGTAAGAAGCCTGAAGTGGGTGTTGTGGGCGTCTCGCTCATTGTGGGTGTTGCTGTATGTGATGGAGGTGTGTCCTGCAGTCAGGATGCTTATTGGTGATCCCTGCTTAATAGATTTGCTTCACAAAGTGCGATGCACACATAACATTGCACTGTAAGCTATCTACATTCCAATAATAGTCTGATGCCTGCTTTAGAAAGTATCACAGCTGATTACAATAGAATCAGTTAAGATAAATGAATTGCTACTTGTCTTATATCATGTAACACAACAGAGCTCAGCAAGGAGCTGGCAGGCTTTTCAGAATGACTCATCTTGTTTGTTATAGCCCTAACAGGAGGGAGGGGGAGATAGCCCATCCCAAGGTTTTACCTCCTATCCCAATATATGGCTCCCAGAGCTTTGTCGTCCAGAGGCGTAGCTAGGCTTTCTGGCACCCAGGGCAAAAATGCGAAACGGAACCCCCAACCTGTGCTCAGACACCCCCCTAACCCCTTGCACCCAGGAACTTGCCCTCTTAGCTATGCCCCTGTTGTCTCCTCTGTAGTTTGGCTAATTGGAGGGTTAATGACCACCATTGAATTCTATATTGGGTCAAAGCAAGTCAAAGTGGACTAAAACTCACGGATATCTATAAGATTCCCTCCCCTTGGGGTATCCAGAATCGGGATGCCCCTCTGTGTGATTTGCTTCACAAAGTGCGATGCACACATAACATTGCACTGTAAGCTATCTACATTCCAATAATAGTCTGATGCCTGCTTTAGAAAGTATCACAGCTGATTACAATAGAATCAGTTAAGATAAATGAATTGCTACTTGTCTTATATCATGTAACACAACAGAGCTCTCAGCAAGGAGCTGGCAGGCTTTTCAGAATGACTCATCTTGTTTGTTATAGCCCTAACAGGAGGGAGGGGGAGATGGCCCATCCCAAGGTTTTACCTCCTATCCCAATATATGGCTCCCAGAGCTTTGTCGTCCAGAGGCGTAGCTAAGCTTTCTGGCACCCATGGCAAAAATGCCAAACGGAACCCCCAACCTGTGCTCAGACACCCCCCTAACCCATTGCACCCGGGGACTTGCCCTCTTAGCTATGCCCCTGTTGTCTCCTCTGTAGTTTGGCTAATCGGAGGGTTAATGACCCCCATTGAATTCTATATTGGGTCAAAGCAAGTCAAAGTGGACTAAAACTCAGGGATATCTATAAGATGCCCTCCCCTTGGGGTATCCAGAATCGTGATGCCCCTCTGTGTGAACCCCCCCCAGGTTGCCAATAAACTCTCCATTTTTTTCCAGTCCAACGGGCTGAGGCAAGGTGTGTGCCCGCGCCAGGCATATGTGAATTGCCGCTCCCTGTTAGAAGGTAGCGGGGAATGAAGCCGCCACTGTTCTCCTTAGACGAAGGCTTAGGCGAAGTGACGGGAGCATATCCGAGTATGCTGATTGGACGAGCAGCTGTAAGACCGGGAAGAGGTGAGACGATCTGGGGGATGTCACACAGCGGGACATCCCCGATCGGGGGGGGGGGGCCCGGGGGCAAGAATCAAAACCTAGGGTAGTCAAAATCCTGGGTTTGGGTCCACTTTAATGAGCTATTGAGCTGGAGTCAGACGTGATAATAGTGATAACGCGCACGTCAGGTCACCTGTGTATATTTTCCAGCGAGTTGGTGGTTTGTAGTTGTGACAGACGCTGTCTTTTGGATGTCATCACTATTCAGTTGCCCACCGGGCCATTCACTGGCCTTTTCTTAATTAGGTCATTGGAGTTTGGATTGTATTATAAACTGCCTTTGTGTTAATTGATTACGTCACAGGCAATGGCATTGTTCTGATTGAGTGTATTACAGACGCCTATTGTTTTGCTGATTGCGTCACCGGCAGAGTTGGTCTGTGTATTTGTCATGAGGTCCACGGGGGAGGTCCCATTGCATGGAGACTTGTGTATATAAGGCCTAGAGTGGCACTAATAAAAACACTTCACCTTCACCCTCAATACTGAGTTCTGTCTCTTATTGGGGGAAACGCTATATTACAATTCACTAGCCCTTGTAAGGGTTGTTCCTGTTTCCTCACGGACGACTCTGGAATTCCAGCAGCACCTCTTACGATTGGGAAAAGGACGTCTCGGGCGGTGAAGCCCTCCGGCGATAAGGGTTATCGCTACAATTGGTGGCAAGCGGTCGGATGGTCCTTTGTACCCAGAGAGAGTGCTACCCTGATGGAGAGTCAGTAGGACAAGTTGAAAAGGCTGACCCTGAAGGATCTACTCGAGAGCCGGGGAAGGTCAGCTAGCAACCGCCCACGTCAGGAACTGATTGCCGAGCTGATCGAAATGGATCGTGCAGCAGTGAGGACCGAAACCAATATAGAGATCGATGAAGACGCTGCTCTTGTTCAAGCGGTTCGGAACAGATTGTCGGTCTATGGCCCGAATCCATCACAGGAACTGATCGACCGAGTCTTCGCCGCAGCGGAGGCAGAGGCCAGTAAGCGAAGGGAAGATCGGCGACTTTCAACCCAGCAGCCTCTCAGCCTCAGTTACACTGGGGGGAGAAAGATTCCATTTGCAGCATTTAAGTCCTTCCAGGAAAGTGACGACGAGATTGACGGATTTTTGGCCGATTTTGAACGCCAGTGCGCTTTACACCGGGTACCCACGGAGGAATGGGTCACCATATTATCAGGGAAACTATCTGGGAAAGCTTCCGATGCTTTCCGGGCCATCCCTGATGCGGACTTACCACACTACCATCTGGTAAAGGAGGCTTTGTTAGCCCGGTACGCTGTCACCCCGGAAGCCTACAGGCGACGATTTCGGGAATCCCAAAAGAAGGGAGGGGATTCTTACACGGAGTGGGCATGTCGCCTCCATCGTACAGCATCGCACTGGGTCACTGGATGCAAAGCCACGACCGCTGAGGATGTACTACAGTTGTTTTTACTAGAACATTTTCTCAATGCCCTGCAACCAGAGCTAAGAGAGTGGGTACGTGACCGGAGGCCTCTAACGCTACCTGAGGCTGCTCGTCTAGCCGACGAGTACACCGATGCTCGCCAGACAGAACAGTCCGCTCCAAAACCACAACCTCCCATCAAATTTCAAGCACCTGTGGCTTCAGCGCCAACTCGTGACTCTGGGCCACATAGGCCAGCGCAGCAACCGAACCTCTCCACAGTTCAGTGCCATTGTTGCAAACAATGGGGACATTATCGCAGTGATTGCGCCCTAGAGCCTCCCCGAAACACGTGGGGGCAAAAGCAACCTTCCACCTCCCGTACTCCTGTGGCACACTGTTTGGAAGCTGAGAGCAGTTCGGAAGAGTATCTGGGGGTACTGTATGAAGCTGATCCCGTACAAGCGGCCATCCAAGACAACCGACAGCACCATTGCCAGGAGGTACGAGTCAATGGGCGCACCGCGCAAGGATTACGCGACACCGGAGCCACACTTACCTTGCTTCAACCTCATTTGGTCAAGAACAAAGACCGCACTGGACACACCGTTGCAGTAAGGGTGGCGGGAGGAGCTGTGTTTCGACTCCCCACCGCCCGAGTACATCTTGACTGGGGCGCTGGATCCGGCAGGGTACAGGTGGGACTTATGGACAACTTACCAGCAGAAGTACTATTGGGAAATGATCTAGGACCAATGACTTCTGCCTACGCTACCTCTGGACCAGCCAGCGTCAACCCTGTTACAACCCGGTCTCCAGCCCGAGCTGCCGACTCCAGCCCACTGGTCGGGGAGACCCAGGGGTTTCGTCTGCATCACGTCATGTCTGTTACAAGAAGCCAAGAAGAGGATCAGCCATCAGGTTACGTCCTTCCAGAAGGGAAACGTATGCCAAACACTATTTTTGTTGGGGGCATTGGCCGTCGGATTAATCAGCCTGAAATTAAGGATGTTTTTTCAAAGTATGGCGCTGTAAAGAGTGTCAAAATTATTAGGGATGCCTCTGGCGTTTCTAAGGGTTATGGTTTTGTCTACTTTTACGATGATGTAGATGTGCAGAAGATTGTGGATTCTCCGATCAGCTACCATGGAAAGAGATTGAAACTTGGGCCAGCTATAAGAAAGCAGAGCACCTGTGCACACATCCAACCAAGGACTTTGGTGCTGAACTCACCAACGCCACAATATCCCAGTGTTTGGACCCCCACCCATGACCGATTCCTATGTACAGCCCACGTCAATGTTTAGTCCGGTTACTCACTATGTGCAGACTTGTCCTTACACAGAACTCTGCCCATAACAAGAGTCCGGACAGCCCCACGTTAACCCGAACAGGGTCAATCCGGGTCTGCCGGGTGTTCCACAAAAAGGGGGCATTGTGACAGACGCTGTCTTTTGGATGTCATCACTATTCAGTTGCCCACCGGGCCATTCACTGGCCTTTTCTTAATTAGGTCATTGGAGTTTGGATTGTATTATAAACTGCCTTTGTGTTAATTGATTACGTCACAGGCAATGGCATTGTTCTGATTGAGTGTATTACAGACGCCTATTGTTTTGCTGATTGCGTCACCGGCAGAGTTGGTCTGTGTATTTGTCATGAGGTCCACGGGGGAGGTCCCATTGCATGGAGACTTGTGTATATAAGGCCTAGAGTGGCACTAATAAAAACACTTCACCTTCACCCTCAATACTGAGTTCTGTCTCTTATTGGGGGAAACGCTATATTACAATTCACTAGCCCTTGTAAGGGTTGTTCCTGTTTCCTCACGTACGACTCTGGAATTCCAGCAGCACCTCTTACGATTGGGAAAAGGACGTCTCGGGCGGTGAAGCCCTCCGGCGATAAGGGTTATCGCTACAGTAGTTCTTAGTGTAAGGTACTTACCTGGCGCCTCCGCTCAGTCCCGGCCGTCCTCCGTCCTCCGCAGGACGGCCGCCTCCTCGTCGCTCCCCCTCGCTGGGTCTCCGGCTTCCGCCCCCTGCTCTGCGGCAGCGGCTGCTGGTGTCCCCCGCAGTGGCGGCTCTGCAGCATCTGCCGGCGGGTCCTCCCCCTCCTCCTTCCCGGGCAGACAGTCTCGTGTCCGCGCGCGTGCGCGAGCACGTTCTAGTTATTCGAGTTTAAAAGGACCTATCCAGATCCGGGGGGGGGGGGGGGTCCTCCGGGTAAATGAACCCAGGGACTGGACAGCCTGGCTGGTCAGGGCGGTCCAGTCCCTGGGGGGCTCCTATCAGGAGCAGAGTTTAAGTATGCACCAATCGCTACATACACCCATCTGACATTCCCCTTTTCCCATTGGCCAGTTCTCCCTTAATAGTGTCCTTGCCCTGACCATCGGTGCCCGTTATAGCCATTATTAGCTTGGGTGTGCCATTGAATTTGCGTTTAGTGTGTTCTAATCCGGCTCTGTCTTTGACCATTCCTGCCCGCTGCCCGCACCGACCATCCGCCTGTCTGACCTCGTCTCTGCCTTACCCCCTTTGATACCGCGCTTTGGTGACCACCCGGCTTTTGACCCCTGCCTGTCTTGACTATTCTCCGTCTAACCCCTTGGATACCGTGCCCTGTGACCACCCGGCTTTTGACCCCTGCCTGTCTTGACTATTCTCCGTCTAACCCCTTGGATACCGTGCCCTGTGACTACCCGGCTTTGACCCCTGCCTGTCTCGACTATTCTCCGTCTAACCCCTTGGATACCGTGCTCTGTGACCACCCGGCTTTTGACCCCTGCTCGTCTCGACCATTCTCCGTCTAACCCCTTGGATACCGTGCTCTGTGACCACCCGGCTTTGACCCCTGCCTGTCTCGACTATTCTCCGTCTAACCCCTTGGATACCGTGCTCTGTGACCACCCGGCTTTTGACCCCTGCTCGTCTCGACCATTCTCCGTCTAACCCCTTGGATACCGTGCTCTGTGACCACCCGGCTTTGACCCCTGCCTGTCTTGACTATTCTCCGTCTAACCCCTTGGATACCGTGCCCTGTGACCACCCGGCTTTTGACCCCTGCCTGTCTTGACTATTCTCTGTCTAACCCCTTGGATACCGTGCCCTGTGACCACCCGGCTTTTGACCCCTGCCTGTCTCGACCATTCTCCGTCTAACCCCTTGGATACCGTGCCCTGTGACTACCCGGCTTTTGACCCCTGCCTGTCTCGACTATTCTCCGTCTAACCCCTTGGATACCGTGCCCAGTGACTACCCGGCTTTGACCCCTGCCTGTCTCGACCATTCTCCGTCTAACCCCTTGGATACCGTGCCCTGTGACCACCCGGCTTTGACCCCTGCCTGCCTCGACCATTCTCCGTCTAACCCCTTGGATACCGTGCCCTGTGACCACCCGGCTTTGACCCCTGCCTGTCTCGACCATTCTCCGTCTAACCCCTTGGATACCGTGCCCTGTGACCACCCGGCTTTGACCCCTGCCTGTCTCGACCATTCTCCGTCTAACCCCTTGGATACCGTGCCCTGTGACCACCCGGCTTTTGACCCCTGCCTGTCTCGACCATTCTCCGTCTAACCCCTTGGATACCGTGCCCTGTGACCACCCGGCTTTGACCCCTGCTCGTCTCAACCATTCTTGCCTAAACTTGCTGGACTCTACGTTTCGGACTCAACCTGCTTAAACTTCCGATTTGGGATACCCTGCTGTTCACCTATCTTCACCATAAGCCAGCAATCCTTGCGCCAGTAAGTCCTTGGGGGCAACCGAGTCTGGAGAGGCATAGCCCGTGTCTCCACCAAGCGGGGGCTTGTCTATAGGCACAAGAGGCGGTGGAGATTGGGGATTGCTTGGCTTATGAGAGAGGGGTGTCCGGCGATCCCTGACAGTTAGATTCCTTTTGGATGAAACATTTTCGCACCATGCTCAGTGCTAATTCCAGTAAAGGTTCTCTTCCTGTCACCCGCCGTTATTCTCCTCCGAGTCATCTTCTGATAAGAGCGACTGCAGAAACTCCGGGGGGCGGGACACGTGTGATAGGCTGAGGAGGAGGTCAATGGGGGGTCAGTTAAAACCACAAATGAAGCGAAACACAAAAACGTTTCGTAACTTGAACTGGCTGCGAAATACTTCACTGACTTTCCTGTACAAGTTCAGAAGCCCGGAAATAGAAATGATGGACTAAGAGGCTGATTCATTACTAGCGCCATGAGTGCCTGTATAGCGGGGCTTAGAGCGACCACTAGTTGGCGCTGTATGTGGGTATCGGGCGCTGAACCAGAGCGCATCAGTCGCTGTAGTAACCTGGTTGGCATTGATGAATATGATGTATGTTGGGCGCTCTAACACCAGTACAGCACTGCAGGGAGCGAGAGGTAGCGCCAGCTCAGTCGGCGCTTCACAGCATACTTATCGAAAAAGGACACACACACACAGCGTCGACGCTCTGGATCTGGTCGCCATAGCATCGAGCACCAGCGCTGTGTGATTAAAGTCAGTTTTTGAACACATATCCACCAGTAACAAAGCGAAAACACATGGAATGACATTGTATAACACTGCGACATTAACACTTTAGTGCCAGACCTGTAATAACAATTCTGCATAAAAATAGGAACACGAGAGGTCACACAATGGGGGTTATTTAAGAAGGGATAGCGCCAGGTAGCGCCTCGTAGTGGCAGGCAGCGTCTGGTGAATGCCGGGCACTGTATGCAATACCACATTTATGAAAGCAAATCTGGTGAGCGCCTCTAAAAGCGCCATGTAGCGTCACATGTATTATTACAGGCAGGTCAGTGTATAGCGCCTCTAACAGCGCCATGTAGTGTCACATGTATTATTACAGGCAGGTCAGTGTATAGCACCTCTAACAGCGCCATGTAGCGTCACATGTATTATTACAGGCAGGTCAGTGTATAGCACCTCTAACAGCGTCATGTAGTGTCACATGTATTATTACAGGCAGGTCAGCGTATAGCGCCTCTAACAGCGCCATGTAGTGTCACATGTATTATTACAGGCAGGTCAGCATATAGCGCCTCTAACAGCGCCATGTAGTGTCACATGTATTATTACAGGCAGGTCAGCGTATAGTGCCTCTAACAGCGCCATGTAGCGTCACATGTATTATTACAGGCAGGTCAGTGTATAGCACCTCTAACAGCGCCATGTAGAGTCACATGTATTATTACAGGCAGGTCAGTGTATAGCACCTCTAACAGCGCCATGTAGCGTCACATGTATTATTACAGGCAGGTCAGTGTATAGCGCCTCTAACAGCGCCATGTAGTGTCACATGTATTATTACAGGCAGGTCAGTGTATAGCGCCTCTAACAGCGCCATGTAGTGTCACATGTATTATTACAGGCAGGTCAGTGTATAGCGCCTCTAACAGCGTCATGTAGCGTCACATGTATTATTACAGGCAGGTCAGTGTATAGCGCCTCTAACAGCGCCATGTAGTGTCACATGTATTATTACAGGCAGGTCAGTGTATAGCGCCTCTAACAGCGTCATGTAGCGTCACATGTATTATTACAGGCAGGTCAGTGTATAGCGCCTCTAACAGCGCCATGTAGTGTCACATGTATTATTACAGGCGGCTCAGTGTATAGCGCCGGCGCTCTAGCTTCCAGAGCGCCAGGTATTACCTTTCGCTACCTGTCGCTCTCCCATACATTTTAATGGCCGTTCCTTTTATTCTGTTTAAACAGGGTTTTTTGTTTTTTATTTTATTATTTCTCTCAAATCATTGTGTGATCTCTCCTGGCCTAGAAAGAGTCATTTTTGAAAACTTTTTTGACTTTTTATATTTTTATGCAGAATTGTCATTCCAGGTCTGGCACTAAAGTGTTATTGTCCCAGTGTTATAACAATGTCATTCCATGTGTTTTCGCTTTGTTACTGGTGGATATGTGATCAAGAACAGACTTTAATCACACAGCGTCTGGCGCTCTATGCTACAGCGCCCAGCTTTAGAGCGCCGATGCTGTGTGTGTGTCCTTTTCTGATAAGTATGGTGTGGAGCGCTGAGAGTCAGTCGCGCTGAGCTGGCGCTACCTCTCGCTCCCTGCAGCGCTGTACTGGTGTTAGAACCCCAAACATACATCTCATGATCAATGTTGGCCAGGTTACTACAGTGACTGGGGCGCTCTGTTACAGCGCCCGATACCCGCTTACAGCGCCTACTAGCGGTCGCTCTAAGCGCCACTATACAGAGGCTCATCTGCCGATACCTGGCGTTAGTAGTGAATCAGCCTCATGAAATTACATTGTTATAACACTGGGACAATAACACTTTAGTGCCAGACCTATAATTACAATTCTGCATAAAAGTCTAAAAAGTCTAAAAAGTTTCTAAAACTGTTTGTTTGCAGCCAGGAGACGTCGCACAATGATTGGAGCAAAAAAAAAAAAAAAAAAAAGTCAAACACACTATTTATGCAAAACTATTGAAGCCCCATTGAAATGTATGGGAGAGCCACACTGAGCGACAGGTACTACATGGCGCTATACACTGAGCCACCTGTCATGATGGATCGTGAGCTACATGGCGCTGTTAGAGTCGCTCACCAGATTCGCTTTCATAAATGTGGTTTTGCGTACAGCGCCCGGCGCTCACCAGACGCTGCCTGCCGCTACGAGGCGCTATCTGGCGCTGGACCTCGATGAATAAACCCCATTGTTGTAACACTGGGACAATAACACTTCAGTGCCAGAAGTGTAATGACAATTCTGCATAAAAAAGTCGAAAAAGTTTCTGAAAAAGTTTGTTTGCAGCCGGGAGAGGTCGCACAATGATTGGAGCCACCCCTTGTTTAGAAACCTTTGGGTTTGGGCATGCATAGTGAGTTTGGGTGTGTTATGACTTTCTACCTAAAAGGGCCTCATTTCCGCAACCGTCTGCCGGCATCTTCCAGTATCTGCCGGTTCCTTTCAATTTAATGTGGACCGAAAACCCACAGTCAGCGGCCCTGGAATGTAAAGGATTGGAGGTCCGCCTGAAGGGAGAGTTATAGGGTGTGTATAGGGAGAGTTCTGATATAGGGTGTGTATAGGGAGAGTTCTGATATAGGGTGTGTATAGGGAGAGTTCTGATATAGGGTGTGTATAGGGAGAGGTATGATATAGGGTGTGTATAGGGAGAGGTATGATATAGGGTGTGTATAGGGAGAGTTCTGATATAGAGTGTGTATAGGGAGAGTTCTGATATAGAGTGTGTATAGGGAGAGTTCTGATATAGGGTGTGTATAGGGAGAGTTCTGATATAGGGTGTGTATAAGGAGAGTTCTGATATAGGGTGTGTATAGGGAGAGTTCTGATATAGGGTGTGTATAGGGAGAGTTCTGATATAGGGTGTGTATAGGGAGAGTTCTGATATAGGGTGTGTATAGGGAGAGGTATGATATAGGGTGTGTATAGGGAGAGGTATGATATAGGGTGTGTATAAGGAGAGTTCTGATATAGGGTGTGTATAGGGAGAGGTATGATATAGGGTGTGTATAGGGAGAGTTCTGATATAGGGTGTGTATAGGGAGAGTTCTGATATAGGGTGTGTATAGGGAGAGGTATGATATAGGGTGTGTATAGGGAGAGGTATGATATAGGGTGTGTATAGGGAGAGTTCTGATATAGGGTGTGTATAGGGAGAGTTCTGATATAGGGTGTGTATAGGGAGAGGTATGATATAGGGTGTGTATAGGGAGAGGTATGATATAGGGTGTGTATAGGGAGAGTTCTGATATAGAGTGTGTATAGGGAGAGTTCTGATATAGAGTGTGTATAGGGAGAGTTCTGATATAGGGTGTGTATAGGGAGAGTTCTGATATAGGGTGTGTATAAGGAGAGTTCTGATATAGGGTGTGTATAGGGAGAGTTCTGATATAGGGTGTGTATAAGGAGAGTTCTGATATAGGGTGTGTATAGGGAGAGGTATGATATAGGGTGTGTATAGGGAGAGGTATGATATAGGGTGTGTATAGGGAGAGGTATGATATAGGGTGTGTATAGTGAGAGTTCTGATATAGGGTGTGTATAGGGAGAGGTATGATATAGGGTGTGTATAGGGAGAGGTATGATATAGGGTGTGTATAGGGAGAGGTATGATATAGGGTGTGTATAGGGAGAGGTATGATATAGGGTGTGTATAGGGAGAGGTATGATATAGGGTGTGTATAGGGAGAGGTATGATATAGGGTGTGTATAGGGAGAGGTATGATATAGGGTGTGTATATAGAGAGGTATGATATAGGGTGTGTATAGGGAGAGGTATGATATAGGGTGTGTATAGGGAGGGGTATGATATAGGGTGTGTATAGGGAGAGTTCTGAGATAGGGTGTGTATAGGGAGAGGTATGATATAGGGTGTGTATAGGGAGAGGTATGATATAGGGTGTGTATAGGGAGAGGTATGATATAGGGTGTGTATAGGGAGAGTTCTGATATAGGGTGTGTATAGGGAGAGGTATGATATAGGGTGTGTATATAGAGAGGTATGATATAGGGTGTGTATAGGGAGAGGTATGATATAAGGTGTGTATATAGAGAGGTATGATATAGGGTGTGTATAGGGAGAGGTATGATATAGGGTGTGTATAGGGAGGGGTATGATATAGGGTGTGTATAGGGAGAGGTATGATATAGGGTGTGTATAGGGAGAGTTCTGAGATAGGGTGTGTATAGGGAGAGGTATGATATAGGGTGTGTATAGGGAGAGGTATGATATAGGGTGTGTATAGGGAGAGGTATGATATAGGGTGTGTATAGGGAGAGGTATGATATAGGGTGTGTATAGGGAGAGGTATGATATAGGGTGTGTATAGGGAGAGTTCTGATATAGGGTGTGTATAGGGAGAGGTATGATATAGGGTGTGTATAGGGAGAGGTATGATATAGGGTGTGTATATAGAGAGGTATGATATAGGGTGTGTATAGGGAGAGGTATGATATAGGGTGTGTATAGGGAGGGGTATGATATAGGGTGTGTATAGGGAGAGTTCTGAGATAGGGTGTGTATAGGGAGAGGTATGATATAGGGTGTGTATAGGGAGAGTTCTGATATAGGGTGTGTATAGGGAGAGGTATGATATAGGGTGTGTATAGGGAGAGTTCTGATATAGGGTGTGTATAGGGAGGGGTATGATATAGGGTGTGTATAGGGAGAGTTCTGATATAGAGTGTGTATAGGGAGAGTTCTGATATAGGGTGTGTATAGCGAGACGTATGATATAGGGTGTGTATAGGGAGAGTTCTGATATAGGGTGTGTATAGGGAGAGTTCTGATATAGGGTGTGTATAGGGAGAGTTCTGATATAGGGTGTGTATAGGGAGAGGTATGATATAGGGTGTGTATAGGGAGAGGTATGATATAGGGTGTGTATAGGGAGGGGTATGATATAGGGTGTGTATAGGGAGAGTTCTGAGATAGGGTGTGTATAGGGAGAGGTATGATATAGGGTGTGTATAGGGAGAGTTCTGATATAGGGTGTGTATAGGGAGAGTTCTGATATAGGGTGTGTATAGGGAGAGTTCTGATATAGGGTGTGTATAGGGAGAGGTATGATATAGGGTGTGTATAGGGAGAGTTCTGATATAGGGTGTGTATAGGGAGAGTTCTGATATAGAGTGTGTATAGGGAGAGTTCTGATATAGAGTGTGTATAGGGAGAGTTCTGATATAGGGTGTGTATAGGGAGGGGTATGATATGGGGTGTGTATAGGGAGAGTTCTGATATAGGGTGTTTATAGGGAGGGGTATGATATAGGGTGTGTATAGGGAGAGTTCTGATATAGGGTGTGTATAAGGAGAGTTCTGATATAGGGTGTGTATAGGGAGAGTTCTGATATAGGGTGTGTATAGGGAGAGGTATGATATAGGGTGTGTATAGGGAGAGTTCTGATATAGGGTGTGTATAAGGAGAGTTCTGATATAGGGTGTGTATAGGGAGAGTTCTGATATAGGGTGTGTATAAGGAGAGTTCTGATATAGGGTGTGTATAGGGAGAGGTATGATATAGGGTGTGTATAGGGAGAGTTCTGATATAGGGTGTGTATAGGGAGAGTTCTGATATAGGGTGTGTATAGGGAGAGGTATGATATAGGGTGTGTATAGGGAGAGTTCTGATATAGGGTGTGTATAGGGAGAGTTCTGATATAGGGTGTGTATAGGGAGGGGTATGATATGGGGTGTGTATAGGGAGAGTTCTGATATAGGGTGTGTATAGGGAGAGTTCTGATATAGGGTGTGTATAGGGAGGGGTATGATATAGGGTGTGTATAGGGAGAGTTCTGATATAGGGTGTGTATAGGGAGGGGTATGATATAGGGTGTGTATAGGGAGAGTTCTGATATAGGGTGTGTATAGGGAGGGGTATGATATGGGGTGTGTATAGGGAGAGTTCTGATATAGGGTGTTTATAGGGAGGGGTATGATATAGGGTGTGTATAGGGAGAGTTCTGATATAGGGTGTGTATAGGGAGAGTTCTGATATAGGGTGTGTATAGCGAGACGTATGATATAGGGTGTGTATAGGGAGAGTTCTGATATAGGGTGTGTATAGCGAGACGTATGATATAGGGTGTGTATAGGGAGAGTTCTGATATAGGGTGTGTATAGGGAGAGTTCTGATATAGGGTGTGTATACGGAGAGTTCTGATATAGGGTGTGTATACGGAGAGTTCTGATATAGAGTGTGTATAGGGAGAGTTCTGATATAGAGTGTGTATAGGGAGAGTTCTGATATAGGGTGTGTATAGGGAGAGTTCTGATATAGGGTGTGTATAGGGAGAGTTCTGATATAGGGTGTGTATAGGGAGAGTTCTGATATAGGGTGTGTATAGGGAGAGTTCTGATATAGAGTGTGTATAGGGAGAGGTATGATATAGAGTGTGTATAGGGAGAGTTCTGATATAGGGTGTGTATAGGGAGAGTTCTGATATAGAGTGTGTATAGGGAGAGGTATGATATAGGGTGTGTATAGGGAGAGGTATGATATAGGGTGTGTATAGGGAGAGTTCTGATATAGGGTGTGTATAGGGAGAGTTCTGTTATAGAGTGTGTATAGGGAGAGTTCTGATATAGAGTGTGTATAGGGAGAGTTCTGATATAGAGTGTGTATAGTGAGAGTTCTGATATAGAGTGTGTATAGGGAGAGGTATGATATAGGGTGTGTATAGGGAGAGGTATGATATAGGGTGTGTATAGGGAGAGGTATGATATAGGGTGTGTATAGGGAGAGGTATGATATAGGGTGTGTATAGGGAGAGGTATGATATAGGGTGTGTATAGGGAGAGTTCTGATATAGAGTGTGTATAGGGAGAGTTCTGATATAGAGTGTGTATAGGGAGAGTTCTGATATAGGGTGTGTATAGGGAGAGTTCTGATATAGAGTGTGTATAGGGAGAGTTCTGATATAGGGTGTGTATAGGGAGAGTTCTGATATAGAGTGTGTATAGGGAGGGGTATGATATAGGGTGTGTATAGGGAGAGTTCTGATATAGGGTGTGTATAGGGAGAGTTCTGATATAGGGTGTGTATAGGGAGAGTTCTGATATAGGGTGTGTATAGGGAGAGTTCTGATATAGAGTGTGTATAGGGAGAGTTCTGATATAGAGTGTGTATAGTGAGAGTTCTGATATAGGGTGTGTATAGGGAGAGTTCTGATATAGAGTGTGTATAGGGAGAGGTATGATATAGAGTGTGTATAGGGAGAGTTCTGATATAGGGTGTGTATAGGGAGAGTTCTGATATAGAGTGTGTATAGGGAGAGTTCTGATATAGAGTGTGTATAGGGAGAGTTCTGATATAGAGTGTGTATAGGGAGAGTTCTGATATAGAGTGTGTATAGGGAGAGTTCTGATATAGAGTGTGTATAGGGAGAGTTCTGATATAGGGTGTGTATAGGGAGAGGTATGATATAGGGTGTGTATAGGGAGAGGTATGATATAGGGTGTGTATAGGGAGAGGTATGATATAGGGTGTGTATAGGGAGAGGTATGATTCTGGAATAATGGGGGGGGGGAATCCTCTTCTCCAGGGTATCCTAAATCAAGAAGTACCTACCTTCTCCCCGATTCAATGGCACACGTGTGAACTATGGGCGCTGTAAGCTGCACCGTAGAGCCGGGATAAGTAGTGATAGTGGGTAACCTAGTGGGGGGTTTCACGCGCCGTAGGGCGGGGAAGAGGTGAGTTGCGCTCGGCAATCTGGGCAACTTCACACAGCGGGGATCGGGGAAAGGACCAAAACCCAGGATAGTCAAAATCCTGGGTTGTGGTCCCCTTTAAACCAGACCAACAGCCTGGCGCAGTTGAAAAACAAAGGTAGCGGCCATTTTGGAGCTTCCTCTCCCAGCATCTCAGCCATGCTGCTGCCTGGAGTCAACTGACAATGCACAGTAACAGGAAGCACAGCACCACTTCCTGTTTGCAAGTGCATGAGCCGCCATTTTGTTGTTACCTCATCAGGAGTTAGAGAAAGGTAAATTAATTTTGATGTGCAGAAATCTAAATTGCCCCGGGGAGGGATGTATATGAGCACTGTTATGTTGTGTTGGTCCGGTTTATGTCATTTTTGACTGTTGGTCAGCTTTAACTGCCAGATCACGCAGGAATATGGCCAACGGGGGATCTGAGGGTGGCGCTAGATAAAAGGGAGGCCACAAGGGAGAGTTAGGAGGGTGGCTGCTGTTGTGGGGTCGAGCAGAGTAGGCCCCAGTGCTCACCGACATCCGGAGGTGCCCCTGGAGAACTTCCCTAAACTGCCTCCATACTCTGAGAGCAGGGCCGGCCAGGCTGATTCATCACTAACGCCAGGTAGCGACAGATGAGCGTCTGTAGCAGGCCTTTCAGAGCGCCCGCTAGTAGTCGCTGTGCTCGCCCGTGGTTCACTAGTTCAGAGCGCCTCAGTCGCTGTGCAGCATTGTGGAATACGTTGCGGGGAGTCGCTATATGAGCAGTACAGCGCTGTATGGGAGCGAATGGTAGCGGCTGGTCAGTGCGACCGACTCGCAACATATTCATAAAAAAAAAAAAAAACAGCCTCACACACCGCCGGCGCTCAAAAATGCTTCTCTGTAGCACAGAGCGCCAGAGGCTGTGTGATTAAAGTCTGTTTTTTAACATGTATCCACCAGTAACAAAGCGAAAACATATGGAATGACATTGTTATAACATTGTGACATGAACACATTAATGCCAGACCTGTCATGTCATTTCTGCAGAAATATATAAAAAAATATTTTCAAAAATGGCTTTTTCTAGGCCGGGAGAGGTCACAACATTATTTGAGATGTAAAACAAAAAAAAAAAATTAACAAGAACCATGTTAAAGAAAAGAACGTCCATTAAAATGTATGGAAGAGCGACAGGTAGGGAGAGGTAACACATGGCGCTCTGCAAGGCTGGATAATGATGAATCGGACGCTACATGGCGTTATCCCAGTCGCTCACCAGAATACGCTTGATAAATGTGTAATTGCTGCCATGTCCGGCGTTCACCTGTCGCTACCTGTCATTTACAAGGCGCTACCTGATGCTATCCCTAGATAAATAAGGCCCCTGGTCTGCTGTTGCCATGGTTACACCTCAGGCGGCCATTTCCTGAGGTAAAATCTGGGGCCTATAGCTTGGACTAGTCACTGAGGTTGCGGAGCGGCTCCCCAGTGACAAAGACTTCGCTGTGGGGTGGCACCCGAGGAACGAGGAGTGGAAAGTGGGGCCCAGCTGCTGAGGGGGCCCAGAGTCTTATGTCCAGCAATGTGGGGTGAGCTTTCCCCTAATAGTATTTCTTCCAACTTTTCAGGGTGGGAAAGAGGGACAGTTGTTACATGAAGCCACGCCCCCTCACTGATTGATGGATAGGATGTAACTGTTAAAACAATAGAAACACTTTAAAGTGGACCAAAACCCAGAATTTTGACAATCCTGGGTTTTTGGGTTTTGGTCCTTTCCCTGGGGCACCTTGATCGGGGGTGCCCCACTGTCCGAAACCCCGCAGAAGGCTGAGCGCAACTTGCCTCTTCCCGGTCCTACGGCATGCGCGGACACTCGTCCACTCAGTGCGCTCAGATCCGCTGATGTCACGCCGTCTAAGGCCATCGTCACCGAGCGCGCTGGTGGCCGCATCCCCCGCTTCCCTCTAACAGGGAGCGTGGCCATTCACAAAAGGCTGACGTAGACACCCGCCCTGCTAGAGGGATAGCGAGGAAGCGGCAGCGGCGCGCGTATGCGCCGTTAGACCGGGAAACAAGGTAAGTGTATAGGGCAACCTGGGGGGTTTCACACAGCGGGGCATCCCGATTTTGTATGTCCCGGGGGGAGGGAATCGATCGGCCCAGGAATCTTACAGATTCCCTGACCGATCGCAATGGGTTTTGGTCCACTTTAAATAGGCAACTGAATCATTTTTTGATGTAGATCTGCATTTTACACCTCAAAGAGGGACAAATGAGAACAACGAGGGACAGGGGGACATGGACTTAAAAGAGGGACAGTCCCTCCAAATCAGGGACACTTGGGAGGGAGGTATGTAATAGTGACCTTGCAGTGGGGTGTCCCGCAGCCTGCTGCCCAACCCCCCCCCCCCCCCCCGGAAATATGTACTTATCCTGTGCATGTCACCATTCCCAAGAGGGCAGAATACACCAGATGGGGCTCTAGAGTTTCCTCAGCAAACACCCCGCATGAATGGCCGCACACCAATCAATTATTAAGATAGGCTCTTATTCAGGGTGAAGGTCCGGATTAATGTGAGCAATCTGTATGTACAGGGTGGGGGAAACATATAAGACAGACTCTTATTCAGGGTGAAGATCCGGATTAATGTGAGCAATCTGTATGTACAGGGGGGAAACATACAAGATAGGCTCTTATTCGGGGTGAAGGTCCGGATTAATGTGAGCAATCTGTATGTACAGGGTGTGGGAAACATATAAGATAGGCTCTTATTCGGGGTGAAGGTACGGATTAATGTGAGCAATCTGTATGTACAGAGTGGGGGAAACATATAAGATATGCTCCTATTCAGGGTGAAGGTCCGGATTAATGTGAGCAATCTGCCAGAACACAGCTACTTCTGGAAGTTGAAACAAGGCATAGAGTAGTGGCACACCCCCTGAATGCCTTTGCCATAGACCACCAATCATAGGTCTAAAGCTCTGCATCATCAGACTGTGTGAGACTGAGGAATGCCTGTCCTACAGACCCATCCCATTATGCTGATTATTATATGGCATCTCAGTGCCAACGGCAATGGCCAAATATTTCAAGAGATAGATTGTACGTGCAGGGGCGTACATACCATAGAGGCAATGCAGGCACAGGGGGGCGGTCACAAGCTACCGGCACCCCCTCTGTAGAATTGTCACCCGCGCCAGCTTACATACCTGTCCATTCATGCCGCATCCTTCCATCTCACATGTGCCTCCGTGCACACGCGGGCATGCCTCCCTCACCACTGTGAGTGTGCAGCTCTCCGCAGTGTGTGCACCGCTAGGCTGATGAGGGCCCTGCTTTGGGGTCCCATCTGGGCTATGTACGCCACTGATAACGTGAAACTGTAGACCATTTCTTCCTAAATGTAAAAATGGAAAACAGTTTAGGATAGTGCCAAACGTAGCCCGACACAGTGGTGTAACAATTGCCTTTGTCTTCTGTATCCCTTTAACCCTTCTAACGCCAGCTACATAAAATTTACGTAGCCGCCTCTCCTACCGTTAACCGCTAGCTACGTAAATTTTACGTACCTGGCTTTCCCCCCTGCTAGCAGCCCAAAAAAAAGACGCCCACTTGACCCCTCGATCAATTCGCACGGTTCTCCTCTTCGCCTGGGTGGCCTCTGATACCCCCTCCAGGCTCTTCGGCTTCAGGAGAGGGCCCGGAATAGCCCCCCCCCACATCAGCCGCTGACGGCATTTACTGTTAAAAAAAAAAGAATGACATTTGTTTACCTCCATGCGCAATCCCTCCTGTCAGGTCTTCGCTTGCCCGGGGAGGGCTCTAAACCCCCCAGGCTCTTCCGCGGGGAGGACCAGAAACTGCCCCCTCCCATGGCATCATCGCAACTAGCCCCGTCTCTTCTAGGCGGGGCACATTACATCACCCTGTGTCATCATCCTGCTCCTGGCGCAGAGCTGTCAGATCCTGAGAGTGATCACTGGAGGGAGGTTGTAGGGGCGATTCCCTGCCTCCCCAGCCCCCCCTCCGGTGATCATCTCCAGCAGCTGTCATCGTATCGCGAGGGGGCACAGGATTGGAGGTGAGTTTTAAGAAAAAAAAAAAGTAATTTTATTCTGTGTGTTTTTTCACCCAACAAGCCTGGTACGCCTAGAAAGCTTGAGGTGTGTACTTCCAGAGTATATATAGTATGTTGGGGGTATTTCAAATGTAAAGGGTTGTTTTTCTTGTTTGCATATAGTTTAGGAAAATGTGGCTTTGATTCTTCTTTTTTTAGAGAAACTCTGTGCAACCAAAGAATTCATAGAGAGATTACTTCCAGAAAACTATGCCCACGTCAACAAGCCTGGTATGCCTAGAAAGCTTGAGGTGTATACTTCTAGAGAATATATAGTTTGTTTGGGGTATTTTAAATGTAAAGGGTTGTTTTTCTGGTTTGCATATAGTTTAGGAAAATGTGGCTTTGATTCTTCTTTTTTAGAGAAACTCTGTGCAACCAAAGAATTCTTTGAGAGATTACATCCAGAAAACTATGCCCACGTCAACAAGCCTGGCACACCTAGAAAGCTTGAGGCGGGTATTTCCAGAGAATATATAGTTTGTTGGGGGTATTTCAAATGTAAAGGGTTGTTTTTCTGGTTTGCATATAGTTTAGGAAAATGTGGCTTTGATTCTTCTTTTTTAGAGAAACTCTGTGCAACCAAAGAATTCATTGAGAGATTACTTCCAGAAAACTATGCCCACGTCAACAAGCCTGGTACGCCTAGAAAGCTTGAGGTGTGTATTTCCAGAGAATATATAGTTTATTGGGGGTATTTCAAATGTAAAGGGTTGTTTTTCTTGAAAAACTGCAAGGTGTGCATAGCGCATAGCATAGTTGTATTTTATCTGATCCCCTAAAGCGCTGTTTCAGTTTGGGGGAGTCTCCTGGGCAGGAAAGGGTGTCTACCTATACACATGTGGTACTGTTGTAACCAGGAGAAATGTGGCTTTTACATGCAATCAGACTCTATTGAAAAGCTTATATTTTTTTTTACAAAAAAACACTACAAATTGTAAAAATGTGATTGTTGTATATTTCATTGTACATATTTCAGCCCAAAATATTGAGAATACACTTGAAAAATGACAAACAAGACATTTCATGTTAAAGCCCACTCTGCTGATAAAAAACAATATATAGTTTTCCTGGGAAATCGATGGACATCCCTTCAAAAATCACAGTTGAACATGTGTAGCGCAAAATATGAAAGATGATCTGCATACCCCCCAACTGTCCCGATTTGGGCGGGACAATCCCGCTTTGGGGCCCTTGTCCCGTTGTCCCGCAGGGCCCCAACATGTCCCGGAATCCGGCGGCGGCTGGGACACCGGGCAGGAGGTTGCAGCTCTCTGTGCGGCGTAAGAGCTGGAAGAGAAAGGGGCGGTGCCGGGGCAGCTGCAGGGGGTTGGGGGCGGAGTTAGATCGGGCAGTGAGGCTGTTTGCTGGCTCGCTGAACTGTTAATGGGAGTGGGTGGGCAGGCGCACGGGGGTGGGGGGGCGGGCGGTATGCTGGTTTGGGGATACGTACCGCATGCAGGGGTGAAGGCAGCCGACATTGCTGGAGCTGGAGAGCGTGGCCGGGGCGTGACGGGGGGGGGGGGGGGGGGCGTGGCCGGGGCGTGACGGGGGCGTGGCCGGGGCGTGACGGGGGTGTGGCCGGGGACATGGCTTGTCCCGCTTTCACGTTTTGAGAAGTTGGGAGGTATGGATCTGGCAAAAGAGGGTGACAAAAACTCGGTAGGTCTGGAACCAATCCTTGGAAGGTGGATGGCCCTGAGCTGCTTTAGACTCTGGAGCAGTAGTCCTCAAACTTCCTCCTCAAGGGCCGAGACAGGCCAGGTTTTGCAGCTCTCTATGCTGATGCACAGATGTAATAATTAGGGCTATAGCTCTGTCTGAGCACCAGTTAATTCACCTGTGGAGTAGCGTGGAGAGCTGCAAAACGTGGCCTGTCTCGGCCCTTGAGGAGGAAGTTTGAGGACTACTGCTCTAGGGTCTCCGATGTTCCTCTTGCATTCAAGATGGGAGAATACTGGTGGTTATTTCACTTTTTGGATGTCACACAGCGGTGCCATCAGCTGTCCACTGCTTGCAACCCACACATTGACTTTATCTTTTGGAGTGCAGTTCTCTACCTTTACGGATTTTCTATGTACTTTGTATCTTTCTGCTAAAGAAATCTGAACAAGCTGCTGTATACAAATAATTAAAGTCAATCAGATCGGAAGACTTCCACTTGGCTTTCTCAATTCTGAATTGAGGAGGTCAGCTGGACAACTGGCAGAACATCTTCAAGATATAAACAGCAAACCTAAGGGTTGATTCAGAGCCCCTTTCTCACAATTTTTTTGAGTGAAAATTTCAGTTATTGTAGATTTTACCCCCTCGTGATATTCGGCTGAGGCTTTTTTTTTTGCGAGAATTTTTGTGTGGAATGTTTTCATTTTAGCGTGATTTTTCATTTGGTAGCTGTTACGGTAAACTCACCTCTTCTCTGGTCCTGCGCTGTCTCTGGGCAGCTGGCCGGGGCTCTTCCTGCTCGGCGTCCGCGCCGAGCAGCGGCTCGGGCAGCGTCAGCTTGTGTGGCGCCGAGTACGCCCGCCTCCCCTCCTCACTGCCGCATCCCTGGCTCCTGTAAACGTGCTCACGCACGAGCATGTTCCTCTTGTGCCCTCCACCGGCACTGCACACAGCGCGCCCGTCGGAGGCTGAATTAAAGGACCAATCCCTTTTAATTATGTCCTGGGCTTAACACCCCTCAAGTGTTATTGGGCATCCAGCCCAGAGAGTGGAAATGCACCAATCACTACACACTCCCTTTTCCTATCCTGTAGTGCTCAGCCCTATAAAGGTTTACCCCTCCAGTGCATCAGTGCCCCTGATAGCGTTTAGCTGGGTGTGCCTTTGATCCTGAATACTCCCGTTTGATTCCGTTGCTGACCTTGCTTAGTTTGACCATTCTGTGATTGCCGCCTGGACCGACCCTTGCTTGTACCCTGACCTTACCCCTTGTACCGCGAACCCGTGACCTCCTGGATTGACCTTTGGCTTGACCTCAACTCTTCTATTGTCTATCCCCTTGGTGCTGCGATATTTAATGACCGACTACCCATGTATGACCCCGGTTTCTAGACATCACCCAGTCTGGCCTTTGGTTCACCTGCCTTCACCCCCTGTAAGCTCACATCCTTTGTGCTACTAAGTCCTGGGGGCAACTGTGTCCGACGAGGCGTGTATAGGGTCCCGGCAAACGGGGGCTTGACTAAAGGTGAAGCTAGCAGCGGAGATTGGGGGTTGTGGGCTTACCTTGAAGGCGGGTGTCCCACAGGGCCTGACAGTAGCAAGACCACCAAAAAAAGGGTTCTGAATCAACCTTCTAGTTTGCTTGACTTTCTGTGAGAATCTTAACGTATTTTCGATATGGGTTCTCTGGCCTACACAAGAAAGAGGAAAAAAAACACCAAGTGCTTTCACTATTTTGGCTTCAACACAACTAATGTTGTTTTCGTCTCTATTTTCTCAGTGGCATTGGACTGGCCAGAGCTCATTTCGAGAAGCAGCCACCTTCCAACCTCAGAAAATCCAACTTCTTCCATTTTGTTCTCGCACTGTACGACCGACAGGGCCAACCGGTGGAGATCGAGAGGACGTCCTTCATCGACTTTGTGGAAAAAGACAAAGTAAGGCATGTCTGGGTCATTTATATTCTCCTGTTTAGACGTAAAAGAAGCAAAAACCAATAAGCAAAAGCTTGAAAACCTTTTGGTTATAGGTGCTTGTAGAAGGTTCCCCCGACAGTAGTGATGGGCTTTGGATCTGGAGCAAATCGGTCCGAATCCAAAGCTCATCCAAAACCCATCACTACTGGTGAGTGCTGCATTGGTCCCGGATACTGGAAAGATCTGGGGCAAATCATCCAGGATGCATAATATGCTTAAAATGGACCAAAACTCAGTATTTTGACTATCCTGGGTTTTGGTCTTTGCCCCCCGGGCACCCCGATGCCCCGCTGTGGGAAACCCCCCCAGGTGTAAATATAGGAAGTCCCAGCTGCTAGAGCCAAACCACAAAAAGCCAAAGAAGTCCAGCTACGGACTTACCATTAATAGATGGCATTTATTCAGCATTATTTAAAGCGGACCAACAGTCAAAAATGACTTAAAGTGGAACAAACCCCTCGCCGATAGGCCTGGGAATCTATAAGATTTCTGGGACGATCGATCCCCCCCCCCGGGGCATCCAAAATTAGGATGCCCCACTGTGCGAAACCCCCCAGGTCTTCGTGTTCACTTACCTTGCGGGCCACAGCCGCATCCCCGCTATCCCTCTAGCAGGTCGTGTATTTGTGAATTTTGTATAATGTCCGGAGTTTGTTGCTAAACCGCCCAGTTTTATAGCGCCAACGCTGGCTTTGTGATTTTTTTCTCTTAAATATGGTCTTCAGCGCTGAGCATCGGACGCACTTAAATGGCGTTACATATCGGTCGCTGCGGCGTTGTTATATGTGGTGACGCCTTAGGGCGCTACGTGAAACATGATAAGATCCCCGGGTCAATCAGCGTGGGTTTTGGTCCACTTTAAATCCCTGCTCATCTGATGCTAGGTACTTGCGGGAAAGAAGACATTTGAAGTGACAAGTCCCTGTCCAGTTTATACCCCCCCCCCGCGCGCGCGCGTCTCGTTTCGCATTAGGTGGATCCTTGCTGCTTTGTTTACAGCATTCCAGGATGTAGTGATATCTTGTAATGATAGTTCCAGTAAAAAGACAACACGCACCCCCTCCCTCCGCTGTCAGCTTTTCATCTAATTATGTTAAGGTCACAGGCGCATGGCAAATTACAATGTACAATTAATTGCATAATAATTACCACAGTTATTTTAGCTAACGTCATGTGACAAAGTGTCATCGCAGCTTCCTGATTGCCATTAATATTCGTACTTTTTTTTTTTTTTTTTTTATTAACTAAGGTTTATATAGTTTGTATGTGCAAAAAAGATGTCCCCATAATACATAGAAATACAAAAAGCATTATCAGTGGCGGTGGTCAACATCAATAATATAATAAAAAGTTTAAAGTGGACCAAAACCGATCCCGATCGGCCCAGGAATGATCGATTCCCTCCCCCAGGGCATCCAAAATCGGGATGCCCCGCTGTGACAAACCCCCCCCAGATCACCTGCCCCCAGGGGAAAGGACCAAAACCCAGGATAGTCAAAATCAGGGGTTTTGGTCCACTTTAAAATGTAGCGGGGCATCCCCAATCGGGGTGTCCCCGGGGAAAGGACCAAAACCCAGGATAGTCAAAACATAGGGAGCTCCTAATCCATATGAGAGAGGTTTCTGCCTCACGCGCATCTCGCTTCTGACTGAGACTGAGATCTTTAACTGACAGAGGGGGGTGTCATCCTGACACGAGCCTCAGGATTGGATTGGTGGTCTGGGTCAGGAGGTAGGCATGGAAGGAGGACATTTTCCTTACCTTCTGTGACCAGAGCAAATAGACCACATGGGGCTGACACTGCATCAGGTAAGCTGCCAAGCAATTGAAGTTTGACTGGTCCATCCCTTTTAGTTACAAGTTCTCTACCTCAACATACAATCAAGTACAAAACATAAAATGTTAGGCTCCTTTAAAGTGGATCAAAACCCAGGATTTTGACTATCCTGGGTTTTGCTCCTTTCCCCCCCCCCGATCAGGGATGCCCTGCTGTGTGAAACCCCCCAGATCTCCGAGCGCAACTCACCTCTTCCTGGTCCTATGGCGCATGTGCGGCCGCTCGTCCAATCAGCACGCTCGGAGCCACTGACGTCACGCCGTCTTAGCCAGCTTCTAAGGCCAGCGGCTCTGAGCACGCTGATAAGCCCATTTCCCCCTTCCCCCCAACAGGGAGCGTGCCCGCGCTGGCCATTTACAAATGACTAGAGGGATAGCGGGGATGCGGCCGCGGCTCGCGGATGCGCCATTGGACCAAGAAGCAAGGTAAGTGTACAGGGCGACCTGGGGGGTTTCACACAGTGGGACATCCCAATACTTATAGATTCCCGGGTCGATCCTGCTGGGTTTTGGTCCACTTTAATGGCTGGATGGAGTAACATGTGCCATATGCTGTAAAGGACTGTTAGAAGCCCCTCTCTGCTTCCCAAATGTGGATTCTTTTGGACCTTTTTTGACCACTGTATGCTTGCGCATCCATAGGAATTTTTTACTCTGCATTTAACCCATCCATGCGGGGGGCGGGGGGGGGAATAAACACAAGCAGTGAGTTCACACACGCCCAGAGCACATGTGCTTTTTGAGTTAGGAAAATAAAAAATAAAAATAAAAAACACTTACCTTGTCCATGCCAGGGTGTCAGTGCTGCAATTCAGATTCTTGACTTCCAGGCTGCTACAGACCCTGAGTGACAGTATCATCACCCAATCACAGAGATGGTAGTGCCGCTCCCACTGCTATGGATCGGTAATTGGCTGCAGTAGTCCAGCGTCCACCGCTGCAGTAGGCTGATAGCCAAGGCCAGGGAAGTCTTTTATTTTTTTTAAAGTGGACAAAAACCCATGGCGATCGGGTCAGGAATCTATAAGATTCCTGGGTTGATCGAGTCCCTCCCCTGGGGCATCCAAAATCGGGATGCTCCACTGTGGGAAGCCCCCCAGGTCGCCCCATACTCTTACCCTGTTTCCCGGCCCAACTGCACATGTGCGAGCCGCATCCCCACTATCCCTCTAGCAGGGCGCGGGCCCACGCCAGGCATTTGTGGATCGCCGACCTGGGCGCACTCCCTGTTAGGGGGTAGTAGGGGATGTGGCCGCCAGCTCGACCTTAGACGAAGCCTTAGACGACGTGACGGGGCTCCAATCACGCTGATTGGACGAGTGGCCGCGCATGCACCGTAGGACCAGGAAGAGGTGAGTTGACTCTAGCAGGGCGCGGGCCCATGCCAGGCATTTGTGAATGGCTGGCACAGGCACGCTCCCTGAGGGAAGTGGGGGATGTGTCCCTCAGCTTTGAGCCGCTGGCTATAGATGAAGCCTTAGACGATGTGACATCAGCGCTGATTAGACGAGCAGCCACACATGCGTTGTAGGACCGGGAAAAGGTGAGTTAACTTCGGCGATCTGGGGAGTTTCACACAGCGGGGGAAAGAACCAAAATCTAGGATAGTCAAAATCCTGGGTTTTGGTCCACTTTAACACATCAGGTCTGGTGGCTGGGATGGGAGGACCAGTATGATTTGGGACGCTGGTCTCATATGCCGCATGAAGGCTGTGAGACTCAATCTCACAACCCTGTAAGTTTTTCTTAAAGTCATTCCAGGCATCTTAAATCTTACCATGCAAGTCCCTTGCCTGCAGCTCTATCGACCTTGGTGTTTGCTTTTACTGTCAGTCCAAGGATCACTCCTTTCCTGGGCTCTGTTTGGCAGCCCCCCTTCCTCTGGGCATTATCCATCAATTTAGGTGATCGTCCTCCATGATTGACTGCCACTTCATTTAAAATGAAAGCTAAGTACAGGCAGTACTGACACACCCACCACCCAGAAAATGTAGAAATCAACATAAAACCTAATTCAAATCAAGTTTTCTCTGTATTACAAACTTTATTTAAAAAACAACTGGGAGCTTGAGGGTTACCTGGTTATTAGGTTAACAGCAGTGCCTGGATAATTACTTTAACTAGATTAGCACACGCATCATTGCTGCTAGTGCAGTGCATGTCCACATGAGGGATACCATCGGGGCCTGCACATTTGAGGTGGGATCGTCAGATGAAGGTGAGTATCAAGCAAACAAGGGAGTTTGCAAGAAATGGGGGGGGGTATATGTCTGAGGGAAATGGACCAAAACCTGGGGGGGGGGGGGGGGGGGGGTTGGACACCCTGGTTTCAGCTCGTTGGTCCCATATGGCCCTTTTCATTGTCGTCATTAACGGCTGTATGGCACGGTGCACATGCAGACTGGGGGTCTCACTAGGGGCTCTTGCTTGTGCTTTGCTCCTACCGGACTTGGTGCAAGGTCCAAGGATCACTCCGTTCCTGGGCTCTGTTTGGCAGCCCCCCTCCTTCTGTGCATTGTCCACATGAGGAATGCCATCGGGGCCTGCACATTTGAGGTGGGATCGTCGGATGGAGGTGCGTATCAAGCAAACAAGGGAGTTTCACAGAACGGGTCATCCCAAATGGGTATATGTCCCAGGGAAATCGCCCAAAACCTGGCGAGGGGGGGGTGGGGGGGATTGGACACCCTGGTTTCGTCTCGTTGGTCCCACATGGCCCGTTTCATTGTCGTCATTAACGGCTGTCTGGCACGGTGCACATGCAGACTGGGGGTGCCATAAGGGGCTCTTGCGCGTGCTTTGGGATAGTCGCAGTTGGTTATTAAGCAAACCAGGAGTTTAACAAAGAGCGTCCTGAATCCGGTTGTCCTTCACAGATCCCAGGGTGTAAATAACCCGGGTTTTGGGACACTTTAATTTTTGGATGGCACGGAATTAATTTTGGACAATTTTTGGATATTTAAACCATAACAATTCCCATTTTCCCCCAAATCGCTGTTGTTCCCTGTGCGGGGGGGGGGGGGGGGGCATCCTGATTACTGAACCCTGCCAAACTGGAGAAATATTACCTTTCTCCTCAGTCCCCCGACTAAATCAAGTGTTGTGATTGGCTGCCATGGTCACATGGTTGCTGGTGATCGTTACAACAATTTTCTAAAAAAATTTCCAGCAACCACTAATAAAACAGCAACCCGCAGCACCTACCCTCCACACAATTAATTAATTCACAATTCCCAAGAATTCAACGTCATAATCTAAAAACTACATATAATACACAATATAAAAATATAAACAAATGAGGCATCCCACTTGAACCCACAACCCATATACAACCAACATCAATACTGTGAATAATTTCATAATGCGTAAAAACTCTCCTCTATTTGTGCAAATCATACATAAAGTGCATAGGTGCATTCACAGCGCTATATAATGTGCTAAGTACAATTCATAAACCCCACAAGAAATGCCAAGAAGAATAAATGCAAGACAGTGTAACAATAAATCAACCGAAGAACATCACCTAAGTGCTGTGGGTCAGAAGGTTTAGTCCCATTAGTATAGAGCCAAGAGGTATCCCCAGGGGCCGTATTTGGTGTTCATGGTGCCCTAGGCACTTTAAGTGCTTCCGTCCCCTTTTTTTAAGTTAGGTTTTTAAGTTAGGTCACAGTCCATATAAAAAAGTAGGTAGGGGGAAAGGGTGCAATGTTCTAGGGGGCACAAAGGGGGAAATGCAGAGGAGCAGGCAAGCATGTTCCATCTTTTACTGCGTTCTGACATACAGGGTGTTGAGGCTGCGGTGGGGGTGACTGCGGGTCTGCACAAGGTTATGTGAGTTCACCCTTATATCTGTGTGTCTGTCTTTCCATCCTGGCTGGTCCGGGCAGGCCGATTCATTAATAGCGCCAGGTAGCGACAGATGAGCGCCAGTAGCGTGATTTTCACAGCGCCCGCTAGTAGTCGCTGTGCTTGGCCGTTGTTCGCTTGTTGACAGCGACTCAGTCGGTGTGCGGTAATGTTGAATACGGGGTTAGGAGTCGCTGTTTCACAGGTTCCGCGCTGTATGGGTGCGCCTGACAGCGAATGGTCATAGCGAACGGCTCCCAGCATATTCATTAACAAATCACGCTCAAAAAATTCTCGCGCTGTGAAATGCTTGTTTAAACCCCAGAGCGCTGGCGGCGATGGCTTAAAAGTAGTTTTTTAACCCCCAAACAACCATATTTTTTGATTAAAAAATTAAACAAGTTTTTCTAAACATTTTGTAATATGAATACATTAATATCAGACCTGTAATATCAATTCTGCACAATTTTTTTTTTTTTTTTTTACCTTAAAAAAATTATCTAACATTGCAGAAGTGGTCACAGAATTTTTGACAGTTAAAAAAAAAAAAAAAAAAAATTAAAATCAATTAATTATGAATATTTAAAGATTGCTCCATTGAAATGCATTGCAGAGCGCCAGGTAGCGAGAGGTCATACCTGGCGCTGTGATGGGATTAGCAGCGGCGCTGTTCGTTGCAGTCGGCTACATGATGAATCCCGCGCTAGCTGACGCTCTCGCCGGCGCTAGCCTCATTTAGCGCGATAAATGCGTGATTGTGTCCGCAGCCTGGCGTTCTGGAGTCGGTAGCCGCCGATAGCTGGCGCTACCTGGCACTAGTCAGACACTACCTGGCGCTAGCCCTTGATAAATAAGGCCCTTAGTATTATCAGTATTATTAGCTTAATTTGCCTTTATTGGATTTAGCGAGTATCTATTGCACTACTTGTAGGCACATATGCACTTTATGGGTCAGTAGTTACATTAGTTGTCACCAGTAGTTAGGAGTCACCAATAGGTAGGGACATAGGTTTATTAGGTGCAAAGGTTTTATCACTAAGTAGTAATTATGTCACTGTAAAAGTATAATTTTTTTTTTTTTTTGCACATATATATTTATAGTAGTATATTTTGTTTTGTAAAAGTATGTTGAATATATTTCACTTGGTATATTACCAGCCATTTATGCAGGCCACATTTTGACCTTTGTAAATCTGGTTTTTGAGACCTGCGTTTTTGGGTTCAGCAGCCCTATTTAGATCGCTTGGCTGCTTTCCCCCTCCCCCCCTCCCTCTGGATCAACTTTTAATTGTCTTTGTAGTCTGTATATTTATGCATTAATAAAGTAATATATATATATTTTGTCAATAGATTTAGTGGTGCCACAGGATTTATTGGGGTTTGGTTTTCTTTGGGAGACTTGTGGGATTCCCCTTCCTTTTCTATTAAATTCTGACATACAGGTGTCACATGACCACACCAGTGGAGGGGAGATGCTCTGGCCTGTGTTCAACCCATTGCACCCCCCCCCTTCACAGAAATACACTCTGCATCCTGCTGTGCCTGGGGGATGCTTGTTGGGAGGCATTAATGTTCTGGCTATGGGAGTTTTAATTTCTTTTCTTTACTACAGGAGTAAAGGCAGTGCCCCCCCCCCCTTCCAGGTTGCCACCCTAGGCACGTGCCTAGGGCTGCCTAATGGCAAATACAGCCCTGGGTATCCTCCATGCGTTCTGTGGTCTGAGGTCCGACCACTTGTGTGCACAAGGTTGCTGGTGGTCGTGCACACGGCAGAGCCGGGACTCTCATGCTGATGCTGTACACCTTAGGACATCATAGGAAGGCCACCACCTGTCCTGCACGCTCATTTTTTTGCCATCTCCGGCTTCTAGCAATGGTCTAGGTGAATGGGAGCTGCCATGGGCCACCAGATACTCTGGGTGGCACGCAGTGGATACCATTCACCTGGCCCTCAGTCTCAGCAGCCGGCCAGTGCAGGGAATGTGGTGGCCTAACAGCCATTGTCCCAGTATGCCCTTTGCCAAGCTGCCCCTGTATGAATGTATTGCACTGAACTAATGGTGTTTCCTCAATTACAGGAACAGAACAATGAGAAAACGAACAACGGCATCCATTATAGGCTCCAGCTCCTCTACAGCAATGGTAAGAGTTCCACCATCGCCCAGACGCAGGTGGCCGGGGGCTGTAAAGAAGCAATACTCAATTTAGGAAAGCATTGTCCTTGCAACGCTATTAACGGTTGGGGAGACCGATGACCAAGCAGGTGGGCGGGGCCCGCGGGTGGCCAATCTGCGGCCGAGCTGTGGGCAGCCAATTATCGGGCAGCCAAGTCGGAAGGAGCCTGAACCTGAGACGGTCCAGCCTGACCCCAGAGCTCCGGCGTGTGACCAGCCTCGCCATCCGCTGGCGCCAGCCCTGACAATGAGCACTATCAAAGCACTTAATTAAAGCATACCAAAACCCACCGAACTTGTGAAGTACATTTGGCCAAAGCCCCTGTGGATCCTCCCTTCTTAGGGTGTAGAACTAGAAATGGATATTTTCGTTTTTTCGAATCGTCCTGGAACACAGATTTCTTTGCTGTCCCTCTCTGTAAAATGTCAGGTGATCAGTCATTGCATAGGTGTGGCTATGACATCATTGCAACACACAACAATGGTAATGAATGAAGGAGGCGGAGCTTTACACCTAAAACAGGCGCCATTATCTGGGATTAGAGTGAAGCAGGACTAAAAATTGGCAAAAGGTGCTCTCCATAGGGGATGCAAGTTAAAAATGTGGGTTTTGATCCGCTTTAAGGAGCAGGAAAGGTCAACGAGTGAGTGAGCACCATTTAAGGGTTTCTCTGTTCTGCTATTGGCAATAGGGGCTAAACTGGGGCATGTCCATGGATGAAGGGGTGCAAACACAGTGAATACCTCAATTTCCAGGGCTGGTTGTATGGGGGATTAGTATAGCTGCACAATGGCTAGTGGTAACGGGGTCGTGGATCATAGATATAACATTATAACATATAACAATGAGGTTCATCTATGTATAAATATCTCCATATGTGATATGTATTTCAATGTTTTCCTCATTTCTGCCCTTGTTTCAGGAATCAGGACGGAGCAGGATATTTATGTGCGACTTATCGACTCCATGACCAAACAGGTTGGTTCATTTCAGTTCTACCTGAATAGTCCTTTCTGTTCTGTGTGTAGCTGAACTAACCGATGCTTTATATTCCAGGCCATCATCTATGAAGGACAAGACAAGAACCCCGAGATGTGCCGAGTACTCCTTACCCATGAGATTATGTGCAGGTAAAACCAACAGGAATAGATGGCTAACATTAAAGTGGATCAAAACCAATGATTTTGACTATCCTGGGTTTTGGTCCTTTCCCCCAATGTAAAACCCTGAATAAAACCCCCCCAGATTGCCGAAGGTTACTCACCTCTTCCCAGTCCTACGGTGCATGTGCGGCCCCTCATCCAATCAGCACAATCAAGACTTAGTCTAGGCCAGTGTCTCTGAGCGCGCTGGCGGCCGCATCCCCTGCTTCCCTCTAACAGGGAGTGTGCCTGCGCCGGCCAATCACAAATGCCTGGCGTGGGCACGTGCCCTGCTAGAGGGATAGCGGGGATGCGGCCGCAGCTCACGCATGAGCTGTTGCACCAGGAAATGAGGTAAGAGAATGGGGCGACCTGGGGGGTTTCACATAATTTTGGATAGGGGGGGGGAATCGATTAGCCTGTGACTCCCGTGAAGATCGGCGTGGGTTTTGGTCCACTTTAAAGTGGACCAAAACCCAGGATTTTTACTATCCTGGGTTTTGTCCTTTCCCCGTGGGCACCCCGATCGGGGGTGCCCCGCTGAGTGGAACCCCCCAGATTGCCACAGCCAACTCACCTTATCACGGTCCCAAGGTCCCAAGACAGTCCCTGTTAGAGGGAGACAGAGGGTGCGGGCGTTAGAGCCGCTGCTCTTAGATGCGCTGTGAGACCAGGATAAGGTGAGTTGCTGCAGTGGTCTGGGGGGTTCACACAGCAGGGCATCCCCGATCAGGGTGCCTCCAGGGAAAGGACCAAAACCCAGGATAGTCAAAACTATCCTGACTATCCTTGGTTTTGGTCCACTTTAAAGGAGCACTATCGCGAAAAAATGGGCCAATGACAAAAAAACCTATATAATATGCTGGTTGGTGGGGGGAGGGGTCACTTATACACCCCGGATCCAGAAATATTCAGCCAGGCTTTTTTTTTTTCTTTTAATGGAGAGAAGAGGAAATCAGGGGTGACGGGTTCTGTCCCCTTAATACACTCAGACATGTCACCCCTGGATTTTATTCCTACCATGAGAGAATAAACCACAAGCTTGGCGGGAGTTTTAATCAGTTCGGGTGTATAAGTGACCCCTCCTCTCATTAGCCATTGTGCTTCTATGATTTTTTTAATATATATATATATTATTTATATAATATATATATATATATATATAAATATAATAATATAATAATAATATAATATTTCGCGTTACACCTCCATTAAAATGGAACTATTTATCCATCACACATGTCCAAGTGTCTACCTAACTGTTGGTTGAATAGCACCAGCATCATTGTGAAAAGTACCTACCTGCGAAACACTGCTACTAGGCCACGTTACAGGTGTCCCATCTCATTCTACTTTCCACTGTGGCCACCTAAGGGCAACACACACACACCTGCAGGCATAAATGATTTATGCATTTGTATGTTACCAGAAACTGCAGTGCTCGGGTACATACTAGTAGTCCATGTTCAAGTTTGAACCCAGAAAGACTGCTACACAGCCCACCTACCAGCTTAACCTAATGCAGAGTGTGCAGCAGCAGGAAGTGGCTGCACACTAACCTGAGTCGGGGCAACAGGGTCGGCGTCATAATGGCCACATCCGGGGCTTTAAAAAGATGATGGTGAGTGAGGACACTGGCAGCAGCTAGCAACACCTCTAGTGCCAGTTGACAGGTGTCCTGACTTATGGGGAGCAGCCATATTTTTGAAACCCCGGTTGTGGTAAGTGTAGCTTAAAGGGGACCCCTCACTCGCGGCGACCACCCGACCGCAGCCGCAATTTATGTCAAATTACGACTGGTTGGCGGGTAAGGAGTGGGGGGGGGGGGATGGGTAGATCACCCCTCATAAGTAAATTTGGGCCATTTTTGGGTCCTAAAGTTCAGGTCCCCATTCTGTCTGAGCACTAATCACTTCACCTGTGTGGAGATCTGAAGGCATAGCCTGTTGGTGGACCTTAAAGTGTACCAACACCCAGGGGGGATCGGGGATCTATAAGATTCCCGGGCCGATCAGATCCCTCCCCGCGGGGCATCCGAAATCGGGATATCCCGCGGGGTGAAACCCCCCAGGAAGCCCAGAAACCTTACCTTAACCCCGTTCCAATGGCGCATGCGCGGGCCGCGTCTCGCGCTTCCCTCTAGCAGGGCGCGCCCCCGCGCCGGCCGTCTGTTAGAGGGAAGCGCGAGACGCGGCCTCCACCACTCAGAGCCGCTGTGGTTGGACGCCGCTTGTACGTGCATACCACAGCGGCTCTGAGCGCTTTGATTGGACGAGCGCCCACGTAGGAGCGTGGTGAGGTGAGTGTTTCCGGGCGTTCTGGGGGTTTCACACAGCGGGGCACCACCGATCAGGGTGCCCCACCAAAGTGGACCAAAACCCAGGATAGTCAAAATCCTGGGTGTTGGTCCACTTTAAGGAGAGAGTTGGGGACCATTGGTTTAAGGAATCTGCTCTCAGTCAGTACATTCACTTTGCCTGAACACAATTTTGCCTGTTCTTTTGGACTTGAGGACTGATTTGTACTTTTCATAAGGTTCTGTCCTCTGTCTCGTGTCTACTGTATTCCAATAGACTCTGAGGAAACTGAATGGTCCTATTCTGAATTACTGGTCAATGACTTTGACCCAGCTTTGACTTTCTACTACTGCTTCTGATCTTCTTGTAGTCTTAGAAGTTATTCCCAGTTCATGGTGAAGGGCAACTTCGACATTTCCTCCTTGTCTTCCTATTGTCTTCCTGCTTCGCTTCCTCTTGTTCTCCTCCTTCTTTTCCTCTAGTTCTACTTCTCTTCCTGTCATTCTCCTTCTTTTCTCCTTTCCCTTTCTTCATTCACTCTCTTCTTCTCATTTCCTTCCTCTTTCTCACCCCCCTTCTTCTCCTTCTCCTCCATCTTTTACTTCTGCTCTTTCTCTTCCCTCCTGTCAGGGAACCGTGGGTCATGTGATCTAAGTATCAATCAGGGACCTCCGATCATGCAGCCCGCTTTCCCAAAGCACCGTCCGGTCTGCCCGCCTACGGGGAATATATGGCCCAGCAAGGCCACGGACACAGATTCTTGGCTTAGGCTAAAAGATCGCTTAAGTTAAATATAGGTTTTAATGCAATGAGCACACTAGGCAGTGATAACAAACATTTGGCTATGATGGAATATGAATGAATACAAATGCTGTTCTGAGAAGTGGGCTACAGGTTACAGTGAGTTACACACAGAGATGCAACAGTCAGTTACCTTAAAATGCAGATGTAGAGTAGTGATGATGAGCTCCCACATGGAGGTGAGTGGCAAGCTTATTAATAGGCACCTCCAGCACACATGCACCGTGATCTCCCCAGAAGTGACAACTGCTGGCTCAGGGTCATCCCCATTTATGCCTCGGGATGCTTTCACTCCCTCCCTTCTGTGGGACGGACTGTCCCCCTCCCCCCCTTGTTGTGGGACCCGCTTTAGAACCTAAACCCTTTAGGGGTTATAACTTTGGGCAGGGGGGTCATATGGCTCTGGATAAGGCACCAAAACATTGGGCTGGATGCCGGGCATCGGATGAGCCCAAAGATGGAGCCCCCAAATGGGTCAGAATCCCAGATCTCCATTTCTTTATGTTCCCCTGGTCGCATGGCCCTGAGAATCATACCTCTACGTCTGGTTTTGTGGGCCTGTTCTGGTTCTGTATCTGGCTTGGCCCAGCTACGGTCCGATTTGTGTTGGTGTTTGCCGTATGAGGTTCTTGTCTTTGATGTGAGAAAGCTCATAGCCAGGAGGTCACATCGGTTTCAGACTCACCGGGGCCTTCCCGGCCCAGAGGTGTGAGAGAATCAGCAGGGAGTCTGTGATCTGCGCTTGGCTCGACTCACACATGCTAATTCTCTTTCCTTGAGAGTGCGGTCCGGTGCATGTTTTTATGACTAGGAAGCCTTAATGCTACAGGGGGAAATAAAGGGGGAACTCTGGACTTGTATCCGTGGGTTTTTAGGCATTTAAACTGGATTTTTTCTTCACACATCCTTTTCTCTCCCTTTTCTTTCTCATGCTCTCTTACCTCTTCTCCTTTACTTTTTCACCTTTCTCCTTTCCCTACTTTCTTCTGCCTCCCTCCCTTCTTCTCTTGCTACTTCCTCCCTCCATTTCCTTCTTTAACCCCTCCCATCCCCATTCCCCTCTCCTTCTACTTCTCTTTTATACTTCTTTCTTGCTCTTTTTCTTTCTTTCTCTCTCTTTCTCTCTTTCTTTCTTTCTTTTTGTTCTCCCCCCCTTTCTTCCTTCCTTGTTTCTTTTCTACCTCCCTCCCTCTATCTTCTTTGTTTCGTTCACTCTTACATCCTACCTCCATCTTTTGTCCTTTTTTCCCTTTCTTTCTTTTTTGCCTGTCTTTCTTTTCCTCTTTCTTTCTCTTCTTCCTTTCTTTCTGCCTTCCCTCCTTCCATTCCCTTTCTTTTTCTTATTCTGTTGTTCTTTTTAAGTCAGATTTATATGGGCTGTTTTTGTTGTAGTCTCTCTTATGCATGTGTCTGGCACAGTCAGTGCATATAAGATAATTCTCTCCAGAGGTTTGTGGTCAGTTGT
Source organism: Gastrophryne carolinensis (assembly GCA_027917425.1). Lineage (NCBI taxonomy): Eukaryota > Metazoa > Chordata > Amphibia > Anura > Microhylidae > Gastrophryne > Gastrophryne carolinensis. The sequence goes on along the minus strand of CM051234.1, from coordinate 22,310,858 downwards.
TGCGCCGCTCCTCTGCAGATCTGGGTGGAGTGGGCTCAGTTTCTTAAAAGCTGAACAATACATAAAGAATTTCTAAACACTTCCAAAAATCTGGGGAAAGCACAAAGTCCTGCAGATATTGTGTTATTAGAGAAAAAAAAAAGAGGTGGGTGGTTAATTGGAATTGTGGCCCTCACATACCGTCATGTTGATGAGGACGGCAGGGAGCAGGATTTTCTGGGCCCAGGGTGCTCTAAGTCCCCGATCGGGGATGCTCTGCTGTGTAAACCCCCCAGGTCGCCCAAACAAACTCACCTCTTCCCGGTCCTACGGCGCATGTGCGTCCGCTCGTCCAATCAGCACGTTTGGAGCTGCTGACTTCACGCCATCTATGACGGCGTCTAAGGCGGGGGGATCCGAGCGCGCTGGCGGCCCCATCCCCCGCTTCCCTGTAACAGGGAGCGTGCCTGTGCCGACCATTCACAAATGCCTGGCGCGCCCTGCACACAGCTGGGGATTCCCGATTTTGGATTCCCTGGGGTGGGGGGGGGGGGCAATCGATTGGATTCCCGTGCTGATCGCATGAGTTTTGGTCCACTTAAAAAAACTATTCCCCAACATCTAAAATTAATATATTTAAAGTTTTTAGTCGCCTACTTTTTATTCTTTCACCCACTGGGCTTCAACTTTGTTCAGGATATATGAACAGAGTTCAGTAAATGGCGCTGCAATCTTGCCTTAGAAGCATCACATGGGGAGGAGCGGAGGAGGGGCAGGGTTATAGCTGTGCTTTGCACAGACAGAGCAGAGCTGGGGTCAGGAAAAGGACAGCAATCCCAGAATCCAGAGCGGCACAGTCAGAATACACGTCCTGTCAGACAGCCTGACGCTCCATGGGCCGCCATCTTGGATGTTTAAAGGCTCAGAAAATGCGGTAGATGCAGGTAGGATGATTTTTAATGTGGGCAATCTGTATGTACAGGGTGGGGGAAACATATAAGATAGGCTCTTATTCAGGGTGATGGTTTGGATTAATATGGGAAATCTGTATGTACGGGGGGGGGGAACATATAAGACATGCACTTATTCAGGGTGAAGGTCCAGATTAATGTGGGCAATCTGTATGTACAGGGTGTGGGAAACATATAAGATAGGCTCTTATTCAGAGTGAGGGTCCAGATTAATGTGGGCAATCTGTATGTACAGGGTGTGGGAAACATATAAGATAGGCTCATATTCAGAGTGAGGGTCCAGATTAATGTGGGCAATCTGTATGTACACCCCAGTGCACCCCCCTAGCTACGCCCCTGCATAATGTAACAACCCCCATCCTTTGCGTGTTACCAGGCCCTAAATGGAAAGCCCAAGAACCGAGACCAGACAATATGAAGCTGCAATTGATTCACTGTTTTTTTTTTTTGCTCCTGAAGCAGTATCTCTGGGGGGTATTGGGGTGATCCCCAGCCTGGTAACAGTTTCTAACTATTCTGCTTGTTTGTCCCAAAGGCTGTGACTCCTGTGAGTCATGGGAGCTAGTTTAGGCTAATTTACAGAGAGAAATTTGGGTAATGAGGCACGGATAAGCCACGGGGCTCACCAGAGATGTCTGCATTCAATGAGCTCAGAGGACTCCCAAATGGAATTAAAAAAGTTTACAGCTAAAGTTGTAAGAAAGGAAAATAAACACTAAAAATGATAATACGACAATGTACCCAAAACAGCTAAACAAAGGGTAGAAGGGTTTTCTTCACAAGGGAAATTAGCAATTCAAATGGATATGAGGGTTATTTTTAGGGCAGAGATTTTGGACTTTCTGGTATAAACACCAAAAGTGCCGGATGTTTCGCCATATAACACGCACCTGCCCATAAGACACAACTAGGATTTGGAGGAGGAAAATAAGAAAAATAACATTCTGAACCAAATAATAGCCAAAGTCTAGTATCCTCCAATTACAGGCAGAGTGGCATCCCCCCTCCTATACCCAACAGGCAGTGTGGCATTCCCCCAATCCCATAGGCAGTGTGGCATTCCCCCAATCCCATAGGCAGTGTGGCATCCCCCCATCCCATAGGCAGTGTGGCATTCCCCCAATCCCATAGGCAGTGGAGAGATTGGAGTTGCACGTGAGAAGTCTTGGAGGCGGGCGTGAGAGGAGGTGACCAGGGTGGAGGACAGGAGAAGGTCGGCAGCAGAGCGGAGGCTGCGTCTAGGTTGATACTGTTGGATTAGAGATGAGATGTAGGGAGGGGCCTGGCTGGAGAGAGCTTTGTATGCGAGAGTTAGAGTTTTGAACAGGATTCGCTGTGGAACTGGCAGCCAGTGTAGGGATTGGCAGAGAGGCGCAGAACTGGAGGAGCGAGAGGAGAGATGGATGAGGCGAGCAGCAGAGTTCAGGATAGATTGGAGGGGTGCCAGTCTGCCACAAAGAAGGATGTTGCAGTAATCCAGACGGGATATGACCAGGGCATGCACTAGCATTTTAGTGGTGTCAGGTGAGAGGAATGGACGGATGCGGGAGATGTTTTTAGGTTGGAGGTGACAGGAGGTGGCCAGGGAGTGAATATGTGGTTTGAAAGAGAGGGCAGAGTCCAGAATGACTCCCAGGCACCGAGCTTGGGGAGTTGCTGTTATTGTGTAATTGTTACCAGTGATAGACGTGTTAGAGAGGGGAGGGGAGTTAGAGGGTGGGAAAATGAATATATATTGCAAGACTCAATATAGCAAAAAATCCCAAAATTACAATTCTCCACAAAATATATTAAGTGCCTATGACTGAAATCCCAGTGTCACTCCCACCCCCCCAAAAAAAAAAAAACCAACAAAGGGAACAAGAGGGGGGGGGGGGGTAAAGAAACCCTTATTCCCTGTAAAGTGCCAAGTGCTGTTTATAGTGAAAAAAACTTCAATGAATTCAACAAATAACTAATAAATAATGATTATTATATAAATACAAATTAAAATTATTATCCACTAGGAATAACCTTAATGCAGTGCTAATTAGTGCTCAGCAACTATAGAGGTAGAGGTAGTAGAGTAGAAATATAGAGGTAGTGACAAAGTGATAAAAGTCTTAATAAATCATATCACCATGTAAGTACAGCCAGGTACAACGTCAAAGCAGGCTAAGGACACACGACGCGTTGCGTGGCAGTAGATCCAACTTCTTCATCAGGGTGCTGACTCCTTTTCCCCTCTTTAATACTCCGTTGAGGGGCGTGCAACATGTGGACGGGAACTTGAAAAAAGACATATATCTATTCAACCTTATAATCATATTATAGCTTTACACATGAAGAACCCCCAGCCCCACCACCCCGGAATGTAAAAGAATAATATCAAATCGATTTACATATTTGTTTTATAGGCCAGTGTAAATGATATGTATTTTCTTTTAAAATTCTCAATTTTATTTTATTTTCCTCTATTTTAGTCGGTGTTGTGACAAAAAGAGCTGTGGGAATCGCAATGAGACTCCGTCAGACCCGGTCATCATAGACAGGTGAGGTGCTTCTCTTACTGTTTGTACAATTTAATACTGTTTGGACATGGGCCAAACCAAACTGACAAAGGTCATAAGAAAGGGGCACAACTCCACAAATACCATAAAATAATCATATTGTATTAAATGTTACACTATAGCAAAAATAAAAGCACACATGCAACACAAAGACACTGTTAAAATCAATTCATCCGCTATTCCTGTGATGCTAAAATACTTAGCAATCCATATTATAGAAGACCACAAGGAACACAATGAACCCTTCCTGCTTATTTGATGTTTATGGGCAAGTGTTTAATTTTTTTTTTTTTTACCTTGGCTTGGACTTTTATGTAGAACAATAAAAAATAAACTTTGCCATATTTACTTGGTACCTCCCTTATTTTTTGGGACTACCAGTGGTGGACTGGGGCCAAAAATCAGCCCTGGATTTTACCTGCCCCTGGGTTCCGGTCCATGACCAGCTTTTAATATCCCTGCTGAGCCCCCACTGTGTGCTCAGGAAGGCAAGGATAGTGTTCAAGGGCAGAAGCTTTACAGAATTGCAGGGGAGGATATAGACACTCTAAATTGATATGAATAAAGGGGGGTGGGAGCAGCTCACTATATACAAAATAATTATTATTATTCAGGGCCTGGGAACTAATTTACCGCCCAGTTTAACCATCTCATCAACTAAATATCAAGCAACAAACATGTCTAGCTGTGTGGAAAGACAGAGATTTGGTTGCACATATCTGCAGATACATGTGGAAGCCACACTGCCCCGGCAAGGCACTCTGTGTTTAGTGTGGTCCCTACTCTTAATTCTGAGTCCCCAAAGTTGGGACATGCAATGCAGACAAATATCTGAGAGCTACTCACCTGGGAAGCTGCCAGCCTCCCTTTAGAACACTTCACAGGGAGAGATCCATATTGACTGAATTCCTCCCTGCTTGTGCTCATGGCAATTCAAATGAATTGCCATGAGCACTCTAAATTGATAATACTGAAGATTTAGTATTGTGAGTAAGGATGGGCGAACCCTCCAAAGTTTGGGTCAGACAAGTTTGGCCAAACTTCGAATGCATATTTGGGTTCGGGGACCCAAACCTGGTCCCCATTGAAATTGATGGGATTCGAACTTTGAGGGGTGGCTGTGGAGGAGGGGTGTACAGTGTGCAGCAGTAAGCATTCTGCTATAACTCATCTCAGTCCTTGATACTCCTCCTCTGAGCAGCGGTGGCGGAGCGGCGTTTGAATTTGGCCCTAGTCAGGCCTGTAGAGAGATGCCCGCCAGCTCCCATGAGTGAGGACACTTCTAGTGCCAGCAGGCAGTACTGGCACTAGAAATGTCCTCACTCATGGGAGCCGGCAGCCATCTTTTTGTAGCCCCAGCTGGGGCCAAATTCAAACGCCTCCTCTGAGGATCATGGGCCGAGGTAAGTGCACCCGTATATGAAGCGGGTTGATGGGCTACTCAGCAGCCCATTAAGCAGCTTTTCCATGTTCAGGACAAACGCCGAACTCGAACAAGGACTTCTGGCTGTGGTCTGTGTTCAGGTTTGGGAACCTGAACTCCCCTGAACTTTGCGGTTTGGGGATCACTTATCTCTGATTGTGAGGGAGATAATAACGCAGGGATAGGTATATCTCCAAGAACAAACATATAAGACAATTGGTTAAGTGTAGGCCTGGCAAATAGGCTGAAAACAGAATTGCTGAGCAGACATCAATTTATTGTACCAATTTCAGCACACACATGGGAAATGTTCTTACAGGTAAAATTACATAAAGTGCTTTAAAATCACGGGGGCCCACCGTGCACACTCACACTTCACCACGCACACTGATATCCCACCCCGCTCGCAGCGCTGCTGTACTCTGCCTAAGGGGAACGGCAAGATACACTACTCTAGGCTTGCATTCAAGCAAGATTATCAACATGAGATAGTGGCAGGCCTCCTCACAGAAAGAATGGACTCCATTGCTGTCCAGCTGTATTATACTTGACATATGTAAATGCCATCATGTGAGTCTCTCACTCAACAGCTTCCAACGCTTCCAAGGTAACAAGTGCGACAGTCACACAACGTGGCAGCCTGGTCGATATCTTGCATAAAGAGTCCGTCATATATCGGTATATCGCTGCATATTCAACTCAATGCGCTCTTAATGTAAACCATACAGTCATAGTAGCAAAATGCCTCGCCAAAGCTAATACTTAGCTGATGCTGGCGGTTTTCCTTGCAGAGCGCTGGCGCCGTAACTTGGGTGTTGCGCAACACTTCAAATGATGGAGGAACTTAGTGCAGAGGCAGAGCTGGATGCGGGGTGGTCAGCACGTGGCGAGGGCCGGCCGTCCGCCGACGCGCGTTTCGCTCCGCCCACCGGAGCTTCGTCAGGGTGGTGGGCGGCCCTCCACACCTCCATTATGAATGTACGTTCCCTCCCACATCTTGAGAATGACCAATCTCTGGGGCGCTTCCTGACGTGACAGCAGCCGCGTCATTTTTCTCCGGATGAGCGTGGCTGGCTTATCCAAGCAAGCAACAGGTTCTCAGCAATGACGCACTCCCCGTCATTAGCATATCCAGCCGGCCAATCACTTGGGCTTCAAGTGGTGACGCATTACGCGTCGTCCCCACACTGCTGCACGCGAAGCTGTCACAGTTATAAGCGCTGTCACGGACATCCCACTGTCAGGAGGCGCACATTTGTCCCCTCACTTACGGGGCACATCACGGGACTTCTTATCCCTTCATCCATGATGTACATCACAAAGGGCTAATGGAGATATGGGTATAAGTGTATTAAGGAGGCCTCCAACACAAATAATAATAACAAATCTCTTGCCACATTCTATTGATAGAGGAAGGCATTGCATAGTCCATGTCATTAGTTCAGGCTACCTATTTGGAATCAAATTGTAGCCAAATCGATGATATTTCTTAAGGGGGGAGGGGGAAGGCATTGCGTAGTCCATGTCATTAGTTCAGGCTACCTATTTGAAGTCAAAGTGTAGCCAAATCGATGATATTTCTTAAAGGGGACCCAAATATCTACAGGGCACATTGTTGATCACCATTCATAGCCAATACTCACTGCTAACACAAAACACCCCTTTCTCATAGCTACTATCAGGCCGAGCGCGGAGTTTTTTAATCCCTTTTCCCCACGGTGTATATCTCATATACCTCACCTATATGCTTATCAAACATGCTTCTCAAAGCGGTGGGTATATATATGGTGTGTAGTAGTGGGGATACCCACCATATATCACTACATCTAATACTAGATTATACTCGTACACGCAATCGTTATGGAGTGCTCCTCCCCATCTCCACACTGAGTCCTATACCACCCCTCTATTGGTTCTACTACTTCGCAACGCCTATGTAGCTGGGGGATAGTGGCCTCAACACAAATATACAGTGGCCTGTTAAATGATTATGCACCTAAATCATTTTGTGCCTTTTCACAATATACTAATGTAGATTACCTACCCACCTGACACCCTACTATTTACATAATTACATATTTGCATGTCCCTCAGCCTATATACCCACTTCACCCCCTACGGGGCACATACCGGTGAATAAGCTACACCTCAAGAGGACCAACCATGATGTAATCCTACAGGAACGCCCCCAGGCCAGAGTCAATATTTAACCCATCCGGGGTCATCGTTCCTAACTCAAAAATCAGCCTCGCTTCCTGCTGCATCAGACGTTGGTCCAGGAATCCCCGTCTACCGCCCTTCTTCAGTACAAAGATACCACATGCCCTAAGACCTTTTGGATTCCCATGATGAAAAGCTTTAAAGTGGTCTGATACGGGACTTTTTTCACTCCCCGTTCTTATGTCCCGCACATGCTCACCCACCCGTGTGCGCAACGCGCGCTTGGTTTTTCCAATATACTTTCTATTACATGGGCAGGTGAGCATGTACACAACATGAGTGGTCCCACAATTTATAAAGCCCCTTATCTTTCTCGGTGGATCTCCTCTTGTTCCAACATACGTGTCAGTCTTTTCTATAAAGGGGCAGATTTTACACCGTCCACATTTAAAAGAACCATCCAAGCTGTGCATCTCTAGTGTCCTCGTGGTTCTAATTAAATCACTGTGAACCAGTCTGTCTTTCATATTCGTCGCCCGCCGAGCTGTAAGTAAGGGGCGTGGACCTATACATCTTGCTAATTTTGGGTCCAATAGTAAGATGTGCCAGTGGGACTGTAGAATTGTCCTAAATCTCTCCCAATGTGTACCAAAGTTTGTAATTAGTCTTACTGGCTGGTCTCCTACGGATTTTCTTAGCTTCTTCCCCCCATTGTCATTTCTCAGAAGGTCACTCCGATCAACAACGAGTGCCTTCTTAAAGCAGGTGCGGATCAGTCTGTGGGGATACCCCCTCTCCCTAAAGCGACTCGAAAGATCCCTAGCCTCCCGCACGTACTCGCGTTCTGAACTACAATTCCTTCGTATCCGAAGGAATTGTCCATACGGTATTCCACGCAGAAGGGGGGGGGGATGGTGGCTGGTAAAATGAAGTAAGGTATTGCCTGCCGTAGGTTTTCTATACGTGGATGTGGACAATTTCGACCCATCTCTCCTAATAAGTAAGTCCAAAAATTCAATATATTCATAGCCAATCTTAAAGGTAAGACGTATATTCCGGGTATTCTGATTCAATTGGTCTACAAAGGTCTCAAACTCACCAGAAGTCCCCCTCCACACCACCAGAACATCATCAATGTAGCGCAGCCAGAGGGCGACCCGTGCCCCAAAATCCGCCCGCCCAAACACCTCAAGGCTCTCCCACCGCCCCCGGGCGGATTTTGGGGCACGGGTCGCCCTCTGGCTGCGCTACATTGATGATGTTCTGGTGGTGTGGAGGGGGACTTCTGGTGAGTTTGAGACCTTTGTAGACCAATTGAATCAGAATACCCGGAATATACGTCTTACCTTTAAGATTGGCTATGAATATATTGAATTTTTGGACTTACTTATTAGGAGAGATGGGTCGAAATTGTCCACATCCACGTATAGAAAACCTACGGCAGGCAATACCTTACTTCATTTTACCAGCCACCATCCCCCCCCCCTTCTGCGTGGAATACCGTATGGACAATTCCTTCGGATACGAAGGAATTGTAGTTCAGAACGCGAGTACGTGCGGGAGGCTAGGGATCTTTCGAGTCGCTTTAGGGAGAGGGGGTATCCCCACAGACTGATCCGCACCTGCTTTAAGAAGGCACTCGTTGTTGATCGGAGTGACCTTCTGAGAAATGACAATGGGGGGAAGAAGCTAAGAAAATCCGTAGGAGACCAGCCAGTAAGACTAATTACAAACTTTGGTACACATTGGGAGAGATTTAGGACAATTCTACAGTCCCACTGGCACATCTTACTATTGGACCCAAAATTAGCAAGATGTATAGGTCCACGCCCCTTACTTACAGCTCGGCGGGCGACGAATATGAAAGACAGACTGGTTCACAGTGATTTAATTAGAACCACGAGGACACTAGAGATGCACAGCTTGGATGGTTCTTTTAAATGTGGACGGTGTAAAATCTGCCCCTTTATAGAAAAGACTGACACGTATGTTGGAACAAGAGGAGATCCACCGAGAAAGATAAGGGGCTTTATAAATTGTGGGACCACTCATGTTGTGTACATGCTCACCTGCCCATGTAATAGAAAGTATATTGGAAAAACCAAGCGCGCGTTGCGCACACGGGTGGGTGAGCATGTGCGGGACATAAGAACGGGGAGTGAAAAAAGTCCCGTATCAGACCACTTTAAAGCTTTTCATCATGGGAATCCAAAAGGTCTTAGGGCATGTGGTATCTTTGTACTGAAGAAGGGCGGTAGACGGGGATTCCTGGACCAACGTCTGATGCAGCAGGAAGCGAGGCTGATTTTTGAGTTAGGAACGATGACCCCGGATGGGTTAAATATTGACTCTGGCCTGGGGGCGTTCCTGTAGGATTACATCATGGTTGGTCCTCTTGAGGTGTAGCTTATTCACCGGTATGTGCCCCGTAGGGGGTGAAGTGGGTATATAGGCTGAGGGACATGCAAATATGTAATTATGTAAATAGTAGGGTGTCAGGTGGGTAGGTAATCTACATTAGTATATTGTGAAAAGGCACAAAATGATTTAGGTGCATAATCATTTAACAGGCCACTGTATATTTGTGTTGAGGCCACTATCCCCCAGCTACATAGGCGTTGCGAAGTAGTAGAACCAATAGAGGGGTGGTATAGGACTCAGTGTGGAGATGGGGAGGAGCACTCCATAACGATTGCGTGTACGAGTATAATCTAGTATTAGATGTAGTGATATATGGTGGGTATCCCCACTACTACACACCATATATATACCCACCGCTTTGAGAAGCATGTTTGATAAGCATATAGGTGAGGTATATGAGATATACACCGTGGGGAAAAGGGATTAAAAAACTCCGCGCTCGGCCTGATAGTAGCTATGAGAAAGGGGTGTTTTGTGTTAGCAGTGAGTATTGGCTATGAATGGTGATCAACAATGTGCCCTGTAGATATTTGGGTCCCCTTTAAGAAATATCATCGATTTGGCTACACTTTGACTTCAAATAGGTAGCCTGAACTAATGACATGGACTACGCAATGCCTTCCCCCTCCCCCCTTAAGAAATATCATCGATTTGGCTACAATTTGATTCCAAATAGGTAGCCTGAACTAATGACATGGACTATGCAATGCCTTCCTCTATCAATAGAATGTGGCAAGAGATTTGTTATTATTATTTGTGTTGGAGGCCTCCTTAATACACTTATACCCATATCTCCATTAGCCCTTTGTGATGTACATCATGGATGAAGGGATAAGAAGTCCCGTGATGTGCCCCGTAAGTGAGGGGACAAATGTGCGCCTCCTGACAGTGGGATGTCCGTGACAGCGCTTATAACTGTGACAGCTTCGCGTGCAGCAGTGTGGGGACGACGCGTAATGCGTCACCACTTGAAGCCCAAGTGATTGGCCGGCTGGATATGCTAATGACGGGGAGTGCGTCATTGCTGAGAACCTGTTGCTTGCTTGGATAAGCCAGCCACGCTCATCCGGAGAAAAATGACGCGGCTGCTGTCACGTCAGGAAGCGCCCCAGAGATTGGTCATTCTCAAGATGTGGGAGGGAACGTACATTCATAATGGAGGTGTGGAGGGCCGCCCACCACCCTGACGAAGCTCCGGTGGGCGGAGCGAAACGCGCGTCGGCGGACGGCCGGCCCTCGCCACGTGCTGACCACCCCGCATCCAGCTCTGCCTCTGCACTAAGTTCCTCCATCATTTGAAGTGTTGCGCAACACCCAAGTTACGGCGCCAGCGCTCTGCAAGGAAAACCGCCAGCATCAGCTAAGTATTAGCTTTGGCGAGGCATTTTGCTACTATGACTGTATGGTTTACATTAAGAGCGCATTGAGTTGAATATGCAGCGATATACCGATATATGACGGACTCTTTATGCAAGATATCGACCAGGCTGCCACGTTGTGTGACTGTCGCACTTGTTACCTTGGAAGCGTTGGAAGCTGTTGAGTGAGAGACTCACATGATGGCATTTACACATGTCAAGTATAATACAGCTGGACAGCAATGGAGTCCATTCTTTCTGTGAGGAGGCCTGCCACTATCTCATGTTGATAATCTTGCTTGAATGCAAGCCTAGAGTAGTGTATCTTGCCGTTCCCCTTAGGCAGAGTACAGCAGCGCTGCGAGCGGGGTGGGATATCAGTGTGCGTGGTGAAGTGTGAGTGTGCACGGTGGGCCCCCGTGATTTTAAAGCACTTTATGTAATTTTACCTGTAAGAACATTTCCCATGTGTGTGCTGAAATTGGTACAATAAATTGATGTCTGCTCAGCAATTCTGTTTTCAGCCTATTTGCCAGGCCTACACTTAACCAATTGTCTTATATGTTTGTTCTTGGAGCTTCTGTAGTGGTTAGTAGGACGCCGTCTAATATATGTGGCAGTGCATAGGCTCACTATTCTAACTCTCTCCAGCCATTTTATGTGAAATTTTGTTATAGGTATATCTCTTCCCACTCCCACACACAGACATGATGCTGAGGCCATATCATAGGGAGGTTACTTGCCTGGGGGGGGTACAGTGGGGCCAGGTACAGGAGGGGCAACAGGGAGACTAGAGAGGCAGGAATTGTTTGGGGGTGTTAGAAGCAGCAGCCTAGGCCGCCCCAAAGCAGTACAGCCCACCAGAAATACTCTCAGGTCTTCCTTTGCCCAGTCTGCCCCTGGGGACTACTATGGGCAAGCTTCCCTCGTGTTGCCACCACAGCACATTCCACCCATTATGTCAGATGGAAGCTTTATTGCTAAGTACCAAAACATAGTGAGAAGCCAGTATGTGGAGAGACCCGTGTTAGGCTTAATATAGGGAGGGGGGGCTAAAGAGACCAAAAACCCTCTGCTTAGGTAAAGGAATAGAGTCGCTTTCCTAGAACGGAAAGTAATTGCACAATACCCAATACAAGGACAGATAGCATTACCCATCAATCCTTGCAGTAGGCGGAGCTATGCAAATCATCTCTTTATGTCTCTGTGCCATCCAAGGCCCTTAGAACCGCTAAGGGTGCAATGCCAAGGATTAGCTTTAAATTTTACACATCCAACTAGTGGACACGTGTTTCGAGCTTTAGGCTCTCATCAGCACTAGGACGGATGTTCCTGGCTGTATGGGGGGGTGAGACTTGGGCCCTTATTTAAGAAGGGATAGCGTCAGGCAGTGGCTGGTTAATGAGAGGTAGCGACAGGTAGCGACTGGTGAACGCCGGACACGGCACGCAATTTTATCAAGCACATTTATCAAGCAGAATCTGTTTAGCGACTGGGATAGCGCCATGTAGCGTCTGATTCATCATTTTCACAGCCTCAGCGAACAGCGCCGGCGTTCAGCCTTGCACAGCGCCAGGTATGACCTCTCGCTACCTGTCGCTCTCCTATACATTTCAATGGACGATCCTTTTCTTCTCTTTAAACTGGGTATTTTTTTTTTTTTTTTTTAAATCACAAATAATTCTGTGACCTCTCCTGACATTGAATAAGCAGTTTTTTTTTTTTCATATTTTTTTCATTTTTTATATATTTCCTCAGAAATGACATCACAGCTCTGCCATTAAAGTGTTCATGTTACAATGTTGTTACAATGTAATTCCATATGTTTTCGCTTTGTTACTAGTGGATAGATGCTGAAAAACAGACTTTAATCACACCGCCTCCTGCGCTCTGGGCTTCAGAGAAGCATTTTTCAGCGCCAGAGATTTGTGAGGCTGTTTTTTTGCTGAATATGGTGTGAGTCGGTCGCTATGAGCAGTCGCTAACATGCGCTCCCATACATCGCTGTACTGGTCAAATAGCGACTCCTCACAATGTATTTAACATTACTGAACAGCGACTGAGTCGCTATAAACTAGCGACTCACGGCCGAGCACTGCGACTACTAGCGGGCGCTCTGAAAATGCCGCTACAGACGCTCATCTGTCGCTACCTGGCGTTAGTGATGAATCAGCCTGCTTGTTAGATGTGTGAAGGCTTCCCCCCCGACTGGCTGACCAGTTACATTGAAATGATTGGCTGTCTGAAATGGATTTTCGCTAATTGTTAGTAAATTAGTCCGGCGCCATGGTGTCTGCACAGCACATACAGTAATGATGTGTACTCGCCTAATATGAGTGTTACATGTAAAGGTTGGGAACACAGCACACAGTCATGAAGTGCTTTGTTCCTCTGTTTGTCTCTCCTGAATCTGTTTGAAATGATGAGCATGTCTGTGTCTACATGAATTAGAGAAGCTGATGGGGATAGAAACATCTTGCTGCCATTGCTCATGTCGGCCATGCTGCTCCATCCTAATCATTGCTCAGGTGCCACCAACCAGAACAGAAGGTTGACTTAGGCCCTTATTTATCACGGGCTAGCGCCAGGTAGTGTCTGACGAGCGCCAGGTAGCGGCAGCTAACGGCGACTACCGACTCAAGTACGCCCGGCGGCGGTCACAATGACGCATTTATCAAGCAAAATGAGGCTAGCGCCGGCGAGAGCGACGGCTAGCGCGGCATTCATCATGAAGCCGTCTGGACCGAACAGCGCCGCTGCAAATTCCTTCACAGCGCCAGGTATGAGCTGTCGCTCCCTGGCGATGTCCAATGCATTTCAATGGAGCAATCTATAATTAATCATAATTAATTGGTATTAATTTTTTTTTTTTTTTTTTTAATGTCAAAAAATCGGAGACCACTTCTGCAATGTTAGGATTTATTTTTAAGTCAAAACAAAAATAAAAAAAAATATGTGCAGAATTGATCTAACAGGTCTGAGATTAATGTATTCATATTACAAAATGATTCTAAAAACATGTATAATGTTACATTCAAAAAATATGGTTGTTTAGGGGTTAAAAACTAGTTAACACCCATCGCCGCCAGCGCTCTGGGGTTTAAACAAGGAATGGACAGCGACAGCACATTCGGAGCGTGATTTGTTAATGAATATGAAGCTAGCCGTTCGCTCTGGCCATTCGTTGTCAGGCGCACCCATACAACGCTGAACCTGTGAAACAGCGACCCCCCAGCCCGTATTCAACATTACCGCACACCGACTGAGTCGCTGTCATCAAGCTAACGCCGGCCAAGCACAGCGAATACTGGCTGGCGCTGAAAAAATCACGCTACAGTCGCTCATCTGGCGCTACCTGGCGCTATTAATGAATCGGCCTCATAGAACGGCAAAAGGAAACTACATACATAGAGGCTGATTCACTACTAACGCCACATATTGCCAGATGAGCGCTTAGAGCGACTGCTAATAGACGCTGTAAGCAGGTATCGGGCGCTGTGAGCGGGTATGGCTTTCTATGCTACAGCGCCCAGATTTAGAGCGCCGTTGCTGTGTGTGTAGTGTTTTGTTAAATATGGTGTGGAGCGCCGATTGCCGGACGCACTGAGCTGTTGCTACCTCTCGCTCGCCGCAGCGTTATATTGTTGTTAGAGCGACCAACACACATCACATTCATCAATGCCGGCCAGGTTACTAGAGCGACCGCAATTCTAGGTTACAGCACCCGATACCCGCTTACAGCGTCTACTAGGAGTCGCTCTAAGCGCCGCTATACAGACGCTCCTCTGTGAAGTGAATCAGCCTCTAAGTAAAGTAAAACCGATTTTAATTTATTAAATTAAATTACTATCCAAATATCCATAAACCAAAAAACGTCCTAACAACTCTGTGTCTGATCTTTGTAGTTTTGAGAGACATATACATAGGGCCTTATTCATCAAGCTCTAGCGCCAGGTAGCGCCTGTACAGCGGCAGGCAGCGCCAGGTAGTGCCTGTACAGCGGCAGGCAGCGCCAGGTAGTGCCTGTACAGCGGCAGGCAGCGCCAGGTAGTGCCTGTACAGCGGCAGGCAGCGCCAGGTAGTGCCTGTACAGCGGCAGGCAGCGCCAGGTAGTGCCTGTACAGCGGCGGGCAGCGCCAGGTAGCGCCTGTACAGCGGCAGGCAGCGCCAGGTAGCGCCTGTACAGCGGCAGGCAGCGCCAGGTAGTGCTTGTACAGCGGCAGGCAGCACCAGGTAGTGCTTGTACAGCGGCAGGCAGCGCCAGGTAGTGCCTGTACAGCGGCGGGCAGCGCCAGGTAGCGCCTGTACAGCGGCAGGCAGCGCCAGGTAGTGCCTGTACAGCGGCAGGCAGCGCCAGGTAGTGCCTGTACAGCGGCAGGCAGCGCCAGGTAGTGCCTGTACAGCGGCAGGCAGCGCCAGGTAGTGCTTGTACAGCGGCAGGCAGCACCAGGTAGTGCCTGTACAGCGGCAGGCAGCGCCAGGTAGCGCCTGTACAGCGGCAGGCAGCGCCAGGTAGTGCCTGTACAGCGGCAGGCAGCGCCAGGTAGTGCCTGTACAGCGGCAGGCAGCACCAGGTAGCGCCTGTACAGCGGCAGGCAGCGCCAGGTAGTGCCTGTACAGCGGCAGGCAGCGCCAGGTAGTGCCTGTACAGCGGCAGGCAGCGCCAGGTAGCGCCTGTACAGCGGCAGGCAGCACCAGGTAGTGCCTGTACAGCGGCAGGCAGCGCCAGGTAGTGCCTGTACAGCGGCAGGCAGCGCCAGGTAGTGCTTGTACAGCGGCAGGCAGCACCAGGTAGTGCCTGTACAGCGGCAGGCAGCGCCAGGTAGCGCCTGTACAGCGGCAGGCAGCGCCAGGTAGCGCCTGTACAGCGGCAGGCAGCGCCAGGTAGCGCCTGTACAGCGGCAGGCAGCGCCAGGTAGCGCCTGTACAGCGGCAGGCAGCGCCAGGTAGTGCCTGTACAGCAGCAGGCAGCGCCAGGTAGCGCCTGTACAGCGGCAGGCAGCGCCAGGTAGCGCCTGTACAGCGGAAGGCAGCGCCAGGTAGCGCCTGTACAGCGGCAGGCAGCGCCAGGTAGTGCCTGTACAGCAGCAGGCAGCGCCAGGTAGCGCCTGTACAGCGGCAGGCAGCGCCAGGTAGTGCCTGTACAGCGGCAGGCAGCGCCAGGTAGTGCCTGTACAGCGGCAGGCAGCGCCAGGTAGCGGCAGGTGAACGCCGGACACGGCACAGAATTACACATTTATGAAGCCGAATCTGGTGAGCGACTGGGACAGCGCCATGTAGCGTCCGAATCATCATTATCCCAGGCTCAGCGTACAGCGCTGGCGTTCAGCCTTGCAGAGCGTCACGTCTTACCGATCGCTACCTGGCGCTCTCCCATACATTTCTATGGAAGATCCTTAAATCCTTTTCCTGATCCCAATTTTTTTTTCCCCTAAAAAAAAAACAAAAAAAACCACAAACCTTCTGACGTATCCTGGGCAAGAAAAAAACATTTTTTAAAACTTTTTGGATTAATAATATTTTTATGCAGAATTGTCCTGACATGTCTGGTATTGAAGTGTTCATGTTACAATGTCATAACAATGTCATTCCATACGTTTTCGCTTTGTTACTAGTGGATACATGTTCAAAAACAGCCTTTAATCACACAGCGTCCGGCGCCATGGGCTACAACTACATGATTTTGAGCGTCATTACAGTTCACTCACATACAGTGTAGTATAGCGACTCACATAGCATATTCATCAATGCTGGACAGCGGCAGAGGCGCTCTGAAACAAAGATCCATGGCCGACCACAGCGACTACTAGCGGGCCCTCGGAAATGCCTGCTACAGACGCTCCCTGGCGTTAGTAATGAATCAGCCGACCAATTAATAATTTGCCCCCCACCTGAATCTCACCTTTTTATATCATTATTAATCTTATATAATATTTACTAGCTGCCCCTGCTGTGGTTGTTGGCTATATTTGTTGTTTTTAAATTTGTTATTGTCAGTATTGGTTTGTAAAACAATATTTTTTACTCATTGTGTATTTTTTTGTATAGTTTTTTGGGTTTATGGATATTTGGATGTTAATTCAATGTAATAAATGATGCTTAGAGGCCGATTCATCAATAGCGCCAGGTAGCGACAGATGAGCGACTGTAGCGTGATTTTTTCAGCGCCAGCCAGTATTCGCTGTGCTTGGCCGGCATTAGCTTGTTGCCAGCGACTCAGTCGGTGTGCGGTAATGTTGAATACGGGCTGGGGGGTCGCTGTTTCACAGGTTCAGCGTTGTATGTGAGCGCCTGACAACGAATGGCCAGAGCGAACGGCTAGCTTCATATTCATCAACAAATCACGCTCCGAATGTGCTGTCGCTGTCCATTCCTTGTTTAAACCCCAGAGCGCTGGCGGCGATCTGTATTAACTAGTTTTTAACCCCTAAACAACCATATTTTTTGAATGTAACATTATACATGTTTTTAGAATCATTTTGTAATATGAATACATTAATCTCAGACCTGTTAGATCAATTCTGCACATATTTTTTTCAATTTTTTTTTTTACTTAAAAATAAATCCTAACATTGCAGAAGTGGTCTCCGAATTTTTGACATTAAAAAAAAAAAAAAAAAAAATAATAACAATTAATTATGAATAATTATAGATTGCTCCATTGAAATGCATTGGACATCGCCAGGGAGCGACAGCTCATACCTGGCGCTGTGAAGGAATTTGCAGCGGCGCTGTTCGGTCCAGGCGGCTTCATGATGAATGCCGCGCTAGCCGTCGCTCTCCTCATTTTGCTTGATAAATGCGTCATTGTGACCGCCGCCGGGCGTACTTGAGTCGGTAGTCGCCGTTAGCTGCCGCTACCTGGCGCTCGTCAGACACTACCTGGCGCTATCGCTTGATGAATAAGGGCATTGGTGTCACTTCACTTACCCGTGTTTACATAGCTTTGTGATCGCCATCTCTTTTGTTTGTTTTTTTGTGGGTAAAATTACATTCTGGCCTCCTTAGACATTACACCCGTGGCTGAATAATAGCTTAAAGTGGACCAACACCCAGGATTTTCGCTATCCTGGGTTTTGGTCCACTTCAGTGGGGCACCCCGCTGTGTGAAACCCCCCAGAACGCCCGTAAACACTCACCTCCCCACGCTCCGACGCGGGCGCTCATCCAATCAGAGAGCTCAGAGCCGCGGTGGTATGTACGGACTAGCGACGTCCAACCACAGCGGCTCTGAGTGCCGGAGGCCGCGTCTCGCGCTTCCTTCTAACAGGGAGCGCGCCCGCGCCGGCCATTCACAAACGACTCTGAGCACCGGAGGCCGCGTCTCGCGCTTCCTTCTAACAGGGAGCGCGCCCGCGCCGGCCATTCACAAACGACTCTGAGCGCCGGAGGGCGCGTCTCGCGCTTCCTTCTAACAGTGAGCGCGCCCACGCCGGCCATTCACAAACGACTCTGAGCGCCGGAGGCCGCGTCTCGCGCTTCCTTCTAACAGGGAGCGCGCCCGCACCGGCCATTCACAGACGACTCTGAGCGCCGGAGGCGGCGTCTCGCGCTTCCTTCTAACAGGGAGCGCGCCCGCCATTCACAAACGACTCTGAGCGCCGGAGGCCGCGTCTCACGCTTCCTTCTAACAGGGAGCGCGCCCGCGCCGGCCATTCACAAACGACTCTGAGCGCCGGAGGCCGCGTCTCACGCTTCCTTCTAACAGGGAGCATGCCCGCGCCGGCCATTCACAAACGACTCTGAGCACCGGAGACCGCGTCTCGCGCTTCCTTCTAACAGGGAGCGCGCCCGCGCCGGCCATTTACAAACAACTCTGAGCGCCGGAGGCCGCGTCTCACGCTTCCTTCTAACAGGGAGAGCGCCCGCGCCGGCCATTCACAAACGACTCTGAGCGCCGGAGGCCGCGTCTCGCGCCTCCTTCTAACAGGGAGCGCGCCCGCGCCGGCCATTCACAAACGACTCTGAGCCCCGGAGGCCGCGTCTCGCGCTTCCTTCTAACAGGGAGCGCGCCCGCACCGGCCATTCACAGACGACTCTGAGCGCCGGAGGCGGCGTCTCGCGCTTCCTTCTAACAGGGAGCGCGCCCGCGCCGGCCATTCACAAACGACGAGCGCCGGAGGCCGCGTCTCGCGCTTCCTTCTAACAGGGAGCGCGCCCGCGCCGGCCATTCACAGACGACTCTGAGCGCCAGAGGGCGCGTCTCGCGCTTCCTTCTAACAGGGAGCGCGCCCGCGCCGGCCATTCACAGACGACTCTGAGCGCCGGAGGGCGCGTCTCGCGCTTCCTTCTAACAGGGAGCGCGCCCGCGCCGGCCATTCACAAACGACTCGGAGCGCCAGAGGCCGCGTCTCACGCTTCCTTCTAACAGGGAGCGCGCCCGCGCCGGCCATTCACAGACGACTCTGAGCGCCGGAGGCCGCGTCTCACGCTTCCTTCTAACAGGGAGCGTGCCCGCGCCGGCCATTCACAAACGACTTTGAGCGCCGGAGGCCGCGTCTCACGCTTCCTTCTAACAGGGAGCGCGCCCGCGCCGGCCATTCACAAACGACTCTGAGCGCCGGAGGCCGCGTCTCGCGCTTCCTTCTAACAGGGAGCGCGCCCGCGCCGGCCATTCACAAACGACTCTGAGCGCCGGAGGTCGCGTCTCACGCTTCCTTCTAACAGGGAGCGCGCCCACGCCGGCCATTCACAAACGACTCTGAGCGCCGGAGGCCGCGTCTCACGCTTCCTTCTAACAGGGAGCGTGCCCGCGCCGGCCATTCACAAACGACTCTGAGCGCCGGAGGCCGCGTCTCACGCTTCCTTCTAACAGGGAGCGCGCCCGCGCCGGCCATTCACAAACGACTCTGAGCGCCGGAGGCCGCGTCTCGCGCTTCCTTCTAACAGGGAGCATGCCCGCGCCGGCCATTCACAAACGACTCTGAGCGCCGGAGGCCGCGTCTCGCGCTTCCTTCTAACAGGGAGCGCGCCCGCACCGGCCATTCACAAACGACTCTGAGCGCCGGAGGCCGCGTCTCGCGCTTCCTTCTAACAGGGAGCGCGCCCGCGCCGGCCATTCACAAACGACTCTGAGCGCCGGAGGCCGCGTCTCACGCTTCCTTCTAACAGGGAGCGCGCCCGCGCCGGCCATTCACAAACGACTCTGAGCGCCGGAGGCCGCGTTTCGCGCTTCCTTCTAACAGGGAGCGCGCCCGAGCCGGCCATTCACAGACGACTCTGAGCGCCGGAGGCCGCGTCTCGCGCTTCCTTCTAACAGGGAGCACGCCCGCGCCGGCCATTCACAAACGACTCTGAGCGCCGGAGGCCGCGTCTCGCGCTTCCTTCTAACAGGGAGCACGCCCGCGCCGGCCATTCACAAACGACTCTGAGCGCCGGAGGCCGTGTCTCGCGCTTCCTTCTAACAGGGAGCGCGCCCGCGCCGGCCATTCACAGACGACTCTGAGCGCCGGAGGCCGCGTCTCGCGCTTCCTTCTAACAGGGAGCACGCCCGCGCCGGCCATTCACAAACGACTCTGAGCGCCGGAGGCCGCGTCTCGCGCTTCCTTCTAACAGGGAGCACGCCCGCGCCGGCCATTCACAAACGACTCTGAGCGCCGGAGGCCGTGTCTCGCGCTTCCTTCTAACAGGGAGCGTGCCCGCGCCGGCCATTCACAAACGACTCTGAGCGCCGGAGGCCGCGTCTCGCGCTTCCTTCTAACAGGGAGCGCGCCCGTGCCGGCCATTCACAGACGACTCTGAGCGCCGGAGGCCGCGTCTCGCGCTTCCTTCTAACAGGGAGCATGCCCGTGCCGGCCATTCACAAAAGACTCTGAGCGCCGGAGGTCGCGTCTCGCGCTTCCTTCTAACAGGGAGCGCGCCCGCACCGGCCATTCACAAACGACTCTGAGCGCCGGAGGCCGCGTCTCGCGCTTCCTTCTAACAGGGAGCGCGCCCGCGCCGGCCATTCACAAACGACTCTGAGCGCCGGAGGCCGCGTCTCGCGCTTCCTTCTAACAGGGAGCGCGCCCGCGCCGGCCATTCACAAACGACTCTGAGCGCCGGAGGCCGCGTCTCGCGCTTCCTTCTAACAGGGAGCGCGCCCGCGCCGGCCATTCACAAACGACTCTGAGCGCCGGAGGCCGCGTCTCGCCCTTGCTTCTAACAGGGAGCGCGCCCGCGCCGGCCATTCACAGACGACTCTGAGCGCCGGAGGCCGCGTCTCACGCTTCCTTCTAACAGGGAGCATGCCCGCGCCGGCCATTCACAGACGACTCTGAGCGCCGGAGGCCGCGTCTCACGCTTCCTTCTAACAGGGAGTGCGCCCGCGCCGGCCATTCACAGACGACTCTGAGCGCCGGAGGCCGCGTCTCACGCTTCCTTCTAACAGGGAGTGCGCCCGCGCCGGCCATTCACAAACGACTCTGAGCGCCGGAGGCCGCGTCTCGCGCTTCCTTCTAACAGGGAGCGCGCCCGCGCCGGCCATTCACAGACGACTCTGAGCGCCGGAGGCCGCGTCTTGCGCTTCCTTCTAACAGGGAGCGCGCCCGCGCCGGCCATTCACAGACGACTCTGAGCGCCGGAGGCCGCGTCTCGCGCTTCCTTCTAACAGGGAGCGCGCCCGCGCCGGCCATTCACAAGCGACTCTGAGCGCCGGAGGTCGCGTCTCACGCTCCCTTCTAACAGGGAGCGCGCCCGCGCCGGCCATTCACAAACGACTCTGAGCGCCGGAGGTCGCGTCTCGCGTTTCCTTCTAACAGGGAGCGCGCCCGCGCCGGCCATTCACGAACGACTCTGAGCGCCGGAGGCCGCGTCTCGCGCTTCCTTCTAACAGGGAGCATGCCCGCGCCGGCCATTCACAAACGACTCTGAGCGCCGGAGGCCGCGTCTCGCGCTTCCTTCTAACAGGGAGCGCGCCCGCGCCGGCCATTCACAAACGACTCTGAGCGCCGGAGGCCGCGTCTCGCGCTTCCTTCTAACAGGGAGCGCGCCCGCGCCGGCCATTCACAAACGACTCTGAGCGCCGGAGGTCGCGTCTTGCGCTTCCTTCTAACAGGGAGCGCGCCCGCGCCGGCCATTCACAAATGACTCTGAGCGCCGGAGGTCGCCTCTTGCGCTTCCTTCTAACAGGGAGCATGCCCGCGCCGGCCATTCACAAACGACTCTGAGCGCCGGAGGTCGCGTCTTGCTCTTCCTTCTAACAGGGAGCGCGCCCGCGCCGGCCATTCACAAATGACTCTGAGCGCCGGAGGTCGCGTCTTGCGCTTCCTTCTAACAGGGAGCGCGCCCGCACCGGCCATTCACAAACGACTCTGAGCGCCGGAGGCCGCGTCTCGCGCTTCCTTCTAACAGGGAGCATGCCCGCGCCGGCCATTCACAGACGACTCTGAGCGCCGGAGGCCGCGTCTCGCGCTTCCTTCTAACAGGGAGCGCGCCCGCGCCGGCCATTCACAAACGACTCTGAGCGCCGGAGGCCGCGTCTCACGCTTCCTTCTAACAGGGAGCGCGCCCGCGCCGGCCATTCACAAACGGCCGGCGCGGGTGCGCGCCCTGCTAGAGGGAAGCGTGAGACACGGCCCGCGCATGCGCCGTTGGAACGGGGTTAAAGTGGACCAACACCCAGGGGTGATCGGCCCGGGAATCTATAAGATCCCGATCTCAGATGTCCCGCGGGGTGAAACCCCCCCCCAAAACCTCAGAAAAAACCCTACCTTATCCGCCGCCTCCCGCGCGCCCCTGTAGACGTGCGCGCGCGCGCCGGCGGTTTGTGAATGGCCGGCGCGGGCGCGCGCCCTGTAAGGGTGACGTGCGGGAGGCGGCGGCGGACGTGCTGTCTTGTCCGTCGCTGTCACCCGCTTGTCCGTCCGCGGGGATTGGCTGCAGCGGTCATGTGGGAGCGGGGACAGGTGAGTTTTTGGGGCTTTCTGGGGGGTTTCACACAGCGGGGCTCCCCCAATCGGGGTGACCCCCCAGGTGTACCAAAACCCAGGATAGTCAAAATCCTGGGTGTTGGTCCACTTTAAGGTAAGGCTTGTGGGCGTCCTGGGGGGTTTCACCCCGCGGGACATCCCGATTTCGGATACCCCGCGAGGAGGGATCTGATTGGCCCGAGTCGATCCCCCCTGGGTGTTGGTCCACTTCAAGCGGACCTTCACTCTGAATAAGAGCCTATCTTATATGTTTCCCACACCCTGTACATACAGATTGCTCACATTAAAGAGGACCAACACCCAGGGGTGATCGGCCCGGAAATCTATAAGATTCCCGGGCCGATCACCTCCCACCCCGCGGGACATCCGAGATCGGGATGTCCCGCGGGGTGAAACCCCCAAAACAGCTTACCTGATCCGCCGCCGCTTCCGCCGCCGCCGCCTCCCGTGCGCCCCTCCAGACGTGCGCGCGCCCGTGCCGGCCCTCTGTGAATGGCGGGGGCGCGCGCGCCGAGAGTGACGCGTGGGAGGCGGCGGCGGCAGAAGCGGCTTGGACGTTCCTGATCCCCGCCTGGACGTTGGCAGGGATTGGCTGCGGCGTTCACGTGGGAGCGTTGAGAGGTGAGTTTTTTGGGGTTTCTGGGGGGTTTCACACAGCGGGGCACCCCCGATCGGGGTGCCCCGCCGAAGTGGACCAAAACCCAGGATAGTCAAAATCCTGGGTGTTGGTCCACTTTAAAAATCATCCTACCTGCATCTACTGCATGTTATGAGCCTTTAAACATCCAAGATGGCGGCTTATGGAAGCCGCCATTTTATCAGGCAGCCTGCAAACAGGAAGTGCCTCCTGACTGTGCTGCTCTGCATTCTGGGACTGCTGACCTTTCCCTAACCCCAGCTCTGCTCTGTCTGAGCAAAGCACAGCTATAACCTGCCCCCCTGTACCTTATCCCACCCTCCTCTCCTCAGTAAATGTGATGCTTCTGAGTCAAGATGGCGGCGCCCGTATCCTAAATTCCTGAACAGAGTTGCAGCCCAGTGGGGGAAAGAATAATAAGTTAGTGGCTAAAAACGTAAAATATATTAATTTTAGCTGCTGGGGAATCATTTTTTAAGAGTTTGGGCTTTTCATTAAATCAGGGTGAAGGTCCGGTTTCAGGTGAACTTGCATTTACGTTTTTTAATAGCATGTTCTTCTGGCCATTTGTATATAATTAATATAATAATATCCACACTGCTTTTCCATTTGCTGAATAAAGACAGTGAATTCATTTAACTGAACATTTTTAAGACCCAAAACTTGTGATAACTATCAAATATTGGGTTCCTGTGTCAGTAACACTTTTCTGATCTCTGTGAATCTGCAAAGAAATACAGCAATAACTAAAACCAAAGCTTACTGGAGTTAGGCTTTAAAGGGAAAGACCACTTTGAATACTGAATACTTGTATCTCCAAATACTTTGAAGATGCTCAAAGATTTTTTTTCTGTTGCTCTGATTATTTTAGTCCGCCTTGAATTGTCCCTTTTGGTGGACTTTCCCCACAGACCCCACAATGAAATTCCCATACTGGCACACGGCTCCTCAGATTACAGTCATTTCTCCTGCAGCATCTTTGGGGCGCGTTCTATAAGAAAACTTTTTAGGGCGTTCTAGTGGGCCTAAAAAAGTTGTGATACATTATATCTCTAGATGTCTAGTGTGCTCCACTCCGGAGAGTTTGTATTAAAAAAAACAGTAGTTGGACCATAAGTGGTTTACACTCATGATAGCTGAATGTGTTTGTATGACGTTTTGGGGTCATACGGGGAGGCCGATTCATTAATAGCGCCAGGTAGCGCCAGATGAGCGACTGTGGCGTGATTTTTTCAGCGCCAGCCAGTATTCGCTGTGCTTGGCTGGTGTTAGCTTGATGACAGCGACTCAGTCGGTGTGCGGTAATGTTGAATACGGGCTGGGGGGTCGCTGTTTCACAGGTCCAGCGTTGTATGTGAGCGCCTGACAACGAATGGCCAGAGCGAACGGCTAGCTTCATATTCATTAACAAATCACGCTCCGAATGTGCTGTCGCTGTCCATTCCTTGTTTAAACCCCAGAGCGCTGGCGGCGATGGGTGTTAACTCGTTTTTAACCCCTAAACAACCATATTTTTTGAATGTAACATTATAAATGTTTTGAGAATCATTTTGTAATATGAATACATTAATCTCAGACCTGTTAGATCAATTCTGCACAAATTATTTAAAAAATTTTTTTTTTACTTAAAAATAAATCCTAACATTGCAGAAGTGGTCTCCGAATTTTTTACATTAAAAAAAAAAAAAATAATACCAATTAATTATGATTAATTATAGATTGCTCCATTGAAATGCATTGGACATCGCCAGGGAGCGACAGCTCATACCTGGCGCTGTGAAGGAATTTGCAGCGGCGCTGTTCGGTCCAGGCGGCTTCATGATGAATGCCGCGCTAGCCGTCGCTCTCGCCGGAGCTAGCCTCATTTTGCTTGATAAATGCGTCATTGTGACCGCCGCCGGGCGTACTTGAGTCGGTAGTCGCCGTTAGCTGCCGCTACCTGCCGCTCGTCAGACACTACCTGGCGCTAGCCCGTGATAAATAAGGGCCAAAGTGTGTGGACATCACATTTTTTCATCTATGGTGGGTTTGGTTTATATGAATCTCACAATCACCTGAGGCACATGTGTAAAGTGTATTGTGGGTTTTGGTAGGGGAAAGCCAAAGCTCTCCAGGGAACGTCTATGAAGGTTTTCATTCTACCAAATGATGTTCTCTAAAAATATGTCAAAGCAACTGGACTTGCTGTGTTTTTTATTGAAGATGTCCAGCTAATGGCGGTAAAACATTTCGCTGCTCCAAAGTTCTTTAAAGGAGCACTGTCGCGAAAAATGGCCCAATGATAAAAATCCATATAAATATGCTGGGAGAAGGGGTCACTTCCACACACGGCATCAAAAATTATCCAGCCAGGCTTGTTTTTTTTTTTTTACATCGAAAAACGAGGAAATCGGGGTGACAGGTTCTCTCACCCTTGACACCTCAAACCTATCGCCGCCACAAGCTTGGTGGGAGGTTTATTTAGTTCAGGTGTATAAGGGACCCCTCCTCTCGTTAGCGAAAGTATTACATGGAATTTTAATATTATGCAATTTGTCCAAAGTGCTCCTTTAAAGACCTGAAAGACCTGCTACCCTTATGGCAGGCGTGACTGCTATTCCCAGCTACCAGTGGCATAGGGCTCGATTCAACAAAGGTAGAAATAAATTTGTGTTGCTCGAAAAATCGGATCGCATGCGTAAATTTGTAACTTTTTCGAGTGATTCAGAAAAGGGGTTGAATTAAATACGTGCACTCGAAAATGCAATCGTAAAATTTTCGAATCACTCGTAAAATTCACAAAATGCTCGCAAGCAAAGATTATTGGAAAATGTAATCAATTTTTTTTCTATTGTTTAGTATTGTTCTCTGACTGCTGCATGGTGTTGTAAGGTTTTTTAATGGGTAAATGTAAATGCATATTTTTTTTCAACTTTTTAAGTTGCCTGTGTAGCTGTATGTACATGGCTAACATTGTGGATACATGTAATAAAGAGGCAAGGTATGCTGTATTGGAAGTACTAATTAAACAGTAATATTTGTAAGAGGCATGTATGTAGGTTTTTTGGGGGGGGAGGTTGGTTGGATTTCTAGGGACCTGTATTAAAAATGTTTCCTTTAAAGCAGAAATGTGGCCATTGTTTTCTATACAAAGCTTGCTCACATAGCGCCACGTGTGCTTGGGTGCAGGGCGCAGCTCTTTGCTAGCTTTAACCTCATGGTACGCCATTCTTATGCTTACTCTATAACGTGGACCAAAACCCAGGATTTTGACTATTCTGGGTTTTGGTGCCCCGCAGTGTAAAAACCCAAAGGTCGACCGCTCCCATGTACCTTCCCCTGTTCTTATGGAACTTTTTACTACTAGTAAAAAGGGGTAAAAAGGTCAATATTTTTTGTCTTCCTAACTAGTGATTCACAAACAGTGGAATTCTCAGGCTTTTTTCTTATGAATTGAATTTTTTACTACCATTAGAGTTTACTACCATTGCAAAGAAAGTAGAAGGGCTCCATTGTGAGAAAGAGCAAAATGAGTTTTCTCCTGCTGAAAGCTGCATCAAAAAACTAGTGTGAAACCCTCTAATTTATATCATGTGTGCGGCTCATCAAGTCCACCTGAATCAGTAATAAAATTTTCGAATCGCAAAATGCAGTAGTACATTTTTCGATCCACTAATTTATTTCGCACTTTTACAATCGCAATCGAATTTAATTTGAGTGACTCATGTTTTACAATGGTTCCAGGTTGCTGAATCACTCGTAAAAATAACTATCGCAAAATCGCAACGTTTTAAGCACAAAACACACGAAAAATCCATTTTCTACCTTTGTTGAATCGAGCCCATAGTGTTGAAACGACTATTGCGGGTGCTCATCCATGGTCCCGGGGGCTAAGTGAGGATGCCAAAAAGGTCATCTCAGGGGCTAATTGGAATTGAGGTCCAAATCCTGAAAAAATTCCATGGCAGTAAAAAAATCAATTCATGAGAAAAAAGCCTGAGAAAGTCAGTGTTAGTGAATCACCAGATAGGAAGACAATGAAAGTCAATGGCACTTTTTTACTTCTGAGAAAAGTATTAAACTTTTTACCCCTTTTTACCTGTAGCAAAAAGTGCCATTGACTTTCATTGTCTCCTTATCTGGTGATTCATGAACAGCGACATTCTCAGGCTTTTTTCTCATGAATTGAATGTTTTACTACCATGAGAATCTTTTCCAAATCGTAGTGAATTTAAGGCATTGGTCTTGATTCACTAAGAGTTGAAAAAAATTCTCATGGTAGTATATTCAATTCATGAGAAAAAAAAGCCTGAGAATGTCACTGTTAGTGAATCACCAGATAGGAAGACAATGAAAGTCAATGGCACTTTTTTCTACAGTGTAAAAATGAGTGTAAAGATCAATTACGTATTTTTCAGAAGTAAAAAAAGTGCCATTGACTTTCATTGCTTTCCTATCTGGTGATTCACTAACACTGACTTTCTCAATCTTTTTTTCTAATGAATTTACTACCATGAGAATTTTTTTTTAACTCTTAGTTAATCAAGGCCATAGCATCCATGTGGGTTCTACCCCATAGGATCTCTTATTGTGGTTGGGATACAGAGATAGGCCTCCTATCCCTTGTCTCTCCTTTTCTATCCCTTCACCCAGAAAAGCAAGTTGAACCTTTCGGTTGTGGGGAGTTTCAAAGTACAGCTGACGTATCGCTGACTTTTTTGACCATGGTGGAATTTGTAGAACGAATGATTTTCAATTCATCGGATGCCTGAACGGGAACATTTCACACAGCTCGGGTACTCGCATATTTTTTCACATGTTGTTTCAATCAGGCAGACTCCCTCTGGTCACCAACACAGTTTCATAGGTTCTGTTTGAAACATACCAGTGCCAAAGATGGTATTTGGTTGCTGTACAACCGCTCACCACCTGGAAATCTGCCTTATATGGCCTTCTGGAAACAGGAGTTGGGCAAGCCTTTGATCATAGAGGTTTGGATTAGGCTGAAGGCCTCTCTTAATTCTTCATTACTTTAAGCGAACCTTAAAGTGGACCAACACCCAGGATTTTGACTATCCTGGGTTTTGGTCCACTTCGGCGGGGCACCCCGATCGGGGGTGCCCCGCTGTGTGAAACCCCCCAGAAACCCCAAAAAACTCAGCTCTCAACGCTCCCACGTGAACGCCGCAGCCAATCCCCGCCAACGTCCAGGCGGGGATCAGGAACGTCCAACCCACTTCCGCCGCCGCCGCCTCCCGCGCGTCACTCTCGGCGCGCGCGCCCCCGCCGGCCATTCACAGAGGGCCGGCGCGGCCGCACGCACGTCTGGAGGGGCGCGCGGGAGGCGGCGGCGGAAGCGGCGGCGGATCAGGTAAGATGTTTTTGGGGTTTCTGGGGGGTTTCACCCCGCGGGACATCCCGATCTCGGATGTCCCGCGGGGTGGGAGGTGATCGGCCCGGGAATCTTATAGATTTCCGGGCCGATCACCCCTGGGTGTTGGTCCTCTTTAAAGTGCTAATGCACTGGTGTATGGCACCTATCAGATTGTCTAGGGCCTTTCCTGATGCATCTTCTCAATGTTTCTGGGGGTAGAGAGGATTTCACACATGCTTGGTGGTCCTACCCTAGTGCTGGAATAGAGTATTCCAGTTTATATCTTGGTTGGTTGGGGCCAGGGTTGCTAAATCACCTTGGGTGATGTCTAATCCAGTATCTTGGATTAGAGTGAATCAGGGGCAGTAGAAATGGGCAATAGTTGCAGGAGGGAGCAATTCAGGGGATGCTAGTTAAAAATGTGGGCTTTGGTCCACTTTAACTTATGATCCTTATTTGTTGGCAGTACACACAATAATTGGATGTGGGCCTTCCAAAACACAATGGACCCTGGCACTTGCCCAGGCTTGCCGAGTTTTTCCGCTGGCCATGGAAGTCTACTATGTTGTCCTGTAGTAGGGTTATTCTTGGGGTCTGAATGGCTAACGGAGACTCTAAATGCTACAGGAATATCAGGGAATGAGGGTCCCTGACATTAGGTTTGAATAGGGTCCTTACATTTCTGACTGGGTTCCTGTCACCACTGTTTCTAACTCAGTGGCTGTTGGGCTTATGCTATTCTGCTTGTTTGCATTTATATTTACAGGAGTTCTTCTTGACATAACTGTATAACGATATCCAGGTGCGGGCTGGGGCCAAATTTCAGCTTCCCATCAGATGACTGGGTGTGTCTACCGGCTGATGCTATGGCATTGCAGGAACAGATCTTAGTCAGGGGTGGGATGATAATGATGAAGCTTCAGAACTGTAAAGACAAATACTGTTGCAGTGGTGGGTATGGCTTCCACCATGATGCTGAGGTTAAGACATTGTAGGGACAGAACATGGACTGGGATGTCTTTGCTGGAGGGGTTGTTACAATAAGGTCACTTATGGGAAGAGGATCTGGGAAGAACTTGGGAGACAGGGAGTGAAGAGCAGTATTGGAAGTAGGGTATAGGCTTCAGGTGTAGTGGGCTACATGATGGAGGCTACACCCACCCCAAATAGCCCCAAATCATTGTGGCCTGCAGCTCCCTATGACCAGTCAAGCCCATGCCATATTCATACTTGCTTGATCCTGACAATAATAATACAATAATTCCTGGTGCAATATAGGCCCGAGCCTTCAAGGTGTTCTATCTGGTTGGTCTATGGTGCTGTAATAAAGTGAGGGTTATAGTGTGTCTCCAGCCTTTGTAGCCTTATTAAATCCCCACCGCAGTAGCTCTCTCTCCATCTTGGGCTGGCCTACGTAAATAGCCACAATGTCTACAAGTCCCCGTATCCATCATGTCTCTTTCAGTCTTAACCTCTCTATTGATCAGAGCTGTCTCTGTGTTAGTATAAGGAGTGATAGATAAGTGACAGCCCACCACCACACCACCACCTGATTGTTTCCTCCCTTTTCTCCAACCCTAAACTCTGGCTTCAGGATAGCCTAGCCATGCAGAAAACTTTGAATCCCACATGGGCACCACTTGTAGAGGGCCACAGTCCAGTGAGGGGAAGAGAAAGTGTAGCTAATAGATTTATGGAACCAAAGATTGAATTGCGAGAAAAGAGGAGGATCATCCAAAACATGGAACTGGTTCTGGGGACTAGACACCACTCACCCAGGAAGCTATTTCACTTCAATGTGGGAGCCATAGTTCAAGGAGTGTAGCAAAGAAGGATGTTAGGAGTGAAGAGCAGGCCAAATGCTAGAAGTTTAGGGCTTGCGGGTTTGGGAGGGATCAAGGAATGTTTGGGTAGGATCGAGGAATGTGGCTTAGACTATTGGGATTAAAGGTTCTTGTAGGCTAGGATGTGGGGAAGGCTATGGCATGGGGGATACTGGGCTACTGGGACAATAAGGGGGGGGGTTACTGGAGAACATAGATGAGACACTTAGGTAGGTGGACCAGAAATGCCTATGGATCCATCTCTTGGGCTGCCAACCACTGCCAGTCTTCAGAGCCGCTGCCACCTCCAACTCTTGGGTCACTAATGGTCTTCAGGCCCACTGCCACCATCTCTAGTGTGCCTCAATCCTGAGGCCACTGCTGCCACCTCTGTCCCCGTATCCATCGTGTCTCTTTCAGTCTTAACCTCTCTATTGATCAGAGCTGTCTCTGTGTTAGTATAAGGAGTGATAGATAAGTGACAGCCCACCACCACCTGATTGTTTCCTCCCTTTTCCTCCCTTTTACAATGGGGAGATGCCCCCCCCCCCATCAGTCGCCATGAGCAGGCATACTCCCCTCCATTCACTGCAGCTGAAAAGGGAGTGTGAAGACCTAACACCCCCTTTCCATTGTAGTGAATGGAACTACAATGGAACTAATGGCGGGGGAATCTCCCTGTCGGAGAACAAGGAAGTGATGCGCGCTCGGGTAGGTTTTAATTTTGACTGTACATTTTTTTAAGGAACCGGATCTGAATGAAATGCTTTATAAACCTGATAAGGCTTGGTAAATTTGGTCTGTGGTAGGAAATATAATAAATCTAATATGCATGTGTGTAACCACCAGCATGGAAGTAAGGGAGGGTAGTAGTAGGTATTGGACCTGATTTATCAAGCACTTCTCCCAGACAGTGGCACATCGTTGCAAATTAGTCACTCTAGCTGTGGGCTTGCCTGTTCTGGCCATTGAGAAAGGCCTGGTGTGGGTATACACCGCAGATAGAGGAATGCTGGGGATGTGACCTGTCGATCGGGGGATCGGGGAATGGGGGGGTTACACAACAGGTCATCCCAATTCAGGATGCCTCAGGGAGTGGAGCTTGGATGGCCCTGGACTCTTTAAACCGGGACAACACTCGTTTTTACTGATCGCAAAAAGCTCAAAAATTTACTTTGATCGCAAAAAGCTCAGGGAGGCATCCAGAATGCTGGAGCAGTCACATGGGCAGGTCCTGCCAGTGGCTGGCGGAGAGGACGCGACTGCAGCCCACATGACCGCCGGACGGCCAATCGCGGGACTCCGTCTCGCCGCGGGCTGGTAATGAGTGCGAGTATTATGGGCTTAATTCGCCTTTAGCTGCAAGGGGGGCTCCAGCATTCTGGATGCCCCCCCTAGCTTTTTGCGATTATCAAACAGCAGGACCAACACCCGTTAAAGTAAAAACGGGTGTTGGTCCGGATTAAGTCTTTAAGACTCAAGGGCCTCCGATGTTCCTTTTTAAAGTGGACCAAAACACGTGATTTTGACCCCCCCTTTAATTTGGGGTGTGTGGCCAAAAAGTGTCTAGGACAGCATGAACCCTAAATATGGCCCTGGCCCTTGCCCCTTCCAGGAAAACTCTGGTTTCAGGATAGCCTAGCCATGCAGAAAGCTTTAAATCCCACATGGGCACCACTTGTAGAGGGCCACAGTCCAGTGAGAGTAAGAGTAAGTGTAGCTAATAGATTTATGGAACCAAAGATCGAATTGCGAGAAGAGAGGAGGATCATCCAAAACATGGAACTGGTTCTGGCGACTAGACACCACCCACCCAGGAAGCTATTTCATTTCAATGTGGGAGCCATAGTTCAAGGAGTGTAGCAAAGAAGGATGTTAGGAGTGAAGAGCAGGCCAAATGCTAGAAGTTTAGGGTTTGCGGGTTTGGGAGGGATCAAGGAATGTTTGGGTAGGATCGAGGAATGTGGCTTAGACTATTGGGATTAAAGGTTCTTGTAGGCTAGGATGTGGGGAAGGCTACGGCATGGGGGATACTGGGCTACTGGGACAATAAGGGGGGGGGGGGTTACTGGAGAACATAGATGGGACACTTAGGTATGTGGACCAGAAATGCCTATGGCTCCATCTCTTGGGCTGCCAACCACTGCCCGTCTTCAGAGCCGCTGCCACCTCCAACTTTTGGGTCACTAATGGTCTTCAGGCCCACTGCCACCATCTCTAGTGTGCCTCAATCCTGAGGCCACTGCTGCCACCTCTGTCTCTCTGCTCTGGTGTCCCCGGGATGCCTCCATCTCTCCACCACCATCACAGGCATGCTGCTACCTCCAACTCTCTCTGGGGCACGTAAGGGAGGGTGGAAGGGAGCATCCCTAAATAATACCTTCTCAACTTATCATTTCGAATCTCATTAGTAATGTAATATATAAACAAGGTTAGGCATGAAAAATATATAATATTAATATGGAGAAGTGCAAAGGAGACATTCTTCACAGTGTTCCCTTCATCACAGCAGCACAATGCACGCAAGCTGTAAGCTATCTGTGAGCTATTTACACTTTAATAACAGGCTCAATGCTGCTTTATAATGTATCACTGCTGATCACAATAGAAACAATTATAATAAGCTACTACAACAACATAACACACTGTAACTCTCACCGGGGAGCTGGCAGGCTCTTCAGAATGACTCGTCTTGTTTGTTATAGTCACAGCAGGAGAAAGAGATAAAGCATCACAATTTTTTTAAACTCCCATCCTAACATATGGCACTGTGAGGTCTGTTGCCTCTGTAAATCAATACAAAATGCCAGAATAAGTGTTAAATTGTCTTCTTGAGAAGGATTGGGGAGTGTATAGTAGAAGGCATTCCAGAGGAAGTCCTAAATTTGAGAATGGAAAGGTAGCGATGAGGGAAGGGAACAGGAGTAGGTCTCGGACAGAGCAGAGGGTTCAACAATTGACTAAATGTAGCAAGAGGACTGGCTGCAAAGACCTTTGTAGGTTAAGGTTGGAATTTTTAGCCAGTGTAGGGACTGACAGAGAGGAGCAACACTGGAGAAGTGAAAGGAGAGGCGGATAAATGTATTTTTAAAAATGTTTAGCTAATTACTGAGCTACACAAAACATCAGCCGCATCCTATAGGGAATAACCGGGGCTCCCCAGCTGCACAACTACAAACATCAGTAGTATCACCATGGTGCAGAATGCTCAATATGAAAATAAAGTCCTCTGTATATTACACCATGTATTAAAGAGTCTTAAAGTGGAGCGAAATCCAGCTTGATCGGCCCGGGAATCTATAAGATTCTATCAATTCCCTCCCCCCCGGGGCATCCGAAATCGGGATGCCCCGCTGTGTGAAACCCCCCAGGTCGCCTTGTTCAATTACCTTACTTCCCCGTCCAATGGTGCATGTCAGCATCCCCACAATCCCTCTAGAAGGGCGTGCGCCCGCGCCAGGCATTTCTGAATGGCCGGTACGGGCACGTTCCCAAACACCAGGCCGCAGGGCGTCCCAAACCTGCACTTAGCAGCCTATCTGTTATACTAAATACGCTTGTTCATCCTTCCTCTGCTTAATCAAAGTATTGTATTTTGAATTGGTTTTTGGTCTGCCTTTAACCAAAAAAACACCAGGCCGCAGGACATCCCAAACCTGCACTTAGCAGCCTATCTGTTATACTAAATACGCTTGTTCATCCTTCCTCAGATTCATCAAAGTATTTCATTTTGAATTGGTTTTTGGTCTGAGGGAAGGGGAGGGTTATTAGAGGGAAGCGGGGGGTGCGGCTGCCAGTGCTATTGGAGCCGCTGGCCTTAGTCAAAGGCTTAGATTATGTGACGTCAGCAGCTCCGAGCGTGCTGATTGGACGAGCGGCCAAGAGGTGAGTTTCTTCGGGCAATCTGGGGGGTTTCACACAGTGGGGCATCCCCCATAGGACCAGAACCCAGGATAGTCAAAATCCTTGGTTTTGATCCACTTTAAGTGTAACAAAAAACCAGGTGAAATGAAGAGATGGTTAGGGTGACAGGGTGATGGGGTGACAGGGTGATGGGGTGATGGGGTGGGCATTAGTGGGTGACACCCGATTACAGTGTAACTTGTACGTTCATGTTTTAAAGCGGACCTTCAGCGTCACTTAATGAAAAGCCCAAATCCTTAAAAAATTATTCCCCAGCATCTAAAATTAATATATTTAACGTTTTTATCACTTTTTTTCTTTCCCCCATTTGTCTGCAACTCTGTTTAGGACTCTAAGATACGAGCGCCGCCATTTTGGCTCAGTAGCATCACATACTGAGGAGAGGAGAGGGGGGGAAAATCACAGGGGGCGGGGTTATAGCTGTGCTTTGCACAGACAGAGCAGAGCTGGAGTCAGGAAAAGGACAGCAATGCCAGAATTCAAAGCAGCACAGTCAGAAGGCACTTCCTGTTTGCAGGCAGCCTGAAACTCCATGGGCTGCCATCTTGGATGTTTAAAGGCTCAGAAAATGCAGTAGATGCAGGTAGGATGATTTTTTATGTGGGCAATCTGTATGTACAGGGTGTGGGAAACATATAAGATAGGCTCTTATTCAGGGTGAAGGTCCGGATTAATGTGAGCAATCTGTATGTACAGGGAGTGGGAAACATATAAGATAGGCTCTTATTCAGGGTGAAGGTCCGGATTAATGTGGGCAATCTTTATGTACAGGGTGGGGGAAACATATAAGATAGGCTCTTATTCAGGGTGAAGGTCCGGATTAATGTGGGCAATCTGTATGTAAGGGGGGGGGGCATACAAGATAGGCTCTTATTCAGGGTGAAGGTCCGGATTAATGTGGGCAATCTGTATGTAAGGGGGGGGGGGCATACAAGATAGGCTCTTATTCAAGGTGAAGGTCCGGATTAATGAGGGCAATTTGTATGTAAGGGGGGGGGGGACATACAAGATAGGCTCTTATTCAGGGTGAAGGTCCGGATTAATGTGAGCAATCTGTATGTACAGGGCGGGGGAAACATATAAGATAGGCTCTTATTCAGGGTGAAGGTCCGGATTAATGTGAGCAATCTGTATGTACAGGGCGGGGGAAACATATAAGATAGGCTCTTATTCAGGGTGAAGGTCCGGATTAATGTGAGCAATCTGTATGTACAGGGGGGGGGGGAAACATATAAGATAGGCTTTTATTCAGGGTGAGGGTCCAGATTAATGTGGGCAATCTGCATGTACAGGGTGTGGGTAACATATAAGATAGGCTCTTATTCAGGGTGAAGGTTCGGTTTAAGGGCCATGAGAAATACATGTTCCTCCTACTAACCCCAAAGCTCCTGTTGAGCCATTGTTGCCCCTCCCCCTCAGTTTCTCCCTTTCGGGGGCCCCGGGGCGGGGTGGGGCGGGGTGCCCCCGGGTGGTCGGGGGGGGTGCTGCTCCCCTGCCTCCTCCGTCGGGCCCGGCCCCAGTGGTTTAGAGAGTTTGATAAGTGCCCTATCAACATGTTAATCAAATTACTTATGAGCCAAAATTGACGCTTTTCATTAATTATACAAGATTATTCTAATTGCAAATTCAAATTTATTCACTCTGAACAGAAGGTGTTCCGTAATGTCTGCGGGAATTTGCATATTTAATGGGAAGAGCAGCGCATTAGCCATGCTAATTTATGCGTATTGTCTTTATTTTTAACTGGCAGGACCATATGCACGGCTGCTGCCTAAGTGGGTGAAAAAGTCTCCGGGAGTCTGATCCGGCGCAGTCTGCGGAGCCCGAGAGCCGGGGGGGGGGGGGGGGGGGGGTTTGGAGGGGGCTCAGTGCTAGGTGCTTCCTCCTACCCCCAACCACCCGTGCACATATCAATATAACTAACCCTACATTACTTTTCTTTTAAAGAGGACCAAAACCCACCCTGGAGTCTATGAGAGGCATACCTTCATACCTGCGCAGTCTGGGCTGCGGTGCCCGAGTGTCGGTGGGAGGGGGGCTCAGTGCTAGGTGCTTCCTCCTACCCCCAACTTCCCGCGCACACATCAATATAACTAACCCTACATTACTTTGCTTTTAAAGAGGAACAAAACCCGCCCTGGATTCTATGAGACTCCAGGACAGGCATACTTGCATATCGGCACAGTCTGGACTGCGGCGCCCCGAGAGCCGGTGGGGGGGGGGGGGGGGGGGTTTGGAGGGGGCTCAGTGCTAGGTGCTTCCTCCTAACCCGAGCCACCAGTGCACATATCAATATAACTAACCCCACATTACTTTTCTTTTAAAGAGGAGCAAAACCCACCCTGGAGTCTATGAGACTCCAGGGCAGGCATACCTGCATATCGGCGCAGTCTGGGCTGCGGTGCCCGAGTGCCGGTGGGAGGGGGGCTCAGTGCTAGGTGCTTCCTCCTACCCCCGACTTCCCGCGCACACATCATTATAAAAAACAAAATATATAGAAACTATATAAACATACCGCGCTAGCAACAAAATTTTCTTGTGAAAATAAAACACAAAATAAAATATTTTTTTAAAAAGTGTAAAGTGATCCTAAATCCAGCTCCACGTGTAAAACTTAAATCTCACTCTTAAGTCGAACAACAAAATTACAATAAAAACACAGAGCTAGTAAGAACTTATTTCAAGTCCTCCAAAGAAGTTCAAAATCCACCACAAGTGTCAAATATCCAATTGTGCAGATCCACCACCGATTTGGTACCCTTACCAGAGATGATTAGGTCACCAGCAATATCATCAAATGCGCAAACACTTCCTCCAATCAGGTCCCCTCGCTAGGCTGCGTTTCTTCAATGTAAATTTATACGACCAGCCCGATTTCCAAAGTGTACTCATACATAAGGAAATAGAAGAGCCGCTTGCGTGAGAAACGTTGCTCACCGCCGCGCCGGCTCACCTAGTGAAAGTCGCGCTGAGCGGCGAAACGCGTTGGGAGCCGGCGGTTTGGAAGATAGGAATTCAGCAGCGTGGGTTGGCTTGGAACATTATTGTGACATGCGTGTTTTAACCTTCTGTTTGTGAGTATTTTATTGGCCATATTAAGAGGAATTTTTAGCTTTGCAATATTGCACTATGGCTCTTCTATTTCCTTATGTATGAGTACACTTTGGAAATCGGGCTGGTCGTATAAATTTACATTGAAGAAACGCAGCCTAGCGAGGGGACCTGATTGGAGGAAGTGTTTGCGCATTTGATGATATTGCTGGTGACCTATGCCCTTATTCATCAAGCGATAGCGCCAGGTAGTGTCTGACGAGCGCCAGGTAGCGGCAGCTAACGGCGACTACCGACTCAAGTACGCCCGGCGGCGGTCACAATGACGCATTTATCAAGCAAAATGAGGCTAGCGCCGGCGAGAGCGACGGCTAGCGCGGCATTCATCATGAAGCCGCCTGGACCGAACAGCGCCGCTGCAAATTCCCTCACAGCGCCAGGTATGAGCTGTCGCTCCCTGGCGATGTCCAATGCATTTCAATGGAGCAATCTATAATTATTCCTAATTAATTGCTATTAATTTTTTTTTTAATTTTTTTAATGTCAAAAAATCGGAGACCACTTCTGCAATGTTAGGATTTATTTTTAAGTAAAAAAAAAAAAAATATGTGCAGAATTGATCTAACAGGTCTGAGATTAATGTATTCATATAACAAAATGATTCTAAAAACATGTATAATGTTACATTCAAAAAATATGGTTGTTTAGGGGTTAAAAACTAGTTAATACACATCGCCGCCAGCGCACTGGGGTTTAAACAAGGAATGGACAGCGACAGCACATTCGGAGCGTGATTTTTTGATGAATATGAAGCTAGCCGTTCGCTCTGGCCATTCGTTGTCAGGCGCTCACATACAACGCTGAACCTGTGAAACAGCGACACCCCAGCCCGTATTCAACATTACCGCACACCGACTGAGTCGCTGTCATCAAGCTAATGCCGGCCAAGCACAGCGAATACTGGCTGGCGCTGAAAAAATCACGCTACAGTCGCTCATCTGTCGCTACCTGGCGCTATTGATGAATCGGCCTCTAATCATCTCTGGTAAGGGTACCAAATCGGTGGTGGATCTGCACAATTGGATATTTGACACTTGTGGTGGATTTTGAACTTCTTTGTGGGACACATCAGTATAACTAACCCTACATTATTTTGCTTTTAAAGAGGAACAAAACCCACCCTGGAGTCTATTAGACTCCAGGGCAGGCATACCTGCATACCGGCACAGTCTGGGCTGCGGTGCCCAAGATCCGGTGGGGACGGGGGACTCAGTGCTACGTGCTTCCTCCTAACCCGAGCCACCCGTGTACACATCAATATATCTAACCCTACATTACTTTACTTTTAAAGAGGACCAAAACCCACCCTGGAGTCTATGAGACTCCAGGACAGGCATACTTACATATCGGCGCAGTCTGGGCCGCGGTGCCCAAGATCCGGTGGAGGGGGGGGGGGGGTCAGTGCTAGGTATTTCCTCCTACCCCCAACCTCCCGCTAACACATCAATCCAACTAACTCTACATTACTTTGCTTTTAAAAAGGACCAAAACCCACCCTGGAGTCTATTAGACTCCAGGGCAGGCATACCTGCATACCTGCGAAGTCTGGCCGCGGTGCTCGAGAGCCAGTGGAAGGCGGGGGGGGGCTCAGTGCTAGGTGCTTCCTCCTACCCCCAACCTCCCGCGCACATCAATATATATAACCCTACATTACTTTACTTTTAAAGAGGACCAAAACCCACCCTGGATTCTATAAGAATCCAGGACAGGCATATTCGCTCCTCCTGGGACATTCAGATTCGGGATGCCCTCTGTGTAAAACCCCTGAGGTCGCCCGGAAACTCACCTTCTTTCCCGGTCCAACGGAGCATGCGCGAACAGCAGCCGCATCCCCGCTATCCCTTTGGCAGGGTGCGTGCCCACACCAGGATCCGTCCGCCTTAGACGAAGGGGCAGGAGAGGATCTGATCTGATTGGACGAGAGGCCGCACATGTGCCATAGGTCCGGGGAGAGGTGAGTTCATTGGGCGATCTGGGGGGTTTCACACACCCCCAATCTCATCCCTTTCAACTTTTCAGGGTAGCAAAGAGGGACCAAAACCCAGGATTTTGACTATCCTTCACCCCTGGGGCACCCCGATCGGGGATACCCTGCTGAAGTTAACTCAGCATTTCCCGGACCTACGGTGCATGTGCGGCCGCTCGTCCAATCAGCACGCTCGGAGCCGCTGATGTCACGTCGTCTAAGCCTTCATCCAAGGCCAGCGGCTCTGAACGTTCCGGCAGCTGCATCCCGCGCTTCCCTCTAATAAACAGCGTGCCCGCGCCGGCCATTCACACCGCACGCGCCCTGCTCCAGGGATAACGGCAATGCGGCTGCACCTCGCGCATACGCTGCTGGACCAGGAAGTGTGTGGGGAGACAACATTGGGACGCCCCGGGAGGAGGGAAGCGATCAGCCCAAGAGTCTTATAGATTCCCGGGCCCATCGTGGTGGGTTTTGTTCCACTTAGAGCTATTTTTTACTGTTGGTCCGCTTTAAAGTGGACCAACACCCAGGATTTTCACTATCCTGAGTTTTGGTCCACTTCCGTGGGGCACCCTGATCGGGGGTGTGTGAAACCCCCCCGATCGCCCTAAAAAACTCACCTCACCCCGCTCCTACGCGAGCGCTCGTCCAATCAGAGCGCTCAGAGCCGCTGTGGTATGC
The DNA here is from genome assembly GCA_027917425.1 of Gastrophryne carolinensis. Taxonomy (NCBI): domain Eukaryota; kingdom Metazoa; phylum Chordata; class Amphibia; order Anura; family Microhylidae; genus Gastrophryne; species Gastrophryne carolinensis. The sequence goes on along the minus strand of CM051234.1, from coordinate 22,270,590 downwards.
ACAGACAAGCGACGGACAACCACAGAGGCTCTGAGTGCGCTGGAAGCCGCGTCATGCGCTTCCCTCTAACAGGGAGCGCGCCCGCACCGGCCATTCACAAACGGCCGCCCTGCTAGAGAGAAACGTGAACAGGGATAAGTTAAGGTTTGTGGGCGTCCTGCGGGGTTTCACACAGCGGGGCATTCTGATTTCGGATGCCCCGCGGGGAGGGATCTGATCGGTCCCGGGAATCGTATAGATTCCCAGGCTGATCCCCCCTGGGTGTTGGTCCACTTTAAGTTAAAGTGGACCTTCACCCTGAATAAGAGTCTATCTTATATGTTTCCCCCCCCTGTACATACAGATTGCCCACATTAATCCAGACCTTTACCCTGAATAAGAGTCTATCTTACATGTTTCCCACACCCTGTACATACAGATTGCCCACATTAATCCGGACCTTTACCCTGAATAAGAGTCTATCTTACATGTTTCCCACACCCTGTACATACAGATTGCCCACATTAATCCGGACCTTTACCCTGAATAAGAGTCTATCTTATATGTTCCCCACACACTGTACATACAGATTGCTCACATTAAAAATCATCCTACCTGCATCTACTGCATGTTATGAGCCTTTAAACATCCAAGATGGCGGCTTATGGAAGCCGCCATCTTATCAGGCAGCCTGCAAACAGGAAGTGCCTCCTGACTGTGCTGCTGTGCATTCTGGGACTGCTGACCTTTCCCTGACCCCAGCTCTGCTCTGTCTGAGCAAAGCACAGCTATAACCCGCCCCCCTGTACCTTATCCCACTCTCCTCTCCTCAGTAAGTGTGATGCTTCTGAGTCAAAATGGCGGCGCCCGTATCCTAAATTCCTGAACAGAGTTGCAGCTCAGTGGGGGAAAGAATAATAAGTTAGTGACTAAAAACGTAAAATATATTAATTTTAGATGCTGGGGAATCGTTTTTTAAGAGTTTGGGCTTTTCAATAAATCACGCTGAAGGTCCGGTTTAATAACAGGATCCTATGAGCTATGTTAAAGAATTTGCCATTTGTTTCTGGAGAGCCCATAGGGAGCTGCTGTTACCAAACTTAAAAAAGAAAAAACCTCCTTACGTCATGGGAAAAATGATGGAGCTCACCTCTAACAATGCCGCATCACAGGTCCAGGTCATTTTTGTTTAAAAAAAAAAGGTAGAAAAACTTTTGTTTTTGTTAACTTTTCTGTATGTTAACTCACAGAGATGCAGGTTGCAATACACACTACACACTGCACACTGCAGGTTTCACCTACCCTGTTTCCCTGAAAATAAGACCTACCCCCAAAATAAGCCCCGGTATGATTTTTCAGCATTTTTTGCTAATGCGTGGAATATAAACCCTGGTTACAATTTATAATCCGGTTGCCAGGCTTCAGCAGAGGGACAGAAGTGGCTGTAAAGGAGGATGAGGACACATCAAGTCACACAGGTCAGCTTGTCTGTCCAGAGTGTCTGATCTTGCTGGCGCCATGCCGGGCACATGTGTGGTGACCAGGTTAGGGAAGCTGGGAGGCAGCTGTGGGTCACCGGCTTTTGGGGTGGCAGGCCGAAGCCTAGGTTCCGGACAGATGTTAGAGTCCGTAGGCCCAGATGATATGAGGGCCCTGTGTCGTGACACCAGGAGGGTTTGGTGGCACCGGTTACCCTACCAACCGGGGGTCCCTGGAGATCCCTTGCCAGGTGTTGGGTAGCAATAACAGGCAGAGGCCAGGTTAGGATCAATGGAACTTTTACTGGCAGTCTAGCTGGTACAGTGACAGTACAGATCAGGAGCAATCCTGCGGTGTGGGGGACTAGAGGACTTGCTGAGACTTATAGTGCCATTTAGGCTGAATAGCTTACTTAGGCCCTTATTTAACAAGGGATAGCGACAGGTAGCGCCTGGTGAGCGGCCGGTAATGACGGGCACCGCCACGAGAACGCCGGCTCCCCACCACAATCACACATTTATCAAGCCAATCCTGCTTAGCGACTGAGATAGCGCCATATAGCGACTCATTCATCATTATTCCAGCCTCAGCCCACAGCGCCAACGTCCGACCTTGAACAGCGACAGGTATGACCTCTCGCTACCTGGCGCTCTCCAATGCATTTCAATGGAACAATCTTTAAATATTCATAATTAATTGGTAATATATTTTTTTTTAATGTGAAAAATTCTGTGACCACTTCTGCAATGTTAGATATTTTTTTTAAGGGAAAAAAAAAAAAAAAATTGTACAGAATTGATATTACAGGTCTGATATATTACAAAATTATTTTAAAAACTTTTTTTTTTTGGTTTCCAAAAATATGGTTGTTTGGGGGTTAAAAAACTACTTTTAACCCATCGCCGCCAGCGCTCTGGGGTTTAAACAAGCATTTCACAGCGCGAGAATTTTTTTGAGCCTGATTTGTTAATGAATATGGTGGGAGCCGGTCGCTAGGGCCATTCACTATCATGCGCTCCCATACAGCGTGGAACCTGTCAAATAGCGACTCCTCACCCAATATTCAACATTACTGCACACCGACTGAGTCGCTATCAACAGCCGAACAACGGCCAAGCACAGCGACTACTAGCGGGCGCTGTGAAAATACTGCTACAGTCGCTCAACTGTCGCTACCTGCCGCTATTAATGAATCGGCCTCTTAGCTTACTAAGATTGAAGACAGGCTCTGTGACCTGGAATATGAGAGATGATGCTGTAGATTTATCAGCAGACTTGGTAAGCATTAGTCTGGCCCCTTTCTCCACACTCGCCACATGAAAAAAGCCAGCAGCACCAGCACAGATCTTCTTCCTTCAGAGATCACAGCTATTCTGACTAGAAAATGGAGCAGAGGGAAGGCTTAGGTGCTCAGCAGTCCTGATAGGCTCACCACTTGTCACATGACCCTTCCCTAGCAAGTTAGTTACAGCAATAGGGAGTTATGAAGTTTATGGAATTGCACAATGTGAATGCATTAACTCTTTGAGTGCAAACTACATAAATTCACATAGGAAACATGTTATAACATGAAAACAGGATATAAAAGGTTATTATACAGGAACAGGGTATATATATATATATATATATATATATATATATATATATATATACTGTATGAACACATATATATTATACAATATTAGCTACGCAATATAACAGACTCCAAAGTCACAGGGACAGCCGAATGTCGAGGGGACACATATAGAACAGTATGGCAAATGCTGTACTGGGACATTGCACATGGCGGAATCCCCCATGTACCGGAGCTACTGTACTGCCACACAGGGGCGTAGCTAGGGGGAGAAGGGGGGGGATTGCCCCGGGGGCAGCAGGTCAGGGGGGTGACAAATGAGGGCATGAGGACAGGTGGAGAGCGCCATTTCGAATCTTTTCCCCGGGTTCCAGGAAGCCTAGCTACTCCTCTGCTTCCACCACCACAAGCTGCCAGTCGGCTATAAGACCTGAAAATAAGCCCTAGTACCATACCTCCCAACTTCTGAAAATATGAAAGCGGGATAAGCCACGCCCCCGGCCGCGCCCATGTCACGCCCCGGCCACACCCCCTGTCACGCCCTCCAGCTCCGATCCTCCTGCATGCCGGCCTGCGTAAGTTTTTTTTTTTATCCCCAACCCAGCCCCCCGCGCGCCGCCCCCGCCCCCTGCGCGCTCACCCGCAAGCCAGTATCTTCGCGCCGGCCAGTGTTTATACTGAAGACGCCGGCGTCGTTGCGGCACTGGGCACACCGCCACAGCGCAGTGCGTCCCGGGACACTTGCTAACGGTCCGGGACCGCGGGATTTTGTTGAAAAATCGGGACAATCCCGGGAAAATCGGAACAGTTGGGAGGCATGCCTAGTACCTCTTTTTTGGAGCAAAAATTAATATATTATTAATTAATATATATTATTATTATTGTTATTATTATAGGCTTGATGGTGTAATGACAGGGCACCTTTTTTGTGGTTGTGCCGGACTGTTTACGCAAGTCCTGCACCTGTGAGCTTTGTAATTTAGCGCCTTCTTAAAGTGGACCAAAACCCAGCTCTGAAAGATTCCCAGGCCGATTCCCTCCATCCGGGGCATCCGAAATCGGAATGCCCTGCTGTGTGAAACGCCCCCAGGTCACCCCATACACTTACCTTACTTCCCGGGCCGATGGCGCATGTGTGAACCGCGGACGCAATCCCGCTATCCCTCTAACCGGGGCGCGTGCCATGGCCGGTGCAGGCCCGCCACCTGTTAGAGGGAAGCAGGGGATGCAGCTGCCAGCGCGGTTGGAGCCGCTGGCCTTAGACGACATCTTAACCAATGTGATGTCAGCGACTGCGAGTGCTCTGATTGGAGGAGCTGGCATTGGTGATCGGGGGGGGGGGGGGGGGGGGTCACACAGTGGGGCAGTCCTGATCCCAGGGGAGAGGACCAAAACCCAGGATAGTCATGGTCCACTTTAAATATAAAACTCGGGCCCCCAGCTGTCTCTGGAGGAGCAGTTGGTTTACGGCCAGACAGACCACGTGGGAGCCGTCACCTGACTCCGCTCAATATTGTCGCAACCTGCTTAGTATTTGTTTCCATTTTGGTTTCATTTATTAAGAGTTTTTTGATAATGTTTTATTTGACACTCTCTTATCATAACATTTATTCATAAAGGGATAGCGCCAGGTAGCGCCTCGTAGCGGCAGGCAGCGTCTGATGAACGCCGGGCGCAGTACGCAAAACCACATTTATGAAAGCGAATCTGGTGAGCGCCTCTAACAGCGCCATGTAGCGTCACATGTATTGTTACAGGCAGGTCAGTGTATAGCGCCTCTAACAGCGCCATGTAGTGTCACATGTATTATTACAGGCAGGTCAGTGTATAGCACCTCTAACAGCGCCATGTAGCGTCACATGTATTATTACAGGCAGGTCAGTGTATAGCGCCTCTAACAGCGCCATGTAGTGTCACATGTATTATTACAGGCAGGTCAGTGTATAGCGCCTCTAACAGCGCCATGTAGCGTCACATGTATTATTACAGGCGGCTCAGTGTATAGCGCCTCTAACAGCGCCATGTAGTGTCACATGTATTATTACAGGCAGGTCAGTGTATAGCACCTCTAACAGCGCCATGTAGCGTCACATGTATTATTACAGGCGGCTCAGTGTATAGCGCCTCTAACAGCGTCATGTAGTGTCACATGTATTATTACAGGCAGGTCAGTGTATAGCGCCTCTAACAGCGTCATGTAGCGTCACATGTATTATTACAGGCAGGTCAGTGTATAGCGCCTCTAACAGCGCCATGTAGTGTCACATGTATAATTACAGGCAGGTCAGTGTATAGCGCCTCTAACAGCGCCATGTAGTGTCACATGTATAATTACAGGCAGGTCAGTGTATAGCGCCTCTAACAGCGCCATGTAGCGTCACATGTATTATTACAGGCGGCTCAGTGTATAGCGCCTCTAACAGCGTCATGTAGCGTCACATGTATTATTACAGGCGGCTCAGTGTATAGCGCCTCTAACAGCGCCATGTAGCGTCACATGTATTATTACAGGCGGCTCAGTGTATAGCGCCTCTAACAGCGCCATGTAGTGTCACATGTATTATTACAGGCGGCTCAGTGTATAGCGCTGGCGCTCTAGCTTCCAGAGCTTGGTATCACCTCTCGCTACCTGTCGCCCTCTCATACATTTCAATGGACGTTCCTTCTCTTCTCTTTAAACAGGGTTTTCTTTTACATTTTTTTTTTTTATGAAATCATTGTGTGGCGTCTCCTGGCCTAGAAAGAGTCATTTTTAAAAACATTTTTGATTTTTTATATTTTTATGCAGAATTGTCATTACAGGTCTGGCACTAAAGTGTTAATGTCACAATGTTATAACAATGTCATTCCATGTGTTTTCGCTTTGTTACTGGTGGATATGTGATCAAAATCAGACTTTAATCTGGCGCTCTGGGCTACAACGGCCAGATCCAAAGCGCCGACACTGTGTGTTTTTTTTCGTTGAATAACGCTGAGGGTCGGTCGCACTGAGTTGGCGCTACCTTTCAGTCGCTGCAATGCTGTACTGGCGTTAGACTGCCCAACATACATCTCATTCATCAATGCCGGCCAGGTTACTACAGCGACTGAGACGCTCTGTTACAGCGCCCGATACCCGCTTACAGCATCTACTAGCGGTCGCTTTTAGCGCCTCTGTACAGACGCTCATCTGCTGATACCTGGCGCTAGTAATGAATCAGCCTGTTAGTCACTATCTTAGAGGTTTGAATATGTTATGATTTCACTACATGTGATTTCTATTTGCTGCACTGCTATGTATACTGCATGCCGGGCCGGCTCCAGGTTTATGTGCGGCCTTCAGCAATAGTATCAAACAAAGAACAAGAACAAGAACAAAGGCCCTTATTCATGAAGCGATAGCGCCAGGTAGTGGCTGGTTAATGAGAGGTAGCGATTGGTGAACGCCGGACACGGCAGCAATTACACATGTATCAAGCAGAATCTGTTTAGCGACTGGGATAGCGCCATGTAGCGTCTGATTCATCATTTTCACAGCCTCAGCGAACAGCGCCGGCGTTCAGCCTTGCACAGCGCCAGGTATGATCTCTCGCTACCTGGCGCTCTCCCATACATTTCAATGGACGATCCTTTTCTTCTCTTTAAACAGTTTTTTTTTTTTTTTTTTTAATCACAAATAATTCTGTGACCTCTTCTGGCATTGAATAAGCATATAGATACGCTGTACAGATATTCTCTTATTCATGGTGAAGGTCCGCTTTAAGAAACACTAAAGCCACGTAGTGTCAGATGTCAGGTCCCAGTGCAGAAGGTGTATTTTAGAGATGAGCGAACTTTTGAAAAATTCGATTCGACTGATTCGCCGAATTTTCCGACAAAAATCGTTTCGACCCGAATAAATTCGCGACGAATCGCTATTAAAAACGGCTATTTCTGAGCCTCCTAGAGCCTCAATAGGGTTGTAAACCATTCTGCCTTGCTGTAACACGCACAGGATGCGTGCTGGGTTAGTTAAATAATACTTTGAAGAAATATCACATGCAGATCAGAGGCATCGCTAATAGAATCGCAGAGCGGCACAATTGCAGAGAGTTGAAGTGGCATCACTATGAGGGGCAGAAGGAGCCCAAACATTGCTTTAAAGAGACACTGGAGTTGGCAGCAGCAGGAGCCCAAAAATTGGATGAATCACACCCTGGAGTTGGCAGGAGTTGACAGCAGCAGCAGCAGGAGCCCAAATATTACTTTAAAGAGACCCTGGGGTTGGCCTCAGGAGCCCAAAAATTGGATGAATCACACCCTGGAGTTGGCAGCAGCAGCAGCAGGAGCCCAAATATACACTGGAGTTGGCTTCAGGAGCCCAAAGATTGGATGAATCACACCCTGGAGTTGGCAGAAGTTGGCAGCAGCAGCAGCAGGAGCCCAAATATACACTGGAGTTGGCTTCAGGAGCCCAAAAATTGGATGAATCACACCCTGGAGTTGGCAGGAGTTGACAGTAGCAGCAGCAGGAGCCCAAATATACACTGGAGTTGGCTTCAGGAGCCCAAAAATTGGATGAATCACACCCTGGAGTTGGCAGCAGCAGCAGCAGGAGCCCAAATATACACTGGAGTTGGCTTCAGGAGCCCAAAAATTGGATGAATCACACCCTGGAGTTGGCAGAAGTTGGCAGCAGCAGCAGCAGGAGCCCAAATATACACTGGAGTTGGCTTCAGGAGCCCAAAAATTGGATGAATCACACCCTGGAGTTGGCAGGAGTTGACAGTAGCAGCAGCAGGAGCCCAAATATACACTGGAGTTGGCTTCAGGAGCCCAAAAATTGGATGAATCACACCCTGGAGTTGGCAGCAGCAGCAGCAGGAGCCCAAATATACACTGGAGTTGGCTTCAGGAGCCCAAAAATTGGATGAATCACACCCTGGAGTTGGCAGAAGTTGGCAGCAGCAGCAGCAGCAGGAGCCCAAATATACACTGGAGTTGGCTTCAGGAGCCCAAAAATTGGATGAATCACACCCTGGAGTTGGCAGAAGTTGGCAGCAGCAGGAGCCCAAATATACACTGGAGTTGGCTTCAGGAGCCCAAAAATTGGATGAATCACACCCTGGAGTTGGCAGGAGTTGACAGTAGCAGCAGCAGGAGCCCAAATATTACATTAAAGAGACCCTGGGGTTGGCCTCAGGAGCCCAAAAATTGGATGAATCACACCCTGGAGTTGGCAGCAGCAGCAGCAGGAGCCCAAATATACACTGGAGTTGGCTTCAGGAGCCCAAAAATTGGATGAATCACACCCTGGAGTTGGCAGAAGTTGGCAGCAGCAGCAGCAGGAGCCCAAATATACACTGGAGTTGGCTTCAGGAGCCCAAAAATTGGATGAATCACACCCTGGAGTTGGCAGGAGTTGACAGCAGCAGCAGCAGCAGGAGCCCAAATATTACATTAAAGAGACCCTGGGGTTGGCCTCAGGAGCCCAAAAATTGGATGAATCACACCCTGGAGTTGGCAGCAGCAGCAGCAGGTGCCCAAATATACACTGGAGTTGGCTTCAGGAGCCCAAAAATTGGATGAATCACACCCTGGAGTTGGCAGAAGTTGGCAGCAGCAGCAGCAGGAGCCCAAATATACACTGGAGTTGGCTTCAGGAGCCCAAAAATTGGATGAATCACACCCTGGAGTTGGCAGGAGTTGACAGTAGCAGCAGCAGGAGCCCAAATATTACATTAAAGAGACCCTGGGGTTGGCCTCAGGAGCCCAAAAATTGGATGAATCACACCCTGGAGTTGGCAGCAGCAGCAGCAGGAGCCCAAATATACACTGGAGTTGGCTTCAGGAGCCCAAAAATTGGATGAATCACACCCTGGAGTTGGCAGAAGTTGGCAGCAGCAGCAGCAGGAGCCCAAATATACACTGGAGTTGGCTTCAGGAGCCCAAAAATTGGATGAATCACACCCTGGAGTTGGCAGGAGTTGACAGTAGCAGCAGCAGGAGCCCAAATATACACTGGAGTTGGCTTCAGGAGCCCAAAAATTGGATGAATCACACCCTGGAGTTGGCAGGAGTTGACAGCAGCAGCAGGAGCCCAAATATACACTGGAGTTGGCTTCAGGAGCCCAAAAATTGGATGAATCACACCCTGGAGTTGGCAGAAGTTGGCAGCAGCAGCAGCAGGAGCCCAAATATACACTGGAGTTGGCTTCAGGAGCCCAAAAATTGGATGAATCACACCCTGGAGTTGGCAGAAGTTGGCAGCAGCAGCAGCAGGAGCCCAAATATACACTGGAGTTGGCTTCAGGAGCCCAAAAATTGGATGAATCACACCCTGGAGTTGGCAGGAGTTGACAGTAGCAGCAGCAGGAGCCCAAATATTACATTAAAGAGACCCTGGGGTTGGCCTCAGGAGCCCAAAAATTGGATGAATCACACCCTGGAGTTGGCAGAAGTTGGCAGCAGCAGCAGCAGGAGCCCAAATATACACTGGAGTTGGCTTCAGGAGCCCAAAAATTGGATGAATCACACCCTGGAGTTGGCAGGAGTTGACAGTAGCAGCAGCAGGAGCCCAAATATTACATTAAAGAGACCCTGGGGTTGGCCTCAGGAGCCCAAAAATTGGATGAATCACACCCTGGAGTTGGCAGAAGTTGGCAGCAGCAGCAGCAGGAGCCCAAATATACACTGGAGTTGGCTTCAGGAGCCCAAAAATTGGATGAATCACACCCTGGAGTTGGCAGGAGTTGACAGCAGCAGCAGCAGCAGGAGCCCAAATATTACTTTAAAGTGACACTGGGGTTGGCTTCAGGAGCCCAACAATTGGATGAATCACACCCTGGAGTTGGCAGAAGTTGGCAGCAGCAGCAGCAGGAGCCCAAAAAATGGCCTAAAGACATAAATATGTTTTGTACCATTTGGAAAGTGTAAAACGTGGCACCATGCTGAATCTAGTCGCATGCATCAGGCATTGGTGGGTGGAAATCCTGGCTGATCCATCCCTGATTCATTTTGACAAAGGTGAGTCTCTCCACATTTTTAGTTGACAGACGAGTTCTCCTCGCCGTAACTATGGCCCCCGCCGCACTAAACACCCGCTCAGATGGCACGCTACTTGCCGGGCAGGACAGCTTTTCCAGGGCAAACTCTGCTAGTTGCGGCCACAAATCAAGTTTGGCTGCCCAGAAGTCCAGCGGATCCTCAAGGTGTGTTGGCATGGTCATGTCAAAGTATGACATGACCTGCTGGTTGAGGTCCTGCTCCAGGTCTTCCTGCTGCTCATGAGTAGCCTCACTATGCGAGTGTAGAAAGCTACTCATTAGCGACTGAAGACTGAGGCTGCTGCTGCTGATGGAGCTGCTGCTGCTGCTCCTGCCAACCCCCCCAGCGGCCATGGCAGTGGAAGGTGAGCGCAGAGGTCCCCTCGAGTCAGACCTGCGAGAGTATGGACCATGGCGCAGATAGGCATCGGCCAACTGCCTACGTAGAATGTCTTTGTAGTAGTTGAGTTTGTCCTCCCTCTCGGTGGGTTTAAAAAATGCCCCCATTTTGTGCCGGAAGTGAGGGTCCAATAAGGTGGACAGCCAGAAGTCATCCCGCCGACAGATGGAAACAATTCTGGGGTCACTACGCAAGCACGTGAGCATGCTTCGTGCCATTTGCGCAAGTGACTCGGATGGACTACCTGTCTCCATCTCCACTGCATACTGCCACGGTGTGCCCGGGTCCTCTGTCTCGCCTTCCTCAAAAACCTCTAGCTCCTCTGGCTGCTCCTGCTCCTCCTCTCCTGTCCGCTGACTAGATAAACCAGCCATTTCGCCAAGCCTAAACTGTGTTTCGCTGGGCAACTCCTCCTCCTCCTCTTCCTCCTCCTCCAGTTCAGCTCCAACGGGGTTCATGTGGCCGTAAGATGTAAACGCCATGTCTCCAGTGCCCTGACCAGCCATGGTTTCCAACATGTGCTGTAGTACATGAAGCAGTGGAATCACGTCGTTCATCCCGTAATCCTGCCGACTGACAAATAAAGTGGCTTCCTCAAAGGGCCTGAGCAAACGGCAGGTGTCACGTATGAGCTGCCACTGGTTGACATTGAAGTTACACAGGGGAGTCCCCCTATCTGCTTGGATCATCAGGAAATCCGTGATGGCTTTTCTCTGTTCATATAATCGGTCCAACATGTGAAGGGTGGAATTCCAACGGGTGGAAACATCGCAAATCAGACTATGTTGGGGGATACCATTCTGACGCTGTAGCTCAAGAAGGGTGTGTTTGGCGGTGTAGGAGTGGCTGAAGTGCATGCAAAGTTTCCTTGAAGTTGTTAGGATGTCCTGCAGATGGGGGGAACACTTCAGAAACCGCTTGACAACCAGATTGAAGACGTGAGCCATGCAGGGCGCAGCGCACACAAAATGTTCTTCCCATTGTCGGTAACCATGATTCCCATTTTAAGTTTTCTCGGAGTAAGCCATGTTTGGATTTCCTGATGAATACATTTAAGCAGTTCCTCCCCTGTGTGACTCCGTTCGCCAAGACAAACCATGTGAAGCACTGCGTGACACCTCCGTGCCCTGCACACATGGTAGACTGGAGGGGCACTGAGACTTGAGCCTACAGTGGAGGGTGAGGAGATGGCGGAGGATGAGGAGGCCGAGTCGCACGGTGTCACAGGCCCAATGGGCAGAGAGCGCGGAGGCCGAAGCGGCGTGACCTGTCCAAGTTGCTGCTGCAAAGGGACCACATTCACCCAGTGGGCCGTAAACGACATGTACTGCCCCTGACCGTAGTTACAGCTCCAGATGTCGGCGCTGCCATGTATTTTGCTACACACCGACAGGCTCAAGGACTGGCCCACCTTCTGTTCAAAAAAAGTGTGCAGCGCTGGTACTGCCTTCTTGGCAAAGAAATGACGGCTTGGGACTCTCCACCTCGGCTCGGCACAAGCCATCAGTTCTCTGAAAGGTGCAGATTCCACCACCTGAAAAGGGAGCGACTGCAGCACCAGCAACTTGGACAGGAGCACATTCAGCTTCTGCGCCGTAGGATGAGTGGGCGCATACTGCTGTCTCTTGGACATGGCTTCGCTGATGGATTGCTGGCGGGATGCATGACTTGGAGGAGGAGGAGGAGGAGGAGCAGGAGCGACAGAGGATGGGTATGACGCACAGCTGCCTTCGGCTGAGGTGCTGGAGCCTTGGCTGGCAGAAATTGGGAGCTCACTTGGTGAGGAAGCAGACTGGACCACCCCTTGGGAGCCTCGGTTCTCCCAGGTCGTTTTATGGTGACGCATCATATGTTGACACAGGGCCGTGGTGCCAACATTTGGACACTGGCCACGCTTCACCTTTTGCCTACATATCTTGCATGTGGCCATGTTACCCTCCTGCGGATGCCTCAGGAAAAACTGCCACACTGCCGAGTAGCTACTTTTCCCACCCCCTGGCCTCACTGATTCACTGCTGCTGTTGCCAACTCCAGGAACCCCTGCTCCACTACCTCCCGATAAGGTAGACTGCCGCACAGCAGGTGCTCTACCCCGGCCCCGGCCCCGGCCGGCTCCAGCCTTTGGAATTGTGCCCCCATGCTGACTGCTACCACCTTGCTGCCTCAGCTGCTGACTCCGGGGCAACCTGCGCCCCTCTTCTCCTGATGATGACGATGAAGCCCCTTCATCACCCGGCTCCCAAGTGCGATCGGCTTCATCGTCATCATCATCACCGAGTTGTGGCTGTACGTCACTGATGTTCGTGGATTCGTCAACAGTGTCTGGCGCAGGAGCTGGAACGCTCGCAGCACCCACGACACTGTCCACATCACTATTTGTCTGCCTAGCTAAAGAAGCCACCTCCATTTCTTGGCTGGGCAGTAGCTGCTGACTGTCCTCCTGTATCTGATCGTCCTCCTCACTAAAGAGTGGAGCTGAACCCAAAGCATAGGATACGTCGCAGGGGGAGGGAACGGCGTAGGACAGAGGCAATGGGAGGACAGGGACTGCTCTCGGGGCATGCCAACTCAGGGTTGTGTCAGAGGAACCTACCGACCCTAGACTGGGGGTCTCAGACGTAAGTTGTGATGATGTTGTTGATGAGCGCGTCAACCAATCTACCACGGCAGATGCGTTACTGGTGGAGACCCGACCGCTAGCAGATACTGGCAGATTAGGTCTCTCAGCGTGACTCCTGCTGCTACTGGCCCCCAGTCTGATGCGAGCTCTGCCTGCGGAATCTTGGCCTCTGCCACTCCTCTTTTCACTTCCAGGCACTTGTCTGCCCGACATAGTCTAACTGGCGTGGTAGTAGGTGATATTTTAAGATCCCCCGGGCAGCGGTGGGTCTATATGAAACAGAATATAATGCACACCAAAAGTGAGCAGTAACACTCAGCCTCCAACAGGCCTGCTTAGTGTAAATAAGAGAGCTGCTTAGTGTAAATAAAGAGGGGTATGCTATGTTACAGAATGGGATGCCTCAACAGAAGTGCACCTGGCAGGCAGCAGTAAGCCTATGCCCAGCAAAAGTGTCTTATAATATAAATATAATAAGAGCAAATGGTTATATGGTCTTAAACAGAGGCTGCTTTAGTCACAGAATGGGATGCCCCCAAAAAAGATCCAGTAGTACTATGCCCAGCAAAAGTGTCTTTATCAGGCTAATTTCAAATATAATAAGAGCAAATGCTTATATGGTCTTAAACAGAGGCTGCTTTAGTCACAGAATGGGATGCCCTGGCAGGGACAAGTAGTGCTATGCCCAGCAAAAGTGTCTTTATCAGGCCTAATTTCAAATATAATAAGAGCAAATGCTTATATGGTCTTAAACAGAGGCTGCTTTAGTCACAGAATGGGATGCCCTGGCAGGGACAAGTAGTGCTATGCCCAGCAAAAGTGTCTTTATCAGGCTAATTTCTAATATAATAAGAGCAAATGGTTATATGGTCTTAAACAGAGGCTGCTTTAGTCACAGAATGGGATGCCCTGGCAGGGACAAGTAGTGCTATGCCCAGCAAAAGTGTCTTTATCAGGCTAATTTCAAATATAATAAGAGCAAATGCTTATATGGTCTTAAACAGAGGCTGCTTTAGTCACAGAATGGGATGCCCCCAAAAAAGATCCAGTAGTACTATGCCCAGCAAAAGTGTCTTTATCAGGCTAATTTCAAATATGATAAGAGCAACTGCTTATATGGTCTTAAACAGAGGCTGCTTTAGTCACAGAATGGGATGCCCTGGCAGGGACAAGTAGTGCTATGCCCAGCAAAAGTGTCTTTATCAGGCTAATTTCAAATATAATAAGAGCAAATGGTTATATGGTCTTAAACAGAGGCTGCTTTAGTCACAGAATGGGATGCCCCCAAAAAAGATCCAGTAGTACTATGCCCAGCAAAAGTGTCTTTATCAGGCTAATTTCAAATATGATAAGAGCAAATGCTTATATGGTCTTAAACAGAGGCTGCTTTAGTCACAGAATGGGATGCCCTGGCAGGGACAAGTAGTGCTATGCCCAGCAAAAGTGTCTTTATCAGGCTAATTTCAAATATAATAAGAGCAAATGGTTATATGGTCTTTAACAGAGGCTGCTATAGTCACAGAATGGGATGCCCCAAAAAAAGAAGTGGACCTGGCTGGGACCAGTAGTGCTATGCCCAGCAAAAGTGTCTTTATCAGGCCTGATTTCTATGAGAATAAGTGCAAATGGTTGTTATGCTATTAAATAGAGGCTGGTGTTGTCACAGAATGGGATGCCACAAAAACCAGAGAGCATGCACAGCAAAAGTGTCTTTATCAGGCCTAATTTCTATGAGAATAAGTGCAAATGGTTATTATGGTATTAAATAGAGGCTGGTGTTGTCACAGAATGGGATGCCACAAAAACCAGAGAGCATGCACAGCAAAAGTGTCTTTGTCAGGCCTGATTTCTATGAGAATAAGTGCAAATGGTTATTATGCTATTAAATAGAGGCTGGTGTAGTCACAGAATGGGATGCCACAAAAACCAGAGAGCATGCACAGCAAAAGTGTCTTTATCAGGCCTGATTTCTATGAGAATAAGTGCAAATGGTTATTATGCTATTAAATAGAGGCTGGTGTTGTCACAGAATGGGATGCCACAAAAACCAGAGAGCATGCACAGCAAAAGTGTCTTTTTCAGGCCTAATTTCTATGAGAATAAGTGCAAATGGTTATTATGCTATTAAATAGAGGCTGGTGTTGTCACAGAATGGGATGCCACAAAAACCAGAGAGCATGCACAGCAAAAGTGTCTTTATCAGGCCTAATTTCTATGAGAATAAGTGCAAATGGTTATTATGCTATTAAATAGAGGCTGGTGTAGTCACAGAATGGGATGCCACAAAAACCAGAGAGCATGCACAGCAAAAGTGTCTTTATCAGGCCTGATTTCTATGAGAATAAGTGCAAATGGTTATTATGCTATTAAATAGAGGCGGGTGTTGTCACAGAATGGGATGCCACAAAAACCAGAGAGCATGCACAGCAAAAGTGTCTTTATCAGGCCTAATTTCTATGAGAATAAGTGCAAATGGTTATTATGCTATTAAATAGAGGCTGGTGTAGTCACAGAATGGGATGCCACAAAAACCAGAGAGCATGCACAGCAAAAGTGTCTTTATCAGGCCTAATTTCTATGAGAATAAGTGCAAATGGTTATTATGCTATTAAATAGAGGCTGGTGTTGTCACAGAATGGGATGCCTCACAGCAGACTTAAACCGGACCTTCACCATGATTTAATGAAAAGCCCAAACTCTTAAAAAACGATTCCCCAGCATCTAAAATTAATATATTTTACATTTTTAGTCACTAACTTATTATTCTTTCCCCCACTGGGCTGCAACTCTGTTCAGGAATTTAGGATACGGGCGCCGCCATCTTGACTCAGAAGCATCACACTTACTGAGGAGAGGAGAGTGGGATAAGATACAGGGGGGCAGGTTATAGCTGTGCTTTGCTCAGACAGAGCAGAACTGGGGTCAGGTAACGGTCAGCAGTCCCAGAATGCAGAGCAGCACAGTCACTTCCTGTTTGCAGGCACTTCCTGTTTGCAGGCTGCCTGATAAAATGGCGGCTTCCATAAGCCGCCATCTTGGATGTTTAAAGGCTCATAACATGCAGTAGATGCAGGTAGGATGATTTTTAATGTGAGCAATCTGTATGTACAGGGTGTGGGAAACATATAAGATAGACTCTTATTCAGAGTGAAGGTCCGCTTTAAGATCAGTTCAGTATATATGCACAGTTAGTTAGTATAAGCAGCCTGAAAACGCTAACAAAGCAGGCTGGATGAAAAAAAAAAAAAAAAAACTGACAGCCTCCGATTTTCCCTTCCTTTCCCTGTTTTTCGCTTACTTTCTGTCTGTCTCCTGTCTGTCTCCTGCCTGTCTCCAGCCTGTCCCTGTCTGTCCCTGCCTGTCTAACTGTCTGTCTCTCCCTCAGCTACACAGCGTTCTGTCTCTCACGAATGCAATAGAGAAATGAGGCTGGAAAGCAAGATGGCCGGCCTTAAATGCCGCTGTGACGTCACCGGGCTTGCTGGCTGCTGATAGGCTGCATGTGACTGTCCCAGCTTGCACTGGTGCGGGGTTGATGTCTAGACATGTCCCGTCCGCCATCTTAGAATGCCTGTATGTAAATGAATGGATGTTAAAGGAAAACTTCGAGCGATCGAATCGTGGGGAAATTCGGATTCGATCCGAATCGAATTTTTCCTGAAATTCGGATCGAATCCGGGTTCGTCCGGATCGATTCGCTCATCCCTAGTATTTATCAAGTCAAACATCCCGAGCGCCTGTGATAGCGCCAGGTAGTGTCCCATCGATCATCAGCGCGATGATGGGATGAGTTCCCTACAGTGCCACATAGAACCAGGCGCTCACCCTGCACTATCAGAACTGAAACGCGTAGACATTTCTGGATTTTAACTTGGGGATTGCCTGCACTGCGCTTTTATGCATTTTTGAAATAAAGCGTTGGATGGATTTTTTTATGTGGAGCTGGCAGGCTGATTCATCACTAACGCCAGGTAGCGACAGATGAGCGTCTGTAGCAGCATTTTCAGAGCGCCCGCTAGTAGTCGCTGTGCTCGGCCGTGGGTCGCTACTTTATAGCGACTCGGTCGCTGTTCAGTAATGTTGAATACATTGTGAGGAGTCGCTATTTGACCAGTACAGCGCTGTATGGGAGCGCATGTTAGCGACTGCTCATAGCGACCGACTCACACCATATTCAGCAAAAAAAACTGCCGCATAAATCTCTGGCGCTGAAAAATGCTTCTCTGAAGCCCAGAGCGCAGGAGGCGGTGTGTTTAAAGTCTGTTTTCCAGCATCTATCCACTAGTAACAAAGCGAAAACATATGGAATTACATTGTAACAACATTGTAACATGACACTTTAATGGCAGAGCTGTGATGTCATTTCTGAGGAAATATATAAAAAATGAAAAAAATGTGAAAAAACTGCTTATTCAATGTCAGAAGAGGTCACAGAATTATTTGTGATTTTTGGAAAAAAAAAAAAAAAACAACCCCGTTGAAAGAGAAGAAAAGGATCGTCCATTGAAATGTATGGGAGAGCGACAGGTAGCGAGAAAGAAAAGAAAAGGATTGTCCATTGAAATGTATGGGAGAGCGACAGGTAGCGAGAGGTCATACCTGGCGCTGTGCAAGGCTGAACGCTGGCGCTGTTCGCAGAGGCTTTGAAAATGATGAATCAGACGCTACATGGCGCTATCCCAGTCACTAAACAGATTCTGCTTGATAAATGTGGAATTGCGTGCCGTTTCCGGCGTTCACCTGTCGCTACCTCACATTAACCAGCCACTACCTGACGCTATCCTTTCTTAAATAACCCCCTAAGTCTTTCCTGATAAGTTTTAAGTTTAATACCTTCCACCATTTTTGTTGCCGGCCTTTGGACTCGTTCTATTTGAATAATGTCTTTTGCAGGGGAGGTCTCCAGATCTGCACACAGTGTTCTAGCTGTGGCCTCACCAGGGCTCTATACAGCGGCATCACAACCTCCCTCTTCCTACTGGTGATGCCTCGAGCTATGCAGCCGAGCATCCTGCTTGCTTTTCCCACTGCCTGGCTACACTGTCCACTCATCTTGCAGCTATCAGTAATCAGTATCCCTAAATCTCTCTCCTCCGAGGTCCTGGGTAACACAGTAGTGTTATACCCTTCAGGGCCAGCTCCAGGTTTGTGGGGACCCTTGAGTAACAGTGGACCCCAAAGTAGTGTGTCACATGATGTAACATTTCAGCTCCACTGCCACAAATGGGTCATCTTCAGCTGCTGATCGCCCTCCAGTCCTTATTGCCTTCCCTATAGCCACCAATCATCCTCCAGTCCTTATTGCCTTCCCTATAGCCACCAATCACCCTCCAGTCCTTATTACCTTCCCTATAGCCACCAATCATCCTCCAGTCCTTATTGCCTTCCCTATAGCCACCAATCACCCTCCAGTCCTTATTACCTTCCCTATAGCCACCAATCATCCTCCAGTCCTTATTACCTTCCCTATAGCCACCAATCATCCTCCAGTCCTTATTGCCTTCCCTATAGCCACCAATCATCCTCCAGTCCTTATTGCCTTCCCTATAGCCACCAATCACCCTCTAGTCCTTATTACCTTCCCTATAGCCACCAATCATCCTCCAGTCCTTATTGCCTTCCCTATAGCCACCAATCATCCTCCAGTCCTTATTACCTTCCCTATAGCCACCAATCACCCTCCAGTCCTTATTGCCTTCCCTATAGCCACCAATCGTCCTCCAGTCCTTATTGCCTTCCCTATAGCCACCAATCATCCTCCAGTCCTTATTGCCTTCCCTATAGCCACCAATCACCCTCTAGTCCTTATTGCCTTCCCTATAGCGACCAATCATCCTCTAGTCATTGTTGAATTCTCTGCTGCCACCAATCACCCCTCAGCCCTTACTGTTTGCTCCGCTGCCATCATTGCTGTCAGTTGTCACCTGGTTCTCTCCACCTTCTGAGCTTCCATCAATTGCCCTCTATTCCATGCCACCTCCCCCATTGTTGCTCATAAGCCCCTTTTGCTGAGGTCAGCCATGAGCAGGTCTGCACACACTTCACTGTAAAATAATACCATGGCCAAGTGTGAGCCTGAGTGGGCCCCCGAAGATACCAGGGGACCTGGCAATTGCTCAGGCTCGCCCTGTGCTGGCGCCAACCCTGATACTCTTCCCGGGGCTAGGCGTGTCCCCAATTCTTTGGTTCTATGGCTTTGGAATATGTCATATGCGCGGAACCTGTCAAATAGCGACTCCTCACCCAATATTCCACCTTACGGCAAACTGAGTCGCTATTAACAACCGAACAACGGCCAAGCACAGCGACTACTAGCGGGCGCTGTGAAAATACCGCTACAGTCGCTCAACTGTCGCTACCTGGCGCTATTAATGAATCGGCCTCCTACTGTTTGTATCCCTTGCATCTTATCTCTTCTCCTCACACTATTTGCATTTAATGTCTTGTACCCTCACCCAACACACACTGTCTGCATTTAAACCTCTTGACCCCTCCCCCCCCCCCTGCAAGTGGGATGTAAGCAAAAAAAAAGTGCCTAGGGCAGCCTGGACACCAAATACGGCCCTGACTGTACGCCCCTGATTCCTTCCACCCATCCCTGGGGCAAGTCTGTATTAGGGGGGCTGGTGGTGCTATTTTTCTTTTTTAGTTATTTGCAAAAAAAAGTTTGGAAACCGTCCTTTAAAGCACAGCGTTTGCCTTTTTTCGCTGTGAAATCCTGGCGCGCTCTACGGCGTCCTGGCACGGTGATGGGACATATGGGTGGCCAGGTGGGAATATAGGTCTCATTGTTTGTGTACCAACATTGGCTGGCAGCGTGACTAGAATGTATAAATATGTGTGTGTGGCGCCATATGCCAGCGCCCGCCTCTCCTGGAGGGTACCCAGCAGCCTATGTATAATTCACACGCCAGTGCCCGGCACAGGATGCCGCGTCCCGGGACCATCAATATTTCATGACTCCGGGAAGCTGCTGGGAATGGATCTGCTCTGTGTCTCGTCATTGTCTGGCTCCGGCTCGCGTCCTGCGTCTCTGCCATCCAGCACGGGCCACATAGACTAGCGGCTGATCATACGCCGGAAACATCTATACGAGGAGACATGTGCCAGGAATCATGCGTCGGGTGGATATTACGTATTGGTTGGGTGATATTAAAGGGGAACTACTACTATTCAGGAAATACAAGATAAGCCATTCTTACAGTGACGCCAGTTATCTTTACCTAAACGCGTTATATCGTGTTATATTTACCATACCTTCCAAGTGACCGTGATTTGGAGGGACTGAACAAGTGGATGGCCGTCGCACTCCTATCATAAATACAATGGTGAGCTGGTGGCTGCGCAGTTAGCGGAGACGCTGCAGATGCAAAGCGAAGAATAACCAGCCTCTAAAAAGATCTTCATAGATCAAAGTGTAAAAGAGGCCGATTCATTAATAGCGCCAGGTAGCGACAGATGAGCGACTGTAGCGTGATTTTTTCAGCGCCAGCCAGTATTCGCTGTGCTTGGCCGGCATTTGCTTGATGACAGCGACTCAGTCGGTGTGCGGTAATGTTGAATACGGGCTGGGGGGTCGCTGTTTCACAGGTTCAGCGTTGTATGTGAGCGCCTGACAACGAATGGCCAGAGCGAACGGCTAGCTTCATATTCATCAACAAATCACGCTCCGAATGTGCTGTCGCTGTCCATTCCTTGTTTAAACCCCAGAGCGCTGGCGGCGATGGGTATTAACTAGTTTTTAACCCCTAAACAACCATATTTTTTGAATGTAACATTATACATGTTTTTAGAATCATTTTGTTATATGAATACATTAATCTCAGACCTGTTAGATCAATTCTGCACATATTTTTTTTAATTCTTTTTTTTACTTAAAAATAAATCCTAACATTGCAGAAGTGGTCTCCGATTTTTTGACATTAAAAAAAAATAAAAAAAAAAAAAAAAAATTAATACCAATTAATTATGAATAATTATAGATTGCTCCATTGAAATGCATTGGACATCGCCAGGGAGCGACAGCTCATACCTGGCGCTGTGAAGGAATTTGCAGCGGCGCTGTTCGGTCCAGGCGGCTTCATGATGAATGCCGCGCTAGCCGTCGCTCTCCTCATTTTGCTTGATAAATGCGTCATTGTGACCGCCGCTGGGCGTACTTGAGTCGGTAGCCGCCGTTAGCTGCCGCTACCTGGCGCTCGTCAGACACTACCTGGTGCTATCGCTTGATGAATAAGGGCACAAGTGTCCCTGATTTGGAGGGACTGAACAAGTGGATGGCCGTCGCACTCCTATCATAAATACAATGGTGAGCTGGTGGCTGCGCAGTTAGTGGAGACGCCGCTGATCCAAAGCGAAGAATAACCAGCCTCTAAAAAGATCTTCATAGATAAAACAAGTGTATTAGTCTCAAGCAAAATGAAGCCAATAGCCAACGTTTCGGGGCTGTGACATCAGGACATATAGGGCCTTATTTATCACGGGCTAGCGCCAGGTAGTGTCTGACGAGCGCCAGGTACCGCCAGCTATCGGCGGCTACCGACTCAAGTACGCCTGGCGGCGGTCACAATGACGCATTTATCAAGCAAAATGAGGCTAGCGCCGGCGAGAGCGACGGCTAGCGCGGCATTCATCATGAAGCCGCCTGGACCGAACAGCGCCGCTGCAAATTCCTTCACAGCGCCAGGTATGAGCTGTCGCTCCCTGGCGATGTCCAATGCATTTCAATGGAGCAATCTATAATTAATCATAATTAATTGGTATTAATTTTTTTTTTTTTTTTTTTAATGTCAAATTCGGAGACCACTTCTGCAATGTTAGGATTTATTTTTAAGTGAAAAAAAAAGTAAAAAAAAATTTGTGCAGAATTGATCTAACAGGTCTGATATTAATGTATTCATATTACAAAATGATTCTAAAAACATGTATAATGTTACAATCAAAAAATATGGTTGTTTAGGGGTTAAAAACTAGTTAACACCCATCGCCGCCAGCGCTCTGGGGTTTAAACAAGGAATGGACAGCGACAGCAAATTCGGAGCGTGATTTGTTAATGAATATGAAGCTAGCCGTTCGCTCTGGCCATTCGCTGTCAGGCGCTCACATACAACGCTGGACCTGTGAAACAGCGACCCTTAAGCCCGTATTCAACATTACCGCACACCGACTGAGTCGCTGTCATCAAGCTAATGCCGGCCAAGCACAGCAAATACTGGCTGGCGCTGAAAAAATCACGCTACAGTCGCTCATCTGTCGCTACCTGGCGCTATTGATGAATCGGCCTCCCCGTGTTGTGAGCACAGGAGACAATAGGGAGGAGTGCCCTGCCCTTGCGAGCTTACAGCCTAAAGTATCTCTATATAGAATCTCTGATACTATATTTCCGGATGAAGTATCCTTATATAATATCTCTGATACGGGGAGGCCGATTCATTAACAGCGGCAGGTAGCGACAGTTGAGCGACTGTAGCGGCATTTTCAGAGCGCCCGCTAGTAGTCGCTGTGCTTGTCCGTTGTTCGGTAGTTGATAGCGACTCAGTCGGTGTGCAGTAATGCTGAATATTAGGTGAGGAGTCGCTATTTGACAGGTTCCGCGCTGTATGGGAGCGCATGATAGCGACTGGTCAGAGCGACCGGCTCTCACCATATTCATTAAAAAATCACACTTAAAAAATTCTCGCGCTGTGAAATGCTTGTTTAAACCCCAGAGCGCTGGCGGCGATGGGTTAAAAGTAGTTTTTTAACCCCCAAACAACCATATTTTTGGAAACCAAAAAAAAAGCAAGTTTTTTAAATAATTTAGTAATATGAATACATTAATATCAGACCTGTAATATCAATTCTGTACAATTTTTTTTTTATTTTTTTTTTACCTTAAAAAAATATCTAACATTGCCGAAGTGGTCACAGAATTTTTCGCATAAAAAAAAAAAAAAAAAACACATTAATAACAATGAATTATGAATATTTAAAGATTGTTCCATTGAAATGCATTGGAGAGCGCCAGGTAGCGAGAGGTCATACCTGTCGCTGTTCAAGGTCGGACGCTGGCGCTGTGGGCTGAGGCTGGAATAATGATGAATGAGTCGCTATATGGCGCTATCTCAGTCGCTAAGCAGGATCGGCTTGATAAATGTGTGATTGTGGTGGGGAGCCGGCGTTCTCGTGGCGGGGCCCGTCATTACCGGCCGCTCACCAGTCGCTACCTGTCGCTATTCCTTCATAAATAAGGGCCCAAGTGTGACAATAGGGAGGAGTGCCCTGCCCTTGCGAGGTAGCGCTTCAGAGCGGCAGGCAGCGTCTGTGAACGGCGAGCACTGTACGCAAAACCATATTTAAGAAAGCGATTCTTGTGAGCCCCTCTAACAGCGTCATGTAGCGTCACATGTATTATTACAGGCAGGTCAGTGTATAGCGCCTCTAACAGCGCCATGTAGCGTCACATGTATTATTACAGGCAGGTCAGTGTATAGCACCTCTAACAGCGCCATGTAGCGTCACATGTATTATTACAGGCAGGTCAGTGTATAGCGCCTCTAACAGCGTCATGTAGCGTCACATGTATTATTACAGGCAGGTCAGTGTATAGCACCTCTAACAGCGCCATGTAGCGTCACATGTATTATTACAGGCGGCTCAGAGTATAGCGCCGGCGCTCTAGCTTTCAGAGTGCCAGGTATTACCTGTCGCTACCTGTCGCTCTCCCATACATTTCAATGGGGTTTCCTTAATTGTGTATAAATAGCGTGTTTGGCAATTAACATTTTTTGTTGCTCCAATCATTGTGTGACGTCTTCTGGCTGCAAACAAACACTTTTATACATTTTTGGGACTTTTTATATTTTATGCAGAATTGTCATTACAGGTCTGGCACTAAAGTGTTAATGTCACAGTGTTATAACAATGTCATTCCATGTGTTTTCGCTTTGTTACTGGTGGATATGTGTTTAATAACAGACTTTAATCACACAGCGCCTGGCGCTCTATGCTACAGTGGCTAGTTTTTTCACATTTTTTACATTTTTTATATATTTCCTCAGAAATGACATCACAGCTCTGCCATTAAAGTGTCATGTTACAATGTTGTTACAATGTAATTCCATATGTTTTCGCTTTGTTACTAGTGGATAGATGCTGAAAAACAGACTTTAATCACACAGCCTCCTGCGCTCTGGGCTTCAGAGAAGCATTTTTCAGCGCCAGAGATTTGTGAGGCTGTTTTCTTGCTGAATATGGTGTGAGTCGGTCGCTATGAGCAGTCGCTAACATGCGCTCCCATACAGCGCTGTACTGGTCAAATAGCGACTCCTCACAATGTATTCAACATTACTGAACAGCGACTGAGGGCCTTATTTATCAAGGGCTAGCGCCAGGTAGTGTCTGACGAGCGCCAGGTATCGCCAGCTAACGGCGGCTACCGACTCAAGTACGCCCGGCGGCGGTCACAATGACGCATTTATCACGCTAAATGAGGCTAGCGCCGGCTAGAGCGTCAGCTAGCGCGGGATTCATCATGTAGCCGACTGCAACGAACAGCGCCGCTGCTAATCCCATCACAGCGACAGGTATGACATCTCGCTACCTGGCGCTCTCCAATGCATTTCAATGGAGCAATCTTTAAATATTCATAATTAATTGATTTTATGTTTTTTTTTTTTTTTTTTTAACTGTCAAAAATTCTGTGACCACTTCTGCAATGTTAGATATTTTTTTTTAAAGTAAAAAAAAAAAAAAAATGTGCAGAATTGATATTACAGGTCTGATATTAATTTATTCATATTACAAAATGTTTAGAAAAACTTGTATAATTTTTACATTAAAAAAAAAAAAATGGTTGTTTAGGGGTTAAAAACTACTTTGCACACATCGCCGCCAGCGCTCTGGGGTTTAAACAAGGAATTCACAGCGCGAGAAATTTTTGAGCGTGATTTGTTAATGAATCTGCAGCAAGCCGTTCGCTCTGGCCATTCGCTGTCAGGCGCACCCATACAATGCAGAATCTGTGAAACAGCGACACCTAACCCCGTATTCAACATTACCGCACACCGACTGAGTCGCTGTCAACAAGCAAACCCCGGCCAAGCACAGCGAATACTAGCTGGCGCTGTGAAAATCACGCTACTGGCGCTCATCTGTCGCTACCTGGCGCTATTAATGAATCGACCTCCCCGTCGCTATGAAGTAGTGACCCACGGCCGAGCACTGCAACTACTAGCGGGCGCTCTGAAAATGCCGCTACAGACGCTCATCTGTCGCTACCTGGCGCTATTAATGAATCGGCCTCCCCGTCGCTATAAACTAGTGACCCACGGCCGAGCACTGCGACTACTAGCGGGCGCTCTGAAAATGCCGCTACAGACGCTCATCTGTCGCTACCTGGCGCTATTAATGAGTCGGCCTCCCCGTCGCTATAAACTAGTGACCCACGGCCGAGCACTGCGACTACTAGCGGGCGCTCTGAAAATGCCGCTACAGACGCTCATCTGTCGCTACCTGGCGTTAGTGATGAATCAGCCTGTCCGTAAAAGCTGCTCCTCATGGGGGGAGCAATCCAGTGGATGCTGGTTAATAATGTGGGTTTTGGTCCGCTTTAATAATTTTGGAATAATAAAGCAGATCAGAGATGTCGCCCTTTGTTCTCAGGGTTTATAAGCGAGTGATGAAATAATAACAGACCCTGAGTCTATGGTCGGGAGGAAGCAGCAGATTGATCTGGAGAACATGGCGAAAGCCTTGCGCAGGACGCCACACGCTGACAATGTGCTGAGCACATGAGACACGCGCTTAATAATTCATCTGATTTCCCTCTTTATGTGCTTCACGTTTAAGTGCTGCCGCCACTTCCCGTAACGCGCGCTCATTTAAAGCCAGAGCGCTTTTTTCTTTTCCTACTACTTAAAGCTATAAAAAAAAAAAAAGTTTCTAAACCAATAAAAATCACCTGAAATGACATTTATTTATTTCCTCATTTATGTTAAAGTTTTTATTTAAAGGGACTTTGTAGGCAAACTGTCAATCAGCAGGTCACCTCATCATGGCTGCGCTCTCCCTTCCCGTCAGAACGCAGATGCTCCTGAAAGTACAAGCAAGGCAAAGAGTAGTGGCGCGCCCCCTGAATTCTTTTGCCATAGACCACCAATCATAGGGCTAAAGGAGGGGTGGCAGCCGCTCAGACCATGAGTCTGAGCGGCTGCCACCCCTCCTTTGTTTCTTTTGAATTTGTGCAAGCACATGGGGTGTGGGGTCTAGGCTGTATTGCAAGGTCTTTGACCCTTCCACCCCATGGCTTGCACTTGAGGTTTAGGGCAACCTCAGGTAAGCCTGCTCCCAATTTATCTATTGCATTGTGTGTCCCAAATGGGGCTCTCAGAGATTAGAGTTAGGACTGCACCTCACAGAGGCACCTTGGCGCTGGTGGTGCAGCACTTCTGCAGATGTGTGTGACCGAGGCTCTGTTTTTAACGGGGAGGCCGATTCATTAATAGCGGCAGGTAGCGACAGTTGAGCGACTGTAGCGGTATTTTCACAGCGCCCGCTAGTAGTCGCTGTGCTTGGCCGTTGTTCGGTTGTTGATAGCGACTCAGTCGGTGTGCAGTAATGTTGAATATTGGGTGAGGAGTCGCTATTTGACAGGTTCCGCGCTGTATGGGAACGCATGACAGCGAATGGCCATAGCGACCGGCTCCCACCATATTCATAAACAAATCACGCTCAAAAAATTCTCGCGCTGTGAAATGCTTGTTTAAACCCCAGAGCGCTGGCGGCGATGGGTTAAAAGTAGTTTTTTAACCCCCAAACAACCATATTTTTGGAAACCAAAAAAAACAAGTTTTTTAAAGAATTTAGTAATATGAATACATTAATATCAGACCTGTAATATCAATTCTGTACAATTTTTTTTTTTTTTTTTTTACCTTAAAAAAATTATCTAAAATGGCAGAAGTGGTCACAGAATTTTTCACATTAAAAAAAAAAAAACATTAATATGAATTAATTATGAATATTTAAAGATTGCTCCATTGAAATGCATTGCAGAGCGCCAGGGAGCGACAGGTCATACCTGTCGCTGTTCAAGGTCGGACGCTGGCGCTGTGGGCTGAGGCTGGAATAATGATGAATGAGTCGCTATATGGCGCTATCTCAATCGCTAAGCAGGATCGGCTTGATAAATGTGTGATTGTGGTGGGGAGCCGGCGTTCTCGTGGCGGGGCCCGTCATTACCGGCCGCTCACCAGTCGTGATTATATATATATAATGTTTGTGTGTATATACTGTACACACACACACACAAACACATTAATCTGTTATTTTTCCCACTATATATTTATTTTATCATTTTTCTTAGCTTGCTTTATATGTGTTTTTTTTATTTTTCTGTTGTTTTATTTATTATATTTATTTATTTAGCATTTAATGCAGGGGGTATCAAACTCATTTTTCAACGGGGGCCACATCAGCATTCGGGCCATGAAAAATAACACAAAACAAAATGCAAACACTGCCATTTAAATGTATGTCTACAGATAAAGTGAAATAAAACAAATTAATTATTTTTCTCCCACCCCAACTGGCAATAAGCCCTGCAGGAGCTGTAGCACCCACTGCTGTAAGCTGGGTGGGTTAGATGGGCCATCCTTGTGTGGTGAGAGCTAGAGGCCGATTCATTAGTAGCGCCAGGTAGCGACAGATGAGCGACAGTAGCGTTATTTTCACAGCGCCCGCTAGTATTCGCTGTGCTTGGCCGTTGTTCGGCTGTTGACAGCGACTCAGTCGGTGTGCGGTAATGTTGAATACGGGGTTAGGAGTCGCTGTTTGACAGGTTTCGCGCTGTATGGGAGCGCATGACAGCGAATGGCCATAGTGAACGGCTCCCACCATATTCATTAACAAATCACGCTCCAAAAATTCTCGCGCTGTGAAATGCTTGTTTAAACCCCAGAGCGCTGGCGGCGATGGGTTAAAAGTAGTTTTTTTAACCCCCAAACAACCTTTTTTTGGGGAAAAAAAAAAACAAAACATGTTTTTACAAACATTTAGTAATATGAATACATTAATATCAGACCTGTAATATCAATTCTGTACAATTTTTTTTTTTTTTTTTTTTTAACTTAAAAAAAATATCTAACATTGCAGAAGTGGTCACAGAATTTTTGACATTTAAAAAAAAAAAAAAAAAAAAAAAACATTAATAACAATTAATTATGAATATTTAAAGATTGCTCCATTGAAATGCATTGGAGAGCGCCAGGTAGCGAGAGGTCATACCTGTCGCTTTTCAAGCTCGGACGCTGGCGCTGTGGGCTGAGGCTGGAATAATGATGAATGAGTCGCTATATGGCGCTATCTCAGTCGCTAAGCAGGATCAGCTTGATAAATGTGTGATTGTGGTGGGGAGCCGGCGTTCTCGTGGCGGTGACCGTCATTACCGGCCGCTCACCAGTCGCTACCTGTCGCTATTCCTTCATAAGTAAGGGCCTAAGGCCCTTATTCATCAAGCGATAGCGCCAGGTAGTGTCTGACGAGCGCCAGGTAGCGGCAGCTAACGGCGACTACCGACTCAAGTACGCCCGGCGGCGGTCACAATGACGCATTTATCAAGCAAAATGAGGCTAGCGCCGGCGAGAGCGACGGCTAGCGCGGCATTCATCATGAAGCCGCCTGGACCGAACAGCGCCGCTGCAAATTCCCTCACAGCGCCAGGTATGAGCTGTTGCTCCCTGGCGATGTCCAATGCTTTTCAATGGAGCAATCTATAATTAATCATAATTAATTGGTAATAATTTTTTTTTTTTTTTTTTTAATGTCAAAAAATCGGAGACCACTTCCTGCAATGTTAGGATTTATTTTTAAGTAAAAAAAAAAAAAAAAAAATATGTGCAGAATTGATCTAACAGGTCTGAGATTAATGTATTCATATTACAAAATGATTCTAAAAACATGTATAATGTTACATTCAAAAAATATGGTTGTTTAGGGGTTAAAAACTAGTTAATACACATCGCCGCCAGCGCTCTGGGGTTTAAACAAGGAATGGACAGCGACAGCACATTCGGAGCGTGATTTGTTGATGAATATGAAGCTAGCCGTTCGCTCTGGCCATTCGTTGTCAGGCGCTCACATACAACGCTGGACCTGTGAAACAGCGACCCCCCAGCCCGTATTCAACATTACCGCACACCGACTGAGTCGCTGTCATCAAGCTAACGCCGGCCAAGCACAGCGAATACTGGCTGGCGCTGAAAAAATCACGCTACAGTCGCTCATCTGTCGCTACCTGGCGCTATTATTGAATCGGCCTCCCAGTCTGTGATTATACCTTGTACAGCGCTAAGAAAGAAGATGGAGCTATATAAATAATCAATAATATAATAATAGTAGTATAATAATAATAATAATAATAAGGGATGCGGCTGTCCTTCCCGTCGTCTCTAGTTCTTACATTTGGTTTGAACTTTGTAACATTCAGTTTATAATGATCCCTGTACAGTATGTCTGTGATTATACCTTATACAGTGCTACGGAAGAAGATGGCGCTGTATAAATAATCAATAATATAATAGTAATATAATAATAATAAGGGGAGCGGCTCTCCTTCCTGTCGTCTCTTGCTCCCCCCCTTAGTTTTTGTAACATCCAGTTTATAATGATCCCTGTACAATATGTTTGTAATGATACCTTGTACAGTGCTACGGAAGAAGGTGGTGCTATAAAAATAATTAATAATAATCAATAATAGAATAGTAAATAATACTGTATAATAAAGGCTAATGATGGCCTCTGGTCCAGCTAATTTATGGCTTAAACCGGACCAAAACCCGTTTTTTTCTTTAACGGGTGCTGGTCCCGCAGACAGCTAATAAGAATGTTGGAGCCCCCCGAACATAAGCCCCCAGGACGCCCGATATCCTTATATTCACCTCGAGCCAGCGCTGGAAAAGGAATCCCGCGATTGGCTGCTGGGCGGTCACATGGGCCATGGTGGCGTCCTCGGCGCCGGCTACTGGAACGCCCCGTCCACGTGTGCGCCAGCAGGCAATCGCGGGTGTTGGTTGGGTTTAAGCACTTAGGCGCAATGTGTGTGTGTGTGTGTGTGTGTGTGTTAGGGATACTGGGCAACAATTTACAGCTTGTCTCTGTATGTGATCTGCATTACTGGGTAAATTCAGGCTACATTTATGACAATGGATAGCGCTGTTACATATATCTATGGGCCTTATTTAACAAGGGATAGCGCCAGGTAGCGAATGGTGAGCGAACGGTAATGACGCTCACCGCCACGAGAACGCCGGCTCCCCTCCGCAATCACACATTTATCAAGCCGATCCTGCTTAGCGACTGAGATAGCGCCATATAGCGAATCATTCATCATTATTCCAGTCTCACCCCACAGCGCCAGCGTCCGACCTTGAACAGCGACAGGTATGACCTCTCGCTACCTGGCGCTCTCCAATGCATTTCAATGGAGCAATCTTTAAATATTCTTAATTAATTGTTATTAATGTTTTTTTTTTTTTTTTTTTTTTAAATGGCAAAAATTCTGTGACCACTTCTGCAATGTTAGATATTTTTTTTAAGGTAAAAAAAAAAAATTGTGCAGAATTGATATTACAGGTCTGATATTAATGTATTCATATTACAAAATGTTTTGAAAAACATGTTTTTTTTTTTTTTTTCAAAAAATATGGTTGTTTGGGGGTTAAAAAACTACTTTTGACCCATCGCCGCCAGCGCTCTGGGGTTTAAACAAGCATTTCACAGCGCGAGAATTTTTTGAGCGTGATTTGTTAATGAATATGCTGGGAACCGTTCGCTATGGCCATTCGCTGTCATGCGCTCCCATACAGCGCGGAACCTGTCAAATAGCGACTCCTCACCCAATATTCAACATTACCGCACACCGACTGAGTCGCTATCAACAACCGAACAACGGCCAAGCACAGCGAATACTAGCGGGCGCTGTGAAGATACTGCTACTGTCGCTCATCTGTCGCTACCTGGCGCTATTAATGAATCGGCCTCCAAGTGTAGTCTCTGTTGTACATTTTCTACTACATGTTGTGTTTCCAGTACATTGAGGTGATCTCTATAACTTCTTTATTCCTGTCCATATTATCCACCATGAAAGGGGCCCTTCTCTTACTGCACTCATGTTCCAGTAAAGCCAGTTCCTGTTACACCACAGATGTCTATCTGGATTTGCCTCACAGTGTAAGAGTAAGTTTGTTCTTATTGGGCCTGTCTTTTCTGTTGCAGGTTCTTCCTAAAATTCTTCCTGAAGTGCAATCAGAACTGCTTGAAGAATGCCGGGAATCCTCGGGACATGAGGAGGTTTCAGGTAAGACCCTGGACCACAGGCGTAGCTTAGCTTTCTGGCACTCGGGGCAAACATTCGAAATGGCGCCCTCAATGCTGTGATGCCCTAATGCGCAAAATCCCCCAGATTATGAGCGTATACTCACCTTGTCGGCTTTCCCTGGCTGATGAACATACCTCCGCCAGGCATTTCTGAATGGCTGACGCAGGGGCGCAGGAGAAGCCGCTTGCACTCCATTCAGGTTTCTAATCCACTCTGATGTCAGAGTATCATAGTAAAGCTGAATGGAGGGCGAGCTGCTGATTGGCTGCACACACACCCTGGGATCGCTGGCAATGTGCAGTTTTTATGGCGATCCAAGGTAGGAGTTCCCAATCGGAGACCAACAATCAACAGCATAGTGAAAATCCTGGTGATTTTTCCTCTTTTATTGAACCCAAACCATGCTTTAAAGCGTTTTTACCTCCCACTTATCTGAGTTTAGGTCTGCTTTTCTGGGGCACCCCGATTTGCGCCCCTTGCACTGGCTCAATTTCAATCAGAATAGAGGGTGACCTCATCCAATAAGGATAGATTGCCAGGTGACCTCAGCCAATAAGAATAGATTGCCGGGTGACCTCAGCCAATAAGAATAGATTGCCGGGTGACCTCAGCCAATAAGAATAGATTGCCGGGTGACCTCAGCCAATAAGAATAGATTGCCGGGTGACCTCAGCCAATAAGAATAGATTGCCGGGTGACCTCAGCCAATAAGAATAGATTGCCGGGTGACCTCAGCCAATAAGTATAGATTGGCCGGTGACCTCAGCCAATAAGAATAGATTGGCGGGTGACCTCAGCCAATAAGGATAGATTGCCGGGTGACCTCAGCCAATAAGAATAGATTGCCGGGTGACCTCAGCCAATAAGAATAGATTGCCGGGTGACCTCAGCCAATAAGAATAGATTGCCGGGTGACCTCAGCCAATAAGAATAGATTGCCGGGTGACCTCAGCCAATAAGTATAGATTGGCCGGTGACCTCAGCCAATAAGAATAGATTGGCGGGTGACCTCAGCCAATAAGGATAGATTGGCAGGTGACCTAAGCCAATAAGGATAGATTGGCGGGTGACCTCATCCAATAAGGATAGATTGGCGGGTGACCTCAGCCAATAAGAATAGATTGCTGGGTGACCTCATCCAATAAGGATAGATTGGCGGTTGACCTCAGCCAATAAGGATAGATGGGCAGGTGACCTCATCCAATAAGGATAGATTGGTGGGTGACCTCATCCAATAAGGATAGATTGGTTGGTGACCTCATCCAATAAGGATAGATTGGCGGTTGACCTCAGCCAATCAGAATAGATTGCCAGGTTATGCCAGCCAATCAGAATAGATTTCCACATGAGGCCAACCAATCAGAATAGATTTCCGCATGGGGCCAGCCAATAAGAATAGATTGCCGGGTGACCTCAGCCAATAAGGATAGATTGTCAGGTTATGCCAGCCAATCAGAAAATATCTCTGGGTGATGCCAGCCAATCAGGATAGATTTCTGCGTGAGGTCAGCCAATCAGAATAGATTGCCAGCTGATGCCAGACAATTAAAATAAATAGCAGGGTCACTACAGCCATTCAGAATAGATTTTCGGGTGATGGCAGCCAATCAGAATAGATTGCCGGGTGATGGCAGCCAATCAGAATAGATTGCCGGGTGATGGCAGCCAATCAGAATAGATTGCCGGGTGATGGCAGCCAATCAGAATAGATTGCCGGGTGATGACAGCCAATCAGAATAGATTGCTGGGTGATGGCAGCCAATCAGAATAGATTGCTGGGTGATGGCAGCCAATCAGAATAGATTGCCGGGTGATGACAGCCAATCAGGTAAGTATATAGCTTGAACCGGCGGATTTCACACAGTGGGGCATCCCAAATCTAGAGAGGGAATCGGCCGGTCTTTTTGACTCCAGGGCCGGCCAGTATGGGTTTGGGTCAATGAAAACCTCACTGCTACACCCAGCTCAGCTCACACGTCGCCCATTTAGCGTTCAGACAGCGGCAGAAGCAGGAGAAAATAAGCGTCTCTAGAAAAGGGACGCGCCCCCGTCACGCGGCACCGACGGGGTTAAACCTGCGGGATGCCACCGGGTGGATGTGACGAGGAATCCTCCCGCTATCTTCTCACAGCGGGGCTCGTCACCTCATTAGGGGGCTCCTTAAAGAGCTGATAATTATGACATTCTAACCTGATTAGCATGCCACTTCATTTGCATTTCCTAATGCTGACAACAAAACGCGGCGGCGGCTCGGATGATGGCGGGGGCGCGCCGCCTCACCTGCTCCACGCTGCCCCCCAGAGTCCATTCCTGACCGGGAGGGAGGGAGGTCAGTGGGCAAGACATCGGAATGGAAGAGCCTGGGGAAATATTAGGAAAGTAGAAAAAGGAAAATAAAACTAAGGGAAGATAATAAAGGAAAATAATATTAGGATAATAGGATAAAAAATATTAGAAAAATAGTAATAATAATATTGGCCACCTGCCTTCAAGTCTTCCCATAGCTTCCAACTTTTCAGGGTAGGAAAGAGAAACCATTGGTAAATGTAGCCACACCCCCTCATTGAGGGATAGATGAAGCCACATCCCCTCATTGAAGGATGGATAAATCCACACCCCCTCATTGAGGAATAGATGAAGCCACACCCCCTCATTGAGGGATGGATGAAGCCACACCCCTTCATTGAGGGAAGGCTGAAGCCACACCCCTCATTGAGGGATAAATGAAGCCACACCCCCTCATCGAGGGATGGATAAATCCACACCCCTCATTGAGGAATAGATGAAGCCACACCCCCTCATTGAGGGATGGATGAAGCCACACCCCCTCATTGAGGGATGGATAAAGCCACACTCCCTTATTGAGGGATGTATGAAGCCACACCCCCTCATTGAGGGATGGATGACGTCACACCCTCTCATTGAGGGAAGGCTGAAGCCACACCCCTCATTGAGTGATAGATGAAGCCACACCCCCTCATTAAGGGATGGATGAAGCCACGCATCCTCATTGAGGGATGGATAACGCCACACCCCCTCATTGAGGGATGGATGAAGCCCCACCCCCTCATTGAGGGATGGGTGAAGCCCCACCCCCTCATTGAGGGATGTATGAAGCCACACACCCTCATTGAGGGATGGATGAAGCCACACCCCCTCATTGAGGGATGGATGAAGCCCCACCCCCTCATTGAGGGATGGATGAAGCCACACACCCTCATTGAGGGATGGATGAAGCCCCACCCCCTCATTGAGGGATGGATTGGAGATAGGGTGTAACTGTTACAAAAATATATACACTTACAAAATGCAAATTAATCATTTCTTGATGCAGATCTTCCTCAAAGAGGGACAAATGAGAACAACGAGGGACAGGGAGACATGGGCTCAAAAGAGGGACAGTCCCTCCAAATCAGGGACACTTGGGAGTTATGACGCTATGTGCCCCAGATGTTCTGGCACTACAAGTCCCAGCATGCCCTGCCTTTTCTATAGATGAATTTTCTTTCATTCCAGGTGGTGATTTCCACAACGGTGAGCGTGGACGGACACGTCCTGGCTGTATCCGACAACATGTTTGTGCACAACAACTCCAAGCATGGACGCCGGGCGCGGAGGCTGGACCCTTCAGAGGGTGCGTGAGTATACACTGTACTGTCTCACTATGATGTGTCACTATGCCCCTCCTAACCTTTGCCCCCTACACAAGAAACTTGCTCTGACCCCACTTTGGCCACCTTATGCGTGCATCCTGACGGTAGGGGTCTGCTTCCTCAACCCAGCCATGCTGGAGGGGACCAGGTATGGGTCTGCTTCCTCAACCCAGCCATGCAGGAGGGGACCAGGTATGGGTCTGCTTCCTCAACCCAGCCATGCAGGAGGGGACCAGGTATGGGTCTGCTTCTTCAACCCAGCCATGCTGAAGCGGACCAGGTATGGGTCTGCTTCTTCAACCCAACCATGCTGGAGGGGAACAAAGTGGATATAAAGGATTTGTAATCTAGTCCTGTTTTGGGATGCCCCCTCGTTTAGCACTATGCTCACATCGATTCTCAATCCCATGGTGCTGTGGTTAGCCTGGTGGCAACCCGGCTCCCACCGGCCTGCATGTCCCCACCGTCAGACATTAAAGAAGGACAAAACCTTCAAGGCAGAGCTGTGGAGTCTAAAAGATTCCAGAGCCAGCCGCTGCCCCTTCCCCTGGGGCATTCAAGATTGTGATGCCTCGCTGTGTAAATCCCTCACAGGGCACCACAATACTCTCCTGCTTCCGGGCTCCCCCGCCATTGTAAACACCAGTGCCCGCATCCCTTGCTTGCTTCCGCTATTAGCCATTCAGATAGACTGGGGGGAGGAGCATGCGCTCGCTCTATTGCCATAAACAAGAGCCATTTGCTGAACATTTAATATACACCGCAGACAGCTCTGATTGGAAAGTAGCCCACACATGTGCCATAGGTCTGGCAAGAGGTGAGTTGTTTTGGGCGATCTGGAGGGTTTCACACAGTGAGCCATCTCAATTTGGGATGCCCCAGGAGCAGGGGCTATAGTCAAAATCCTGGATTTTGTTCTTCTTTAAAGAGGACCAAAACATGTTTTGCCAGATCTTAGACTTCTAGGGGCATCCTGAATTGAGATACTCCTCAGTGTGATACCCCCTGGTATGCTCACCTCAACCCTGTATCTCACAGCCTCTGGCGGTATCTACACTCTACTCGCTTGCCATGCAGCAGAGAAGTATTGGGATCGGGGGAGGCTCTGGAATGCAGATGAGCCACAGTCCTAGGGGTTATAAATCAAGGTGAGTATATGGATAAAACGGGTAGTTTCACACAATGTAATGCCCCAAGAAATCATTTATATGGGTTAAGGTCCACTTTAAAGTATGTTGGCCATGCAGAGCAGGGATTTCCCCAGACCCTCCTGCAGGAGCAGGTAGTCCCGTCTATGCACAGACACTACTCTTACATTCAGGGCACTTCTGGCCCTGGTAAGAGAGCACAGAGGAGTGGCTAGGCTTTCTGGCACCCGGGCAAAAGATTCAAAATGGCGCCCGCTACCTGTTCTCAGGTCCCCCTTTGGCGCCCCCCTGACCTGCTGCAACCGGGGCAAGTGCCCTCCCTGCTCCTGCCCAGCTATACCCCTGAGAAAGCACACTCCATAGACATCCCTTAGTTGGCGAACCCTAGAAATAACCACTCCATTGTGATGTCATCACCCAAACCAAGGATATCCCTCTATCAGTAGATTGTGTAGACCACACACGTCAAACTCTGGCCCACAGTGGCATCAGGTTTGGCCCTTCCCATGCTGTTATCTATGAGTGACAGGACGGTGGCGGGCGTTACCTATAAACCAGGTGCACGGCCTCACACTTGCTGCCCAGTGCCGCTTAGTCCCCCAGAGAGGCCAATCAACAAGCCGGATTGCACTGCCAGATTGCAGACTAGCGGCCTGCAAGATTGCAGGGAGGAGCTTTGGTGTTAAACCCCACCCCTATGAAGATGTAGTAGAAAGTGCTTACCATGGTGATTGGCAAATGCAAGGCTGAGCTGGCTTCCATCTCCCTCTAGAGACTAAAAGACTTCACAGCTGGCCGAATAAAGAGGAACAAAAGACTCCAGGGCTGTCCGATCCTCACTACCTGCGGCATCCCAAACCGGTGTTTAAAACCCCCAGGGTTGCTGGTAAAACCAAGTATTTGACTGGCCATGGAGTGTAAAAGACTTCACGGCTGGCCAATTAAAAAGTGGACCAAAAGACTCCAGGGCCCTCTGGTCTTCACTACCCAAAGCATTCCAAATCGCTGTTTGAAACCCCCAGGATTGCTGGTAAAACCACGTATTTGACTGGCCCTGGAGTGTAAAAGACTTCAGGACTGGTCAGTTAAAGTGGACCAAAGGCTTCCAGGGCCGTCTGATCCTCACTACCTGGGGCATCCCAAATGGCTGTTTGAGACCCCCCGAATTGCTGGTAAAACCATGTATTTAGCTGGCCCTGGAGTCTAAAAGACTTCAGGGCTGGCTGATTAAAGTGGACCAAAAGACTTATAGTGGACCATCTGATCCTCACTACCTGGGGCATCCCAAATGACTGTTTGAAACCCCCTGGATTGCTGGTAAAACCACGTATTTGGCTGGCCCTGGAGTCTAAAAGACTTCAGGGCTGTCCGATTAAAGTGGATTAAAAGACTCCAAGGCCGCCTGATCCTCACTACCTGGGGCATCCCAAATGGCTGTTTGAAACCCTCCGTATTGCTGGCAAATGCAACTGCCAACCAGGCGGAGCTCCTTCTATGCAGGTTGACTTCAATTCGGCTCAGCCCGCCAGTGACTGTGAGAAGCGACTTGAGGTTAAGGAAGGCAGAGAACCCGATCCCATCCCATCATGGAAAAAACAAGTATTTGGCTGGCCCTGGAGTCTAAAAGACGATTAAAGTGGACCAAAAAACTCCAGGGCTGTCTGATCCTTACAACCTGGGATATTCCAAATGGCTGTTTGAACCCCCCCCCCCCCCCCCAGATTGTTGGTAAAACCACATATTTGGCTGGCCCTGGAGTCTAAAAGACTCCAGAACTGGCCGATTAAAGTGGACCAAAGGCTTCCAGGGCCATCTGATCCTCACTACCTTGGGCATCCCAAATAGCTGTTTGAGACCCCGGAGTCTAAAAGACTTTAGAACTGGCCAATTAAAGTGGTCCAAAGGACTCCAGGGCTGTCTAATCCTTACAACCTGGGATATTCCAAATGGCTGTTTTGAACCCCCCCTCAGATTGTTGGTAAAACCACATATTTGGCTGGCCTTGGAGTCTAAAATACTTCAGAACTGGCCGATTAAAGTGGTCCAAAGGACTCCTGGGCCGTCTGATCCTCACTACCTTGGGCATCCTAAATCTCTATTTAAAACCTTCCCGGATTGCTGGTAAAACCATATATTTGACTGTCCCTGGAGTCTAAAAGACTTCAGGACTGGCCGATTAAAGTGGACCAAAAGACTCCAGGACCGTCTGATTCTCACTACCTGGGGCATTCCAGATTGCTGGTAAAACTTACCTGATTGCTGATCAAACAGCGCATGCCG
Source organism: Gastrophryne carolinensis (assembly GCA_027917425.1). Lineage (NCBI taxonomy): Eukaryota > Metazoa > Chordata > Amphibia > Anura > Microhylidae > Gastrophryne > Gastrophryne carolinensis. Next base: position 22,232,099 of record CM051234.1, on the reverse strand, counting down.
TGGCTGAGCTCCGCTAAACCTCTAGCTGGGTGCGTGCCCTTGCCAGGAATTTGTGAATGGCCGACGCTGGCGCGCTCCCAGGTGGAGCATAGCGGGGGATGTGGTTGGCTGCACACTTGGCTCAATCCGGCCCTTAGTCGGCAAAAGGAAAGGAAAAGACGGCTAAAAAAGCTGAATGGAGCCGAGTGCACCGATTGGCTACTTGCATGCGCCGTTGGATTCTCAAGGTTGTCCCGCATTTTTAATTTGGGCACCCTGTGTATTAGAGTTTGAAGACCTTGATATTGATGCTATATACAGAACTCTATAGGCCGTATAACAGTATCGCTTTGTCCCTTCTCTCCTTTCCCAAAGTAGCCACGCCCTGCATCAAAGCCATCAGTCCCAGCGAAGGTTGGACCACAGGTGGCGCCACCGTCATCCTCATAGGAGACCACTTCTTCGATGGACTCCAGGTGGTGTTCGGGACCATGCTGGTGTGGAGTGAGGTCAGTTTCTATTCATCATGTTCATCATAAAGCCGGCTTTACGAATCTGAGTTGTGTAATCGGCTGATTTCTCTTGTCTGCAGCTGATCACCCCGCACGCCATTCGGGTCCAGACCCCTCCGAGACACATCCCCGGCGTGGTGGAGGTCACGTTGTCTTATAAGTCCAAGCACTTCTGTAAAGGGGCACCTGGGAGGTTTGTCTACACAGGTAAGGAGCCAGCCATGGAGCTGTTTCAGTCCTTGGCCTCTTCATCTTATTTTAACCTTCAACCGGATCTTCAGGCCAAATCCTTAAAAAACTATTCCCCAGCATCTAAAATTAATATATTTTAAGTTTTTAGTCACTTACTTATTATTCTTTCCCCCCACTGGGCTGCAACTCTGTTCAGGACTTTAGGATACGGGGCGTCGCCATCTTGACTCAGAAGCATCACATACTGAGGAGAGGAGAGAGCGAGATAAAGTGCAGGGGGCGGGTTATAGCTGTGCTTTGCACAGACAGAGCAGAGCTGGGGTCAGGAAAAGGGTTCAGCAATCCCAGAATGCAGAGCGGCACAGTCAGAAGACACTTCCTGTTTGCAGGCTGCCTGATGCTCCATGAGCCGCAATCTTGTATGATTAAAGGCTCATAACATGCAGTAGATGCAGGTAGGATGATTTTTAATGTGGGCAATCTGTATTTACGGGGGGGGGGGGACATAAAAGATAGGCTCTTATTCAGGGTGAAGGTCCGGAATAATGTGGGCAATCTGTATGTACAGGGTGGGGAAACATATAAGATAGGCTCTTATTCAGGGTGAAGGTCCGGAATAATGTGGGCAATCTGTATGTACAGGGTGGGGAAACATATAAGATAGGCTCTTATTCAGGGTGAAGGTCCGGAATAATGTGGCCAATCTGTATGTACAGGGTGGGGAAACATATACATTTGGCCAAAGCCCCTGTCAATACTCCACTTTTAAGGCATAGAACTAGAAATGGATATTTTCACTTTTTGCATCCTCCTGGATTTTTGCTTAAGTGTGGCGATGACATCATTGTCACACCCAACAGTGGCAATGAATGGAGGAGGCGGAGCTTCACAGCTAAAACAGGCGCCGTTATCAGAGTTCAGAATAAAGCAAGAGCAGTAAAAAGTGGCAAAAGGGTGATCTTCATAAGGGGAGCAATTCAGGGGGTGCTAGTTAACAATGTGGTCCGCTTTAATCTTCTATCTTAACATTTTAACTTTTTTAAACCGACTTTTAATCTGCTAACCAAACTGCTCCTGCATGCTCCGCCCCTGGTTTAGGTCACCTGTCCAGGTCAACCCCCACTCGAAGCTCATAAATCGTGTAGGAAGACTCACCTGCTCTAGGCTGTGGCCTTCTGTGTCCCTTGTCCCTCCATTCTTGATGCTGACCGAAGGCAGGAGTGTGCCATGCAGTGGTGAACCCTATTGGTCACTAGAGGATCTTTTAAAGCAGACCAAAACCTAGGATTTTGACTATCCTGGGTTTTGGTCTTTGCCCCGCTGATGCCGATCGGGGATTCCTCGCTGTGTGAAACCCCCCAGGTCGCCTAAAAGAACTCACCTCTTCCTGGTCCTACAGTTTTAAACAATAAAAAAGCAGAAACCTCTGCAAAATAATTTGGCTGATTTTATTCTCCTTAGACTTTAATATGTCCGGCTTTTGGTTTATAAAAACAAACAAATACGTTTTCATTCAGCCAAGCAAAATCCAACCTGAATAGGGGGCTGTTCAGCACCAGGGGCGAGCTGGCCATAGGGCGTACTGGGCAGCATCTGACGTTTGCTGCTCCTCGCTGCTGTTCCCCCCGCCACTGCTGCCACTCTCACACACAGACACACAATTACCGGCATTTCCTGGTTGTTGCACGGTGGACACCGGCGGTATGGGGCCCTTCCAGTGACCAGCGCGCAACAACCAGGAAGTGTGTGTGTGTATGTGTTTGGGCGGCTGCGGCAGCAGGAACAGCAGTGAAGGGCAGACCGGCCCTCTGTCCACCGGGAATAAGGGTAAGAGTGTGTGTGTGTGTGTGTGTGTGTGTGTGTGTGTGTTTGATGTGTACAGCTGAGGTGGTAACAGCAGGCATGAATCGGTTAGTCTGCCTGCCTGCTGCCTTAATATTGTCCAGCGTTGGGGGAGGGAGTGAAATGAGGGATGCCCCCACTGGCTGTAATAAGGGATGCCCCCACTTGCTCTACAGAGGGATGCCCCTGCTGGCTGTACTGAGGTATGTCCCCACTGGCTGTACTGAGGTATGCCCCCAGTGACTGTACTGAGGGATGCCCCCACTGGCTGTAATGAGGGATGCCCCCACTGGCTATACAGAGGGATGCCCCACTTGCTGTACAGAGGGAGGTCCCTGCTGGCTGTACTGAGAGTTGCCCCCACTGGCTGTACTGAGGAATGCCCCCACTGGCTGTACTGAGGGATGCCCCCGCTGACTGTACTGAGGGATGCCCCCACTGGCTGTAGTGAGGGATGCCCCCACTGGCTCTACTGAGGGATGCCCCCACTGGCTCTACTGAGGGATGCCCCCAATCTCTGTACTGAGGGATGCCCCCATTAGCTGTTCTGAGGGATTCCCCCACTGGCTGTTCTGAGGGATGCCCCCCACTGGCTGTTCTGAGGGATTCCCCCACTGGCTGTTCTGAGGGATGCCCCCACTGGCTGTTCTGAGGGATGCCCCCACTGGCTGTTCTGAGGGATGCCCCCACTGGCTGTTCTGAGGGATGCCCCCACTGGCTGTTCTGAGGGATGCCCCCACTGGCTGTTCTGAGCGATGCCCCCACTGGCTGTTCTGAGCGATGCCCCCACAGGCTGTTCTGAGCGATGCCCCCACTGGCTGTTCTGAGCGATGCCCCCACTGGCTGTTCTGAGAGATGCCCACACTAGCTATAATGGAGTGATTCTGCACACTGTCTGTAATGAGGGGATTTTACCACACCATTTGGCTCATAATATTTTCTTTCTTACTTTTGTCCTGTAAATCCTGGGTGCGTGCTGTGTTATATATAATGTGACATTAAGATACTATACTGGGCCAGTAACAGTACAGCGGGGCCGGTGTGCCCCAAAAAGTCCCGGGCCGTTTTTTAGCCCCAGTCCGCCCCTGTTCAGCACATTACTAAATTCTAGCAAAGGGTATTTCCCTATTAACCCTTCAAAACAATGTTGAGTATAATGGGTGGCCCCTGGTAATGATGACTGTTTATGCCTTCGTTAATGTGGGTGTGCGGAGCAAAGCTTTATCTTCTAATGAATCCCAGTCCGGTGAGAATGTTTGTTTAAGTAGAACCAGAAAGGATTAGGAACTGACGGCCCAGATCCCATTTTCCTAACGCTGCCAAGCCCCGGGAAGCCGGAGAATGAGAAAAACTTGGAGGGGCTCAAGGAAATGTGTGAAAAACAGCTGCTAACAGGAAATGAATTGTCTTCCTTGGACACCTTCCGACAGCGAAACCTCTCCAAGTTACATCGACTCGTTGGATACCACCCACCGAAAAATCTGCGGTCATCGGGCAGCCCGAAAGAATTGCAGGTCGTCCAACCTTTTTGGCCCGTGATATTTTTATTGTTCCTCTCCTCGGAAATCGATGGCCAGCAAGACCTGAGCTGCACCGTAATCCTAGAGCCCATCTCGTATTATTTTTTTTCTTTTCCATTGTACCAGCATCTGCTTCCAATTATTATCAGCTATTTGTCTTGTTACAATATGTATAACAGAGCGGCTGATAGGGAATGAAAAATGAGCGGGGCCCTCGATGCACCACAAGGGAGTCATGGAAGAGGAATGTCAGACTGAAAATGTTTCCGACCAGTTACTGAGGCCCAAGAAATGACATCCAAACGCTCAACATCGGTGCTCTACAACTTGGGACGAGTGGAGCCCATATTTGACAGAAGGCAAATCGAGATGAGCTGGGCTTTCTCCGATCTTGTCTAGTATCATAGCCAGGGGCTGTTTATAGTTTTATATTGTAGATATATTTATTTATAAGTTCAAATCTAATTCACACTGTATTATATCAACTACGTAACGAGTCATTATTATATTAACAATATATCAGTGGCACTAATATGCTCTTCATCAAAGAAATTGCAACATCAAAAGGGAAAGTCTTGTAATTTTGGAAATCGTACGACCAACATGCTAATAATATGCAAATGATGAAAATGGAAACTAAATATTCAGCATTGAGTATGAGCACTATACACAGCTCCCTTTGCAATTGCCCACTGGTGTTGACCCATCCTTAGACACTGCAGGCCATGGTGATACCTTAGGCCACACAGGATACTCAAAGTAGAACATGCAACAGGGAGAATTCCCAGTGGGCCACACTGCTTTTGGTCCAACTGTGCTAGTAACTCACCCAGATCCTGTGCCAGAATATACTGTTGATCTCCCCCATACCTGGTCCCATTGTATCCCCAAGCCAAGTCAGGAGCAGTAAATTCCTAGGCTAATTTTTGACGCCAGTCCATCACTGCTTGGGACACTTTGGAGAAATGGCCATACCATTGGTTCCGTGACCAGTGAGAATAATTAACCAAGTTCTTTGAGCTTTGCTTGTTGGGAAAGCTAAACCATGTGTAAATAATATACCTGGTGAGCAGTATCTGAAGGTTAGAAACTAGGTCAAGGAAAACAATGGTCAGCGACAAGAGACAATTCAAAACAGGATCTAGTAGAGATGTCAGAAACTGGAGACAGACAACATGGACCTTGAAACAAAGGGCAATAAAGTGCAAGCTAAACAAAGTGAGCATAAGGTCAAGGGAAACAGGAGTCAACAGATAATACATAACAAGGGGTCAGCGTAAAGCTAGAGAACAGAAGCTAGAGACAAACAACTACGAACAGGATCTTGAGGCAATTCAAGGTGGAAAATGTAAGTTTTATCCTGGGTGAACTTTCTAGACAAGCTAAACTACTGGGAAACTCAAGGTCAGTGGAAACGAAGATCAGAAACAAACAATACAAAACAGTATCCAGATGTAGGGTCAGTGGCAAGCCAGAGGTCAGCAACTGGAGTAAGACACCAGTGCTCCAAATAACAGGATCTTGCAATAGGCTTGGAGAAGTGAATGATGGTTCAAATTGTGTGAACTTGATGGTCAAGCTAGACACTGTAAATAAATAGATGGGTAGCACAAGGTCAACACGGGTTCAGCAAAACAAGTACTGAGCAAGATCCAGATAGGGACTCACATGCAAGCTGGAAGTCAGTGACCAAAGACAGACAGACATACAATAACAAAATCTTGAGACGAGTTGGAGGAGTGAAAAATTCATTTTGGTTGAACTTGATATACAGGCTAGGCTATGTAACTAAATCACTGGTGGACACAAAGTCAAGGCAAATAGGGGTCAGCAATGTACAAACCAGAAGAGGGATCAGAGGTAATCCATAGGTAAAAAAAACTAGAGAAAGTAATCTAACAGGTGCTGAATAGGGGGTAGTAGACTTAGAGGCCAATTTATTAATAGCGCCAGGTAGCGACAGTAGCATGATTTTCACAGCGCCAGCTAGTATTCGCTGTGCTTGGCCGTTGTTCGGTTGTTGACAGCAACTCAGCCGGTGTGCGGTAATGTTGACTACGGGGTTAGGAGTCGCTGTTTGACAGGTTCCGCGCTGTATGGGAGCGCATGACAGCGAATGGCCATAGCGAACGGCTCCCAGCATATTCATTAACAAATCACGCTCAAAAAATTCTTGCGCTGTGAAATGCTTGTTTAAACCCCTGAGCGCTGGCGGCGATGTGTTAAAAGTAGTTTTTTAACCCCCAAACAACCTTATTTTTGGAAAAAAATAATAAACAAGTTTTTATAAACATTTTGTAATATGAATACATTAATATCAGACCTGTAATATCAATTCTGCACAATTTTTTTTTTTTTTTTTTTTTTTACCTTAAAAAAAATATCTAACATCGCAGAAGTGGTCACCGAATTTTTAACATTTAAAAAAAAAAAAAAAAACATTAATATCAATTAATTATGAATATTTAAAGATTGTTCCATTGAAATGCATTGGAGAGCGCCAGGTAGCGAGAGGTCATACCTGGCGCTGTGATGGGATTAGCAGCGGCGCTGTTCGCTGAAGTCTGCAACATGATGAATCCCGCGCTAGCTGACGCTCTCGCCGGCGCTAGCCTCATTTAGCGTGATAAATGCGTGATTGTGTTCGCAGCCTGGCGTTCTGGAGTCGGTAGCCGCCGATAGCTGTCGCTACCTGGCGCTAGTGAGACACTACCTGGCGCTATCCCTTGATAAATAAGGGCCTTAGAGCTAGAGGCCAATGGCTCGCCCCTAAGTCCTAGGCTACAAATGCCTGGTGTTCCGGGCTAGTAGCCCATGGGGAGGGGGCACTTGTTATTCTTTTTTAACAAATAAAAGGGAAAAAAAAACTACCAGATAGTCCGGCTCATCAATAGTGAGCACAAAGTCAAGAGAAACAAGAATTAGCAAATAATACAAAACAGGATCCAGATGAAGGGCCAGTGGGGAGTCAGAGGTCAGCAAATGAAGACAGACAACAACAACGGAACTAATAGGATGCTGAGACAAGCTAGAGGAAGAATTGAAGGTTCGAGCTTGATGGACAAGCTAAGCAATATAAATAACTGAAGATAAAGAGAAACAAGACTGGAGTTGTGCTAAATAACAATATTCACAATGGCTTTGCTTTGTAGTGGTCTTTGTATCTTATGGTCTCATTATAGTATGGTCTGTAAGTGTTTCTGGAGAGCATCCAGGAGTAGGGAAAGCTGATCCTTCAGGAGCTGCTCCCTCCCAATCAATACACATTACAGGCCAGACAGGGCGCTGAGTTAGGAGGGGGGAAGGTTGGGGTCTGCATGTAACATATGTACAATATAAGTCAGCTCATCCATCTTCATTGTGGCGTGGGAGCAGCATGAGAGAATTGGAATTGGGGGGGGGGGGGGAGGACAGGGGTCACATAAACCCACCCCTCCTCCCTCCATCTTCCGCTATCATCCCATCATTACTCATCAGGATAGGATAAGGGGAGCGGGACTGGGGGGACCGAGTCCAAGGAAAGGCAGAGCGGCGCTGTGTTACAGCAGCCAGAGTGTTAATGAGTCAGGAGTAATGCAATCAGAAGTCCCCTCTCTTTATCCTGATGGTTATCAGACACAGAGGAATAATGGTCTGTATAGGGAGTTAACCCCTTAGCAGCCAATAGCATCGCAACTTTAGTTTCTGTATCAATATTTTTATTGAGTATAATCCGTACAATATTATGTAAGCATTTTATTATTATTATTGTTGTTTATTTATATAGCGCCATCATCTTCCGTAGCGCTGTACAAAGTAGTAATTACAGACAGGGTAGAAACATACAGTATATAGACTATTACGAATGCAGTGTTAGAGAGCTTACAATTAATATTCTGAAAACAAGATACAATAGGAGAGCATATAGAGTTTATATTTAGAAACTCATCCCCCTGTAACCAGTCAAGGAAAAATTCCTTGTGTAATCATTGCGCTTGGCAAACCATAGTGATCCTGATTCTTTGGCAATTATTTAACAAGGGATAGCGACAGGTAGCGACTGGTGAGCGGCCGGTAATGACGGGCCCCGCCACGAGAACGCCGGCTCCCCACCACAATCACACATTTATCAAGCCAATCCTGCTTAGCGACTGAGATAGCGCCAGATAGCCACTCATTCATCATTATTCCAGCCTCAGCCCACAGCGCCAGCGTCCGACCTTGAACAGCGACAGGTATGACCTCTCGCTACCTGGTGCGCTCCAATGCATTTCAATGGAACAATCTTTAAATATTAATAATTAATTGTTATTATTTTTTTTTTTTTTTTTTTTAATGTGAAAAATTCTGTGACCACTTCTGCCATTTTAGATAATTTTTTTTAAGGAAAAAAAAATTGTGCAGAATTGATATTACAGGTCTGATATTAATGTATTCATTACTAAATTATTTAAAAAACTTGTTTTTTTTTGGTTTCCAAAAATATGGTTGTTTGGGGGTTAAAAACTACTTTTAACCCATCGCCGCCAGCGCTCTGGGGTTTAAACATGCATTTCACAGCGCAAGAATTTTTAGAGCGTGATTTTTTAATGAATATGGTAGGAGCCGGTCGCTAGGGCCAGTCGCTATGCGCTCCCATACAGCGCGGAACCTGTGAAATAGCGACTCCTCACCCAATATTCAACATTGCGGCAAACCGACTGAGTTGCTATCAACTACCGAACAACGGCCAAGCACAGCGACTACTAGCGGGCGCTCTGAAAATGCCGCTACAGTCGCTCAACTGTCGCTACCTGCCGCTATTAATGAATCGGCCTCTTTTTCTGAGTGTCAGCTTGACACAAACCCCTTAGCGATGGAGTTCTTGGACCTTTCGGTTGTTCACATGGGGAGTCTATGGGCCATTTTGGAGAACAGGAGTGGGTTCCAAAGGCCTTCTTTTTTTTTGGGGGGGGGGCATAATCCTTTGCTTTTCAATGTTGAAGTTGATCCTTACAGTTAGAAATCTATAGGTGAGTGAGGGATATATTTCCCAGATCCTGGTCTCTCTATCCATACAGAGTAGGACCCTCATCTGGGCACTGGTCTAGAGGTATTGGCGGAGGACCTTTCATGACCCCAGACACCACCCCTAAACTCACTAGATGTGTCCCCCTTTACTCTTTATTCAGAGTTTCTAATGGAGCTTGCAGCTGGTCCCCTGTCCACCTCCCCCCCAAAGTGGTCGTTACTAAGAGTTAAATTGTTTTTTGATGACGCCTTGATTGCATTGACCTGTTTTTGTCTCCTAATGCACAGCCCTGAATGAGCCCACCATCGACTATGGCTTTCAGAGGTTACAGAAGGTGGTCCCCCGACACCCTGGAGACCCCGAGAGGTTACCAAAGGTAAGCCATTACCTCAATTCCATCTGAAAAACTGTTTATCATTCCAATAACATGATTAACATATTAATAAATGATATATTATTATTTATATTATGTATTATCAAATGTTATACTCGTGTTTTTATCACTATTTGCAATAGTAATTATTTTATTTCTATATTTATTTCATAATTTTTATAATAATAACAACTATAATATGTTTTACAATCATTTCTTACAAATCTGCTCCTGTGTGCCGCTCCTCTAGCCCTCCATTATAATGGATGATAGTCCCATTCTTCTGGCTTCTATGGCTGCCCCCCTCATTCCTCCATAGTCCCCTCCATCACCCGGTGTGCCTCGGCCGGCAAATTAGCGGAAAGGTCGGCAGCCAGGTAGAGGCACGGAGGGGACTGGAGGTCGTGTGATCAGGAGCGACAGCTTAAAGCGCTCTCCAAATTGTAGCCATTCATCACAGCGTGACAGCCCCAAGCTGAATGGATTATTTATTTATCGTCAGTTAGGCGCACGGGTGGGGGGGGTCTCCGGGTAAGGGGGGGATATCTTCACGTCTAAGTGACTCAGCATCACTCAGGGGTCTCCTCACCATGCCGGCGCATAATAATAGGACATGTCATGTTACTGTATCCTCTGTTCCTACACACATCAAAAGCATGTCACCGTCTCCAGATAGAAAAGTGAGAGGAGCTAACCAGTTTACAATCTAATAGGGTATAAGGGAGGATACAGGAGGAGATGAGCTTACAATCTATTAGGGTATAAGGGAGGATACAGAAGGAGAAGAGCTTACACTCTATTAGGGTATAAGGGAGGATACAGAAAGAGAAGAGCTTACACTCTATTAGGGTATAAGGGAGGATACAGAAGGAGAAGAGCTTACAATCTATTAGGGTATAAGGGAGGATACAGAAGGAGAAGAGCTTATAATCTATTAGGGTATAAGGGAGGATACAGAAGGAGAAGAGCTTACACTCTATTAGGGTATAAGGGAGGATACAGAAGGAGAAGAGCTTACAATCTATTAGGGTATAAGGGAGGATACAGAAGGAGAAGAGCTTACACTCTATTAGGGTATAAGGGAGGATACAGGAGGAGAAGAGCTTACACTCTATTAGGGTATACGGGAGGATACAGAAGGAGATGAGCTTACACTCTATTAGGGTATAAGGGAGGATACAGAAGGAGAAGAGCTTACACTCTATTAGGGTATAAGGGAGGATACAGAAGGAGAAGAGCTTACACTCTATTAGGGTATAAGGGAGGATACAGAAGGAGAAGAGCTTACAATCTATTAGTGTATAAGGGAGGATACAGGAGGAGAAGAGCTTACACTCTATTAGGGTATAAGGGAGGATACAGGAGGAGAAGAGCTTACAATCTATTAGGGTATAAGGGAGGATACAGGAGGAGAAGAGCTTACAATCTATTAGGGTATAAGGGAGGATACAGAAGGATAAGAGCTTACACTCTATTAGGGTATAAGGGAGGATACAGAAGGAGAAGAGCTTACAATCTATTAGGGTATAAGGGAGGATACAGAAGGAGAAGAGCTTACACTCTATTAGGGTATAAGGGAGGATACAGAAGGAGAAGAACTTACAATCTATTAGGGTATAAGGGAGGATATAGAAGGAGAAGAGCTTACACTCTATTAGGTTATAAGGGAGGATATAGAAGGAGAAGAGCTTACACTCTATTAGGGTATAAGGCAGGATACAGAAGGAGAAGAGCTTACAATCTATTAGGGTATAAGGGAGGATACAGAAGGAGAAGAGCTTACACTCTATTAGGGTATAAGGGAGGATACAGGAGGAGAAGAGCTTACACTCTATTAGGGTATAAGGGAGGATACAGAAGGAGAAGAGCTTACACTCTATTAGGGTATAAGGGAGGATACAGAAGGAGAAGAGCTTACAATCTATTAGGGTATAAGGGAGGATACAGGAGGAGAAGAGCTTACACTCTATTAGGGTATAAGGGAGGATACAGAAGGAGAAGAGCTTACAGTCTATTAGGGTATAAGGGAGGATACAGGAGAAGAAGAGCTTACAATCTATTAGGGTATAAGGGAGGATACAGGAGGAGAAGAGCTTACACTCTATTAGGGTATAAGGGAGGATACAGAGGGAGAAGAGCTTACACTCTATTAGGGTATAAGGGAGGATACAGAAGGAAAAGAGCTTACACTCTATTAGGGTATAAGGCAGGATACAGAAGGAGAAGAGCTTACAATCTATTAGGGTATAAGGGAGGATACAGAAGGAGAAGAGCTTACAATCTATTAGGGTATAAGGGAGGATACAGAAGGAGAAGAGCTTACACTCTATTAGGGTATAAGGGAGGATACAGGGGGAGAAGAGCTTACAATATATTAGGGTATAAGGGAGGATACAGGGGGAGAAGAGCTTACAATCTATTAGGGTATAAGGGAGGATACAGGGGGAGAAGAGCTTACAATCTATTAGGATATAAGGGAGGATACAGGGGGAGAAGAGCTTACAATATATTAGGGTATAAGGGAGGATACAGGGGGAGAAGAGCTTACAATCTATTAGGGTATAAGGGAGGGTAAAACAGTAAGAGTAATGAGGCATGCTGGGAAGGGACAGCAGGGAGGGATGGTGGGCAGAGTTACAGGAAGCATAGAGCGGTAAGCAATTATTAGCATAAATGCAGGATATCGCTGTGTTAGTCCCCGGGGCTCAGGGTCTCTGGGAGGGACGGGGTTAAAGCGAGACGCGTTGCTGCAGCATGCTGATGATCAGTGGATGGAGACAGTCACACTAAACAAAGCTCAGACAGCTCCCCTAACAATGATAAATGGCTGGCGCTGTGTGCCTGTGTCCCCCCAGAGACCCCCTACCTCTAATCCCCCCCAATGCTGATTATTGTCCTGTCTTGTCTCATCCCGCTCACCGTCTTCCATCGCTGTACACACCTTGATAGGAGGCGCACGCCACTATAACACGAGATTGGTTTCCTAGCATTCCTATGTACATACACACATCCACTTATTTGTCACTGTATTTTTTTTTTTAGACCACAGCTGTTCTTCCAAAATTTAAAAAAACCTAACAATTCCCTTTTAAAAAAAAGTTCTGAAAGCCAAGAGACTTTGGGTAGAAACTGGAGACCACAGCCACCAATAATAAAAGCACATCTTCCAACTTTATACTCAAGTAAAGATTCAAGGGAGGTATTATCAACTTTTACGTCAGATTTGTTAACCCCCCCCCCGAAATCCTGCAAGAAACAGGTCCTCAAGAAAACTAAACACTGTTAAAGTAGACCAAAACTCAAGATTTTGACTATCCTGGGTTTTGGTCCTTTTCTCCGAAGCGCCTCTAACGGGGGTGCCCCACTTTGTGAAGCCCCCCAGATCGCCCGAAGAAACTCACCTCATCCCGGTCCAATCAGCGCACTCGGCGTCTAAAGCCAGCGAGCACGCTGGTGGCACATCCCCCACTTCCCCTTAACAGGGAGCGTGCCCCGCTGGCCATTCACAAATAGCTGACGTGGGCACGCGCCCTGCTAGAGGGATAGCGGGGATGCGGCCGCGGCCCATGCATGCTCCATTGGACCGGTAAGAAAGGTTAGTGAACGGGGCGACCTGGGGGGCATCCTGGCGGGAGTGAATTGATTGGCCTGGGAACCTTATAGATTCCTGGGCCGATCGAGCTGGGTTTTGGTCCACTTTAAGGCAGTGGGTACTGATGGCAGCGTGTTTAAAGGTGTACACAGAACAACTAGCAACCAACTCTAGATGAGTAGAAGATCCTGGTATGCAAACCTCCCAAGTGTCCCTGATTTAGAGGGACTGTCCCTTTTTGGAGTCCATAGGGTTGATTCAGAGCTCCTTTCTCATCATTTTTATGTCTTGCTACCAAGCGAAAGATCATGCAAAAATGAAAACATTTCACACTAAAGTTCTCGCAGAAAAAAGGCTTCGCTGAATCAGACGAGAAAAATGAACGAGAATGGAAATATTCACGCAAAGAAAAGGTGAGAAAGGGGCTCTGAATCAACCCTCGTGTCCCCCTGTCCCTCATTGTTCTCATTTGCCCTTCTTTTGAGTCCATGTCCCCATGTCCATCGTTGTTCTCATTTGTCCCTCTTTGAGGTGTAACATGCAGATCTGCAGCAATAAATGATTCATTCGCCTATTCAAAGTGTTTCTATTGTTGTAACTGTTACACCCTATCTCCTATCCATCAATCAATGAGGGGGGGCGTGGCTTCATTTACAAATTGCTCCTCTTTCCCACCCTGAAAAGTTGGGAAGTATGGGTGTGCCTTGTTAAATTGGTCATTATACCAATTCCAAAAAAGGTCCGGAGCCTTGACTACAGACCAATAGCCCTAACCTCTGTAACCATTACGGTCTTTGAGTGGTTGTTGATGTCACACTTAGAGGCAGGGCTGGATTATGAGGAGGGCACAAGCGGCACACCCCTCGGGGCCTCCACCACTTGCCCTGCAAAGAGGCCCTCCACCAACCTTTGGGTTATGGTCTGGTCCAGGGGGCCTTTCATTCTTTGGACCGATGGGCCGCGGGGCCGACATGGAAGATATCGGCGGCAGTGCCCCGCCCCGCCCCCGCATCTGGGCAAGCCCTTTTTTTGTTTTTGCAAACCTGCAGCCAAAGCCACCACAGGGCAGGACGGAGAGTCTAGAGCAGCAAAGCCGCCGCCAGCAACTCTACAGTGATGGGTGCTGCACACAAGCCACCAAGCACAGCCGCTGGCAGCTCAATGCAGGGAACCAGCCGGGTGACTACATCACCCCCCACCCAGAATGGCAAAGCAGGAGTTCCCGAGCAGCACGCACCCGCACAAGGGGGGCACAAGGGACTCCATCTAACATTCCAGTAAGTAGGCAGGTGCCAGACAACCACCAATCAGTTACTTGGCTGGACTATTATTTTAAAGGAAAAAAATATTGTATCTGGGGCCTCCACCAGATTTTGTGCCCAGGGGCCCCCACCACACTTAATCCGGCCCTGCTTTTAGGTGTGTAGTATTGGGACACTCTTCAGTTTTCCTACACAGACCCACAGGTGAAGTAGTGTAATTATTGCAGCTGCAGCAGAGCTATAGAGCCGCCTATGTGGAGATCCAGGAGATGGTGGCTCTCCAGGAGAGGGTTGAGGGACAGCGATCCCAGGGGGTATCACACAGCAGGGTATCACAGATTGGGATCCAGGGATAGGAAATCAGCTGCGGTGGGCAACTTAAGAGCAGAACAAAACCCAGCACTTCATCCACTGGAATCTAAATTGAGATGCCCCGTTGTGTGGAACCCCGCCATTCGAGGAGATGTGGGCACCAGTTGTGGCGGTGCCTTCCCAGTCTACCACCGGTCGAGCGCCATCGCACACCCCAAATAGTGGGGGCCCCGGCAGCTGCGCTGGGTGTTCACACTGGCTCTGGGAGGGCTTGAGGTTCAGGTGAGGATTGCAGGAGTTGCAGGTGTGTATGCCCGGGGGGGGGGGGGGGGGGGCGTACAACAAAGCTGGTTGTGGCCTCACATCTATTATGTAGGAAATTAGTGTGGAACTGCTTTAACCCAATCTGTACCTGTGCTTCTGACCTGACCTCTTTTTTTTTAAGTTTACTCCTTCAGTAATGCCTTCCTGTTCCTGATCTATTCCAGGGACTAGGGAGGGACCAGCAATCCTGTCCCGCTTTGCTGAGCTGATTGGGGGGACAGGATGAAAAAGAGAATGTCATTGTAACCAATGCCAGGCAGCTGCTGCCAAAGCTAATAGGATCATGGAGAGCATCAGGAAGGGCATAGGTGCTCATGACCAGAGCATCATTTTACCCCTGTACAAGTCACTGGTCAGACCCCATATGGAGCACTGTGTACAGTTCTGGGCACCTGTGCTTAAGAAGGACATATCAGAACTGGAACGCGTTCAAAGGAGGGCAAAAAAGTTAATAAAAGGAGTGCAGGGGCTAGAGTACCCGGAAAGATTATTAAAGTTTGGTTTATTTAGTCTAGAAAAAAGACGCTTGAGGGGTGATCTAATAACTATGTATAAATATATTCGGGGTCAATACAAAGATCTGTCCCACAATCTATTTATACCCCGGAGTGTAACCATAACCCCAGGGCATCCATTAAGGTTAGAGGAAAGGTGCTTTCTCCACCGACATAGGAGGGGATTCTTCTCTGTAAGAGCAGTGAGACTATGGAACTCGCTGCCAGAGGAGGTAGTAATGAAGGATACAGTAAAACATTCAAAAGTGGCCTTGATGCCTTCCTGGCATGTAATAACATTTCCAGCTATGGCTACTAGACCACTGGAAGGAGATCTATAGTGGCCGGGATGCCCTCCTTACATGTAATAACATTTCCAGCTATGGCTACTAGACCACTGGAAGGAGATCTATAGTGGCCGGGATGCCCTCCTGGCATGTAATAACATTACCAGCTATGGCTACTAGACCACTGGAAGGAGATCTATAGTGGCCGGGATGCCCTCCTGGCATGTAATAACATTACCAGCTATGGCTACTAGACCACTGGAAGGAGATCTATAGTGGCCGGGATGCCCTCCTGGCATGTAATAACATTACCAGCTATGGCTACTAGACCACTGGAAGGAGATCTATAGTGGCCGGATGCCTTCCTGGCATGTAATAACATTTCCAGCTATGGCTGCTAGACCACTGGAAGGGGATAAACAGGCTGAACTGGATTGTGGCAAATTTAGCAATGGTGTAACAATTCCCTTTGTCTGCTGTATTACTTTAGCTTTAGATACATTCTCACAAGGATGATGAGGAATGGTGTGAGTAAATAGCGGTCAGGAAGTTCCTGTCGGTTAGACCTGTGTGAAGGTCTTTTTTACTCTCACCACCTAACGTAAACCATATATTTTATCCAACCTAACCTGAGAAGATGTCCCACTTTCAAACAGTCCTACTTTGAGAAACGTTATCGCACTGCCCCCCCCCCCCCCCAAAAAAAAAATATCTGGAGACACTTATATGCCCCACATAACTGATATTACGGAAAATACTGTCCCACTGAATCTGGACGTCTGGTCAGTTTACAACTGGGGCCCTGCTTTAGCTCATTGGTTGAACAGTGGTAGTGGATTGGCTGAATGTTTGGTCAGTCCTTTCCAGACTGGAGATTACCGAGTTGGGTTTTGAGCCAAGGCTCAAGGCTACACCTACTTACAAACAGAGGAGTGACATGAAACGCTGAGGATATTTGTTCCTAAAAAAAAAGAAGTCACGCCTTAAACCGGAACCTTCACCATGATTTAATGAAAAGCCCAAACTCTTAAAAAACAATTCCTCAGCATCTAAAATTAATATATTTTACATGTTTAGTCACTAATTTATTATACTTTCCCCCACTGGACTGCAACTCTGTTCGGGAATTTAGGATACGGGCGCCGCCATCTTGACTCAGAAGCATCACACTTACTGAGGAGAGGAGAGTGGGATAAGGTACAGGGGGGCGGGTTATAGCTGTGCTTTGCTCAGACAGAGCAGAGCTGGGGTCAGGGAAAGGTCAGCAGTCCCAGAATGCAGAGCAGCACAGTCACTTCCTGTTTGCAGGCACTTCCTGTTTGCAGGCTGCCTGCAAAAATGGCAGCTTCCATAAGCCACCATCTTGGATGTTTAAAGGCTTATAAAATGCAGTAGATGCAGGTAGGATGATTTTTAATGTGAGCAATCTGTATGTACAGGGTGTGGGAAACATATAAGATAGACTCTTATTTAGAGTGAAGGTCCGCTTTAAAGCGGAAATCTAGTCTCTAGGTCAGGGGTACTTAACCACTTTATGTAACGGTCCATTTACAGACATCTGGTGAGAGGTGAAGGTCCAGCAGGGGGATGTCACTGGTGGTGGATAGTTAGAAATCAGAGCACGGGGGGGGGGGGGGGGGGGTATAGATTCCACAGGCAAAACTAAGAAGTGCGTGGAACATCGTGCATTCTGTGCAGGCCGTTTACAGAGGTGGAATAGGGCCCAAAATGTTACTGGCAATGAGGTCTGGTAACAAGGATGGATAGACAGAGCTCAGGAAGGAGAGATGAATGGGAGAGAAGCTGTAAGGAAGAGGGATGGATAGACAGAACAGGAAGGGCAGGGAGGGATAAGACACGACAGTTTATCTTCTCCTTGGTCTACTTCTCCTTAGTGCAATAGCGTGGATGAAGTGTGGGTGCATGAGTGTATGGGGGGGGGGGGCTTTTTTAGCAACACAACGTTGTGTTTTTAATTAATTTTTTGGAATTCTGTACAGTCTTAGGTGCGGGTTTATGTGCAATACCTTCAATAACGTTTTTCTATTATTGTTTTGTCATATTGGAGTATTAGTCCTTTGTGCCTGTCCCATAGTTAACCATTTGTATTTTGTTTGTTTTTCCTTTTGAGGGATAGAGAGCTGGAAGAAGGGATGGATGGGCAGAACTAGAAGGACAGGAATGAATGGGCAGAGCTTTAAGGGGAAAGATGGTCAGGGCTGGAAGAAAGAGTAATGGATTGGCAAAGCTGGGAGGCCAGGGATTGGATGGGGCAGAGCTGGGGGGCAGGGTTGGATGGAGCATGTCTGTCTGTGTGGCGGCCGCAGGGACCCACTAGAACAGTGCTGGACCGCATGTGAGGTAAGGCTTTTTTTGAGTTGCGTTTTAAGGGGAGGACGGGTGGTTACCTAGAGACTGGACTTCCACTGTAAAACCTACCCCACCACGCCCATCACCCCGTAATTTGATAATTTTATCCTAAGTCTCCCACTTTGAGGCCCCAGAAAATAGGTCATTTAATCTAACCTCGGAATAATGTGACACATATTTCAAACCAAAATCTTCTACCCTTGATGCCAGAAATATTCCTGCAGCTAAAAAATCTGGTGACCAGAATAAAATAATTGTCTTATGCCTACGGGCACTTTTGGAGAACATTAGGATTATCTGAGTGTTTGAAAGAAGCATCAAGAAGAGTCAATAAATTCACATTATGGATAATCTACTTTGTCTATTACGGTCACTGACAGAGCTTATGATAAGTAGATTGGGCCAAAGTGAAGGCGGCGCGTTCCACCCTCCGGGGGATAGAGATAAAGGCAATTATCAGCTAGTGGAGTCTCTGTGCTCGGTCTTGGTGCAATGTTCCAAGGAGAGGCACGGGAAGGAGCGTTAATGGATGTGAAATGCATTGACTGGTGCAAAGAAGCGATGCTCAGAGTGGAGAGAGCAACAAGAGGCCCGGAAATAGAGAGATTAAATAGTAATGCAATAAGGAGGCAGGATACTTAAGTATCTATATGAAGAGCCTTTATTTCCTACTTCTCAGGGAGTAAACCAACAGATCTAACAGGAAAGCAAGAATAGAACTCTACTCAAAAGGTCTGCAGTACCTCAATGTCTCTCAATTCCCTTGTCTATGAGATTGTCTTTTGCCTCATTCTGGGAGGCTTATTCGTTGAGGTTCATTGACGTGGCACAAGGTAATTGGGAGGTTGAAGGGGAGGTCAAGTCAAAATGTGTCTTTAGCCCGGATGAAAGTTCTCTCCAAAATGGACATGTTGTACATAATACAGACCAGGGGTACTCAACCACTTCTTGTAAAGGTCCTTGTAAAGGTTAGGAAAAAACAGGAGCTTTCTTTTGGCCCCACAGAACCTACAGATTTGGCACACTGCTTTTAACCCCCTGTGCATTCTGTGCAGACCGTCTACAAGGGTGGACTAGGGCTGAAAATTTTACTGCAATACGGTCCGGTAACAAGTAAAGCAACACAGAGGTAACTGAGTGCAGGACTGTCAGGGCAGGGGTCCGCAAATCTGGTGCCGAGGTCCGCATTCAGACCCCAGTCCGCCAGTTGAGTACCGCTCATACAGATGTATCTACATGTGCATCTTGTGGTATGTGCCAGTGCAATTGACTTTTATTGAAATTTCAAGACTCTAGCACTCACTATCATAGCCATACTGCTAGGTAATCTCACCCCGTTTCCCCACTTCATGTCCTGAACGAGTGTAAGTGGACCACAACCCAGGATTTTTACGGTCCTGGGTTTTGGTTCTTCTCTCCTGACTTTCTCCAGTAAATGAAACCCCTGAAATCGGCCTGAAAATCCTACCTTCCCGACAATTCTATGCAGTTTGGTGCATGAGTTGGCTCTCATCGAATCAGCGCAGTATGCCGTGCATATTAAGTAATTGGCAAGTCAAAGGTTAAAATGTTTATATTAGTAGCTTACCTTACATTGAGTCTCTCCAGCGCTCTCCTTCCTGCTATGTCAGTCTACTTAGTGAGGATATCACTTCCTCATTCAGCTTTAAGTCTCCACCCCACTGACCTGGTCCTTCAATCAACCTTCAGTGGACTGAGAACAGAAACACTTCCCACTCCCCCCTCCCAGACGTCCTGATTGGCTGCCTCTCTCTGCAGCTATGAAACCCTCCTCTCTCCTCTCTGGTCACACTATGTGCTGGCAGACTGCAGAGGCTCCTAGCCTGCAGCATCTTTCACCCCCTTTTTTTGATCACACTGTGTGCTGGCAGTAATAACTAGAGGCACAATAATGAACCTATTTTTTTACTATAATATATTTTTGGACACAGCATGACACGTCTTTGGCTGTGATGTCCCTGCTGTAAAATGTGTTTTTAATTATATATCATTTTTTTTAGAATAAATTTATGTATATCATGTGATTAGGTAGTTATGTGATTTTTTGGGGGAGTTGGTGCCTATGGGATAATTCTCTGTGGCTGCTGGGGCCACAATTCTTTACTGTTCAAACTTTTACTAAATATATGTAAAGCACACAGTGTGCTTACATCACATAGCTGTTGCCACACCCACTGTTTCTCCTCATTTTTTTTCTTGGCGTCTCCAATGCTCTAATACTTTTACTAACAACTTAGGAAATACAGGGTCTTTTTGACAATGGATTGAATTTTGGGAAAGTGTAACGTGTAGCCCGAGACAATGGGACAACAATCGGGCACTCCCTTTAAGGCACACTATACAGTGCAGTTTGAGAGACAAATAAAGAAAAGCGAGCAGCCACAGCCCCAATCTCCCTACAGTCTTTGGTGCAGAATGGCTGTCCACTTGATTGTCACTGTAGTGTCCAACACCCATTATCTAAAGAATGGTTCAAGTTTTTGACTCGACTAACCATCATGTAATAAAAATACAGCATAATGTACATTCCCTTTCTGACAACTTCTCCACAAACACTAAACTATGACACAATACTGAATGAATAAATAGAATGTCCTCAGTTAAAGGTGCTGAAAAAGAGCGGTTTCCTCTTTTTCCGCATGAGACTATGGGATCAATTCAGTAAGGTTTGAAAAAAATTCACTTTCGGTGAAAAAAAATCAGAGAATTGCACTGTTGCTGAGTCACCAGCAAAGAAGACAATGAAAGTCAATGGTACTTTTTCTCCTAAGAAATGTAGTGACCTTTTTATTCCTATTTATACTGTATTCAAAAGTGCCATTGACTTTCATTGTCTTCCCAGAGTAGCTGGTGATTCAGCAACAGTGACATTCTCATGTTTTCTTCAGTGAAATTGAAAGTGAACCAAAACCCTGGATTTTTACTATCCAGGGTTTTGGACAGTCCCTCTGGGGCATCCCGTTTTGAGGGAAAACTCAACGATTGCCGAGTAAACTCTGCTATCTTCTTCGGTGCGTCCGATCGTCCAATTAGCTTTTCCGGCTGTGCATATTAATGTGCAGCTGGAGAAGCAGAAAGGAATCCTAGTGGCACACTTTGGTGGCACGCGGCATCACTCACATCCTTCTGGATGCGCCGCGGGCTTGTCGGACAGGTAAGGATATCAGGCGAATCACCTGGCCCTGACGGCCAGTTCAGTTTACCTCAAGTGATCTTTTTAACTGAATCAGACCTCCATGTGTTAAAGCACTTCTGTATTTGTAACATATTATTTTTGTAAAAATGTAATTTGTCTCCATCTTTGTCTTTAGGAAGTCTTGTTAAAGAGAGCAGCTGACCTGGTGGAAGCATTGTATGGCATGCCCCATAATAACCAGGTAAGCCTCTGACTAGCAGTTGGTCACACCTGTCACGTGTACACTACATGATATTGAGATTCTATTTTGTGATATTTGTGGTAAGCTACAATACAAAGAATTCTATGTGAACTCCTGTGAAAGCCCCCATTCATCCTGGATCCCTGAAAATAAGACATGTCTTATATTTATTTTTTTCTCAGAAAAAGGCGGTAGGGCTTATTTTCATGGTATGTCTCAATATGAATACAAATAGTCATATAATTGTGCCCACTTTGGTTAGCTAGACTATAATACAGTCAAGTAACTGCCCAATGTGTGCCTTAATTGAAGTGGAAATGGCTCTCAGAATGACTCAGAAACAAAGGTCTTCAGGAAATGCAATGTTTATTCGGTCAACCGGGGGCCTGCTACTTCGATTGCCACTGCCCGAATGACTGACTCTTTTGGTTGCCTAAATACAGTTTTAGACAAAGGAGCTTAAATGACCATCCTGATTGGACGCCTGGACACATATCAGACGTCCATTGGATATTTCAAATATATACAGATTCACATATATGGACGGTATAATTCAGACACGAAGAACATCTGTTTCTCATTAAGCAGACATTTTATTCTTTGGCGATAGTCATATGAGGATGGAGGGGGGAAACCCCTCCACACACTGAGAATGTGAGAGACGGCATACAGGTGGCTAGAACAAAATAAGTAATACTAATTATAATATTTCATTTTCCACCTCACAAAAAGGGAAAAGATTCGGTATGTGTCAGCCCTGTCAGTGCGAAGCGAGTTTGTAAGGGCGGAGCTGCAGCCGGCATAGATGGGGGGGACAGCACAGTCGCCCCGTCACTCTGTGACTAGGGTCTATTTTTAGGGGCTTATATTTCAAAGCATTTGTAAAAATGCTTAAAAATCACACTAGGGTTTGTTTTCGGGGCAACGCGGTATATTCGTAATAATGAATGTTTCTATTTTTCTTCAAGACATTTTGCTTTTCATATGATGATCGTGATTCTAATGTCTGAACATTTTTGGAAGCGAAACAAAACCCGTGATTTTGACTATCCCAGTTTTTTTTTCCTTGTCCCTGGGGATGCCCTGCTGTGTGAAACCCCCCAGGTCACCCAGGTCGCCCAGTAAAACTCACTTCCTTCCAGGCCTACAATGCATGCGCAACCTCTCATTCATTCAGAGCCGTTTGCCATGCCTATGCAGTGGTCAGAAACCGGCTCTGTGGCAAATTGAGAGCGTTAGTGGGTGCATCCCTAGCTATTAAGATTGGCTGTGAGTGGGAACACTTGTGACAGAACATCCTAGGTGTATTTTATTTTTCTATGTGTGTATGTTGGGGTAATATATATATATATATATATATATATATATATATATATATATATATACATATATAGACTCGCCTGCTTGGTGTAAACCCCTAATTTCTTGTTCCCCCTCCCACTTGGGTTTTACCTTTATCTAACCCTCACATGCCAGGGCAATGCTGATAACCCCCATCAAATGTGTACTGTCCTACTCACATCCTTTCCCCCCTCCCACGTAGTAATAAAACCATTCAGGAAAAGCAAAATAAACAAATCAAATCCCGAATTGAGACAGCGAGTCCCTCTCATGCTTGTCACCCCCTCCCTTGGAATGTGGTCAGTTGGTATCATATAGCAGAAGTGAGATTGGAATATTCTAAAGCTGTGATACCAACACCAGCCCCTGGTGGGAGGGGTAGGGAGACCCACTGTTCTGGGGCTATAAGCATGGCTGGGAAGAATAGCGAGAGACGCTGGGACACACGCCACTTTTAACATCGAAGCAAAAAGAAGACCAGAAAGCGTGTGGAGACAATTTTGAATCAATCAATTTTCTGTTTTTCTGGCTACCTTACTTGCCTAGGATGCTCGATCGCCTCTGCCTGGAAGTGGTTGTGGGTCGATCGATACGTTCGATCTGATTATATTGTGTGTGGCCTGTATTATATTATAGAGTTGAGCACTGTTTGTGCTCTGGTGGCAGCAGTTTATAGCCACATGTGTTGCCAATTAAAGAATTGCGTTGACACACGTGGGGTACGATTGGCCGGTCTGATCAGATGAACGATCAATAGGCCTGATCAAGCCAGGCAATTGTCACACTTGCACAGACAAATGATGCAGGCGATGTGGCCACCCGATGTTCAGGTGAGTTTTGTGGCACCCCAGGGGGGGGGGGGGGTTAACGAGCATCCTGATTTTGGATGCCCCAGGGGAAGACCAGTGGCTGGCCCTGGAATCTTTTAGAATCTTTTAGATTCCAAGGCTGGCTGCGCTGGGTTTTGTTCCACTTTAAGATATACTAGTTTTCCTTGTTTGCTTTCCAATTTGGGATACAGAAAGTCTATGATCCGGCAAAATACCTTCTGGGTTCCAGAAGTTGCAGTCTGATAGTTTGCTGACGGTGCCGTGCAGAGGAGAAGTACAAGGGATGCTGCTTCTCTGATGTGGGTGGCTGTTTGCCACCACGAGAACCCAAAGTATTTAGCAGGAGCTTAGGCTTTCTGTTTCATATACATTGCAGGGAATCCCAAATAGGGATATCCTTGTTTAGGTCCACTACTAAAATCCACTGAAAAATCCTGCATGCATTTGCTGCCGATAGTATGGAGCCTCAATCCAGGGGCTTGGCTAGTAATAGTGTCCTTTGTCCTTATGAAGATGGAGGAATCTGTTCCTATATTGTGGACCTTCTTGTCCCAGCAGGACATCATATTGAAGAGAGCAGCGGATATTGCCGAAGTCTTGTACAGCGTCCCTCGTAACTCCAACCAGCTGTCATCGTTAACAGCCAATCATCCGCATTCTAGCATGATGGGCGTCAACACATTCGGAAGCCAACTGGCCATTAATATTGAGTCTTCACAGGGCTCTGACCAAGGTAACCAATGTCTGATAGAGTTCAAACACTGTATTGCACATTCATTGTCCTAAAATTAGTTCAGGGGTCGGAGCCACATGTGGCTTGCAGACCCCTATTGTGTGGCTCATCAGTTGCCTGCTAGACCAGAACATTAGCAGAGGTCTAGCACACTAGTGGGTAACATGTTGGGGCCGATTTAGAGCCTGGTGAGAATCCTCACTCCTTTTTTAGGAGATAAACTGTTATTGACTTTCATTGTCTACTGGGTGTAAATTTTCACCTTGCTCTGAATCAGCCCCAAGGTAGACAATGAAAGTCAATGGCAATTCTCTCCTAAAAAAAGGAGTGAGAATTCTCACCTGGCTCTGAATCGACCCCCTTGAGTCATATGACTTGGTACAGGTACTTGGTTTACCAGTCTTCTAGCAGGATTTGTGTTTCAATTCTGCCCCTGACCTCTTTGGGGGCTAGAAGATCCACTCATCTTGGGCAATTATTTTATGGGGCAGGGGGAACAACACGCATTCTAAGTTGTCCAGTTTGATGATTTGTGGCTAAAAGTTCGCTCAGAATCACAACTCGTTTTCACCAATATGACTTAAGTATCCCCGTTCACTGAAGTGTGACGTTATCAAGGCATGACGGCGTCTCCGCTGTCTATACTATACTAAGTCCTCCTCCAATTATGCAAATTCCTACTGCCAAAGAAATTCAGGCTATTGACTTCTTTACTTGGATCAGCCATAACCATGGATCTCATTTCTCAAATGTTACCTCCTCAAAACTATTATAAAATGATATAAACCTCTTAAAAAATGTCATTTCGAAGTGCTCTACAGTTCTCTCCCGCTCTCTTGCCTTAAATCGAAAAGCAACTTTTTATATCCTCGGGGATCAATTTTCTACTGGGTCTCTACTGGGCAATGCAAGCCAACAGCTACTCCATCCATGCTGCAACTACTCACACATCTCATTTTGTATTTAAAAATAATTCACTATACATGATAAACAGATAAATGTCATAAATACATACAAGCCATAGATAAATTACACTAAATGAACAAGGTCATAAATATTCATGTTGCAGGTGGCTCCCGACCATCTTTCAATGATGAATGTGGCTCTCATAGTAGGCAAGGTTAGAGACCACTGCATGAGTTCATACTGAAGTTCAAAAGAACCTTTTTGTCCAATAAAGGACAACCCAACCGGACCAAGTAAGGCCATATTTCTCCTTTTTTTTGCCTGGGGCCTTCATTAGGAATATATTCTCCTAATTTGCTTCATCTTAGAATACCGCTCGACCCCTGAGGGGGTGGTTGGGATTTTCAGTGCTGCTGGGTAACTCCTCTACCTGCATGTTGTAATGTATCTTCTTTTGTTTAGGCATAGTCTGATAATATCTGGGTTTATAGGAAAAGTAGAAAACATTCTTGACTGGCCATTTTTGCTTTGTAATTATAGTAACATAGTATGTGCAGCTGATTAAAAGGCTTTAGTCCATCCAGTTCAGCCTGTTTATCTCCTTCCAGTGGTCTAGTAGCCATAGCTGGTAATGTTATTACATGCCAGGAGGGCATCCCGGCCACTATAGATCTCCTTCCAGTGGTCTAGTAGCCATAGCTGGTAATGTTATTACATGCAAGGAGGGCATCCCGGCCACTATAGATCTCCTTCCAGTGGTCTAGTAGCCATAGCTGGTAATGTTATTACATGCCAGGAGGGCATCCCGGCCACTATAGATCTCCTTCCAGTGGTCTAGCAGCCATAGCTGGTAATGTTATTACATGCCAGGAGGGCATCCCGGCCACTATAGATCTCCTTCCAGTGGTCTAGTAGCCATAGTTGATAATGTTATTACATGCAAGGAGGGCATCCCGGCCACTATAGATCTCCTTCCAGGGGTCTAGTAGCCATAGCTGGAGATGTTATTACATGCAAGGAGGGCATCCCGGCCACTATAGATCTCCTTCCAGTGGTCTAGTAGCCATAGCTGGTAATGTTATTACATGCCAGGAGGGCATCCCGGCCACTATAGATCTCCTTCCAGTGGTCTAGTAGCCATAGCTGGTAATGTTATTACATGCAAGGAGGGCATCCCGGCCACTATAGATCTCCTTCCAGTGGTCTAGTAGCCATAGCTGGTAATGTTATTACATGCAAGGAGGGCATCCCGGCCACTATATATCTCCATCCAGTGGTCTAGTAGCCATAGTTGATAATGTTATTACATGCAAGGAGGACATCCAGGCCACTATAGATCTCCTTCCAGTGGTCTAGTAGCCATAGTTGATAATGTTATTACATGCAAGGAGGACATCCCGGCCAGTATAGATCTCCTTCCAGTGGTCTAGTAGCCATAGCTGGTAATGTTATTACATGCAAGGAGGGCATCCCGGCCACTATAGATCTCCTTCCAGTGGTCTAGCAGCCATAGCTGGTAATGTTATTACATGTAAGGAAGGCATCCCGGCCACTATAGATCTCCTTCCAGTGGTCTAGTAGCCATAGCTGGTAATGTTATTACATGCAAGGAGGGCATCCCGGCCACTATAGATCTCCTTCCAGTGGTCTAGTAGCCATAGTTGATAATGTTATTACATGCAAGGAGGACATCCCGGCCACTATAGATCTCCTTCCAGTGGTCTAGTAGCCATAGCTGGAAATGTAATTACATGCCAGGAAGGCATCCAGTCCACTTTTGAACATTTTTACTGTATCTATCATTACTACCTCTGGCAGCGAGTTCCATAGTCTCACTGCTCTTATAGAGAAGAATCCCCTTCTATGTCGGTGGAGAAAGCACCTTTCCTGTAACCTTAGTGGATGCCCTCAGGTTATGGTTACACTCTGGGGTATAAATAGATTGTGGGACAGATCGTTGTATTCACCCGAATATATATTTATACATAGTTATTAGATTACCCCTCAGGCGTCTTTTTTCTAAACTAAATAAACCTAACTTTGACAATCTTTCAATAATCTTAATAAGAATCTATTGACATCTAAACGTGCCAAACCAAGCTAAGCTCCAAAAAGTGAAGGGCCTCCACTCCCTTCCCGCTTTTTCTGCTGCACTCAGCAGCTTGTGCTCATTTACAACATTATTGTGTAAAACAATCCTTCTATAAAGCTTGGCCAAACTTTTCCGAGCAATGCATCTCACATCTCATCACATCTTGCTTTCTCCTCTGCTTTTTCCACCAGGCTACTCCAGGAACACGAGCAGCGTTTCTCCACGAGGATATGTCCCCAGTTCCACCCCTCAACAGTCCAATTACAACACTATCACTTCCAGCATGAATGGCTATGCAGGAGCCGGAATGACCAGCCTGGGAGTACCGGCATCTCCTAGCTTCCTAAATGGCTCCACTGCCAACTCTCCATATGCAAGTGAGTGCAGCTCTTTTTTTATTTTTTTTACTAATCGAGTGTATGTTAAATTTCTCTTTAGAAGTTCAGACTGAAGACAATCTCCATCTTTATGTAAAGACATAATGTGACCCAAAATGGGCAGCATTGCAGAAGGTCTATGTGGTTTATTTTACCCCAATGTTCTAGAAACACATCTTTTGGGCCTCTGTTAAATCACTAATTCTTCATTTGTATTGACAGGTTGATAGCAATGTGTAGAGGAGTGGACTAAACCCAAAAGATCAATGTTTAATAAATTATTAAAATACGGAAACATATTGGATAACTGGATACAGTAATATCCCAACTGTCTTTCGAACCCTTTCCTTAAAAGGAAAAGTCTTAAACCGGACCTTCAGCGTCATTTAATGAAAAGCCCAAACCTTTAAAAAAACATATAAGATAAGCTCTTATTTAGGGTGAAGGTCCGGTTTAAGATAAAATGAATAAGAGCTGGGCGGGTGAGAAGACAATGTTTTGCTGATCCCCCGCCCCAAAGACTGGCCTCCATTCAGCTTCAGACAAATACCTGCTTCCGTTACGACGGTGGGCTGGCTCCACTGTCCCGCTCCATTTACTGTACACGCCAGCCATGAGTACTCCCAATCCAATGGGAAGAATAGCATGGCTGTGCTTAAAGTCATTAGGGTTGATTCAGAGCCCCTTTCTCATCATTTTTATGGAGGTCTTGCTACCAAACGAAAAATCATGCAAAAGTGAAAACATTTCACACTAAAGTTCTCGCAGAAAAAAGGCTTTGCTGAATCAGACGAGGGGAAAAAATGAACGAGAATGGAAATATTCACGCAAAAAAAAGGTGAGAAAGGGGCTCTGAATCAACCTTATTGACCAGACAAGCAAATAAACTACAATTTCCTAAGGTTACTAGCTTAGAATACATACTATTTCTGTTATCTGCTTTTTATAATTATCTTGGGCAGTGGGTGTGGCTGCTTTCTCGGGGGTTGGGCATAGTTGCAGCATTTATCCAGTGTTTTTGTTGTGTGCTCTGATGCTGGGGTAATAGGTAGAGCAGCAGGCTGTCATCATGCAGCTGCCCAGTCATATAAGATATAAGCAGTGCTCGTTCAGCCTCAGGTCGAGAGGGAGGGGCTAAGAGAGGAATTAGCATGAATGCATTGCCCATGAGGAACACGTGGAGAGCAATAGACAGGGCAGGGAAGAGGAAGGACTGCAAAGAAGATAAATCATTGGCTGACAGTGAAAACAAACATGGCACTTAGAGTCGCAGCCAAGGTGGGGGGGGGTGTGGTTGACAATTCCTTTAAAGCGGACCAAAACCCACTGAATTTGTGAAATACATTTGGCCAAAGCCCCTGCCAATACTCCCCTCTTAGGGTGTAGAACTAGAAATTGATATTTTCACTTTTTGAATTGTCCCTCTCTGTAAGATAGAAGGCTATCAGTCATTACATCGGTGTGGCAATGACATCATCACCACACACAACAGTGGCAATAAATGGAGGAGGCGGAGCTTTACAGCTAAAACAAAGGGCATTATCTGGGATTGGATTGAAGTAGGGGCAGTGAAAATTGGCAAAAGGTGCTTTTAATTGGGGGGGGGGGAGCAATTCAGGGGATGGTCCACTTTAAGTCATTTTGACTGATACAGAGGGGCGGCATCTATCCATCATGGAGGAGGCAGGCATTTACCTGAGGCTTGTGAGTGAATGGAGGCTGGCCCTAGGTAGTGGGGGACTCCATCTCAGCACCTGGTGCATTTTATCACTCCGGAACTGCTGCAAGGGCCAAACGTTTTGTATAAATGTTCCTTTGTTTGTTCCTGGGCCGTCCCTTTAAACTTTGGACTATATGCACAACATACCACACAAGAGTTTCATCCTGCTTTGAGATGGTTAGTAACCAATGAATTTATTATTTTACTTGTATTAAACAATAAAAAAAAACAGATTTAAACCCTGGTCATCTTCACTGTACACTGTACAAAGTCACTTGTGTAAAACATACACAGTACATAAACAGGAATGGGCGATAGGTCGGGTCCGGCAAGATAGGCCGAACATTGAATAAATGTTTGGGAACCCGAACCAGGTCCCCATTGAAATTACCGTAATGGGCACTCGAACTTTGGGGGGTGGTTATGGCGGGGGGGAGGTGAAGAATGTAGCTTACCTAGGCCCGATCCACTTCCTCAGCAGCAGCGGCGGAGCAGCGTTTCAATTTAAAATCAGAAAGACTAGAAGTGTCCTCACTCATGGGAGCTGGAGGCACCCATGAGTGAGGACACTTCTAGTGCCAGCTGTAGTGCTGGCATTAGAAGTGTCCCCACTCATGGGAGCCGGCAGCCATCTTTTTGTAGCCCCAAGATAGGGCCAAATTAAAATGCTGCTCCACCGCTGCTGAGGAAGAGGATCGGGATGAGGTAAGTTACAGCAGCTTCCTGATGCTGCACCCTTATTCAGGGTGAAGGTCCGGTTTAACAATTCCTCCTCAACCCCCTCCATTGGAGAAGAACTTGCTTGGTCCATACAGACCCCAGATCTGAATTCCATCCAACACCCCACTTGGGCCTTATTAACTCCCACTGAGGTTCTTGTGGTTCAAGTGTAGACCATCAACCAGATTTTCCGCGTTCGGGCCAGATGCCGGCTGAAGTCCGTGTTCTGGCTACACAGCCATACACATTCAACTAGTGGACATATGTTTCGAGCTTTAGGCTCTCATCAGCAATAGGTTTTAGTGGTTTAAATCTCATTAAGCAGAGGGTTTTTTGGTCTCTTTAGCCTCCCTATATTAAGCCTAACATGGGTCTCTCCACATACTGGCTTGCGACTCTGTTTTGGGTCCCACCAAGTCTCACTCCCCCATACAGCCAGAAACATTTGCCCTAGTGCTGATGAGAGCCTAAAGCTCGAAACACGTGTCTACTAGTTGGATGTGTTTGGCTGTGTAAATGTAAAGCTAATCCTTGGCATTGCACCCTTAGCATTTCTAAGGGCTTTGGATGGCACAGAGACATAAAGAGATGATTTGCATAGCTCCACCTGCTGCAAGGATTGATGGGTAATGCTATCTGTCCTTGTATTAGGTACTGTGCAAATGCTTTCTGTTTTAGGAAAGCTCCTCTCTTTCTCTTTTAGTCCCAAACTTTATCATAGTTAAACAAAAGTCCCAGTCTCTGGAAGCCGCATACTTATCTCATTCTGGCTTTCCGGAGGCCAGGACCTTCCCATGTAATAGCCAATCGCATTTGCCAGCCGGATAATCACACATCAATGCACAAGTCCCTCCTGCAAGGCTGAATGGCTGTCGGATGTCATGTGGGACCAGACCATGTTGAAGGAGCAAGGATAGTTAAGTCTTGGCTGCATGACTCTCGGCTTCCAGGGCGCTGTGCACAGTGGGGCATCCCATCCAACAATCAGATTTGTTGGTCCGGTTTAAGGTTTTAAAGGAGATGTAAATGCTTAGAGTTCTAAACAAAGACTCACTGGAGTAGTGGCCACACCAATGATTGTTCAGTGTACATTGGTCACTCCCCCCCCCATGCTTTCAAGCCATTATATAGCAAAAATGGGAGCCACATGCATGACAAAAAATTCCTTAGATACCTCAGCCCCACCTCCAGGGAGCATTCAGGCTGGTTGATCATGTTACTACTAGGCCAGCATGCATTTTAAACCGAATTTTAGCTTGATAGAAAGGTGTAAAGGCCTATTTTATGCTGGGCTTGGGACTTATATAACCAGCTTTTATCAGAAGAGGGTGGTGATCATGTCACACACAGTTAGGGTTACTAATGTACATCCATAGAGTTTATGGGCCAAGTAGCTTAAACCGGACCTTTAGCATGATTTAATGAAAAGCCCAGACCCTTAAAAAACTATTCACTAGCATCTAAAGCTAATATATTTCAAGTTTTTAGTCACTTACTCTAGGATACGGGTGCCGCCATCTTGACTCAGAAGCATCACATACTGAGGAGAGGCATGCGGGATAAACATGCAGGGGGCGGGGTTATAGCTGTGCAGACACAGACAGAGCAGAGCTGGGGTCAGGGAAAGGACAGCAATCCCAGAATGCAGAACACTTCTGGTTTGCAGGCTGTCTGATGCTCCATGAGCCGCCATCTTGGATGTTTAAAGGCTCATAACATGCAGTGGATGCAGGTAGGATGATTTTTAATGTGAGTAATCTGTATGTACAGGGTGTGGGAAACACCGCTTTAAGGTTTGTAGATATTGGGGAACAGTTAAATATGAAGACCTGTAGTGAATCTTCACTCTTCTCCACACAAATCAGGTCCACTTTTTGGAAGCATTTTGGTCAAGAACTACTGTAAATGCATTTTCGTAATTTCTAGGCCAGGTTACAGTATGTTTTCCTAATGTTGCTAGATTAAAAAACATTTCCTCATCTCGGCCTTTGTCGTAGGAAATTGTTGCATTTCCTTCCATTCATATGTACGACCCTCTAAAATTGTTGATTTGAATCTAAATTTCTTTTGAGAATTTCTTGACCCTGTGATTTTCTTTGAATGATTTTGGGTTTTTATTTTGTTGTTTCTGTTTTGCTCAGTTATGCCTGCAAGTCCCCCTCTTGGAGCTTCCTCCATCACACTCCCGTCCAGCGCGAATTCCGGTACCCCCACTGGCGTCTTTTCTTTCTCACCGGTCAACATGATCTCCGCCGTCAAACAGAAGAGCGCTTTTGCCCCCGTGGTGCGACCCCAAAACTCTCCTCCACCCACATGCACCAGCTCCGGTGCAAACAGTCTCCAAGGTAGACTTCAAGTCTGACATCCATTCTCAATATTGGGAAATAGGTTTTTTTTGAGCCAAGGAGTTGGTGCAGACTGTGTACTGGTTTAAACTGGCAAGTTTTTAGTGCAAGCTAGAGAGTAAAAACCAACCTAGCTTGTTGCCTCCGCAATCACCAATGATGTAATCTGATGGTAGCAGTTACCGTTTCGCTTTCATGGTCATTTTTTTCTAGACTTTTGAAGCAACCGTCACCAACTAGGCCACGATAACTGTATCAGATTTGCTAAATTGAGGCCTGAGACAAAACTTTTTTTGTATAAGATTCTAGCTTTACCACCAAGCTTCGATCTACTGTAAAATCTTTGCTTGGTCTTTATGTTTTAGGCTTCAAACAACCCTAACACCTGATCTATCCCTCAAATCCTACTCTCAAACCTAACCTGACCACAAAACCTTATTCCAATACCCAACCTACCACCAAACCTTTCCCTTACACCTACCCAAAACCTCTGAACCTAACCCTGTTATGGAATCAACCCTATAACCCCTGCTTAACCTACTCCTATTCCTCAAGCATAACCTGAAAACCTGACTCCTCAGTCCTTACCCTTTGACCCTTTGACCCAGTATTCCTCCAAAAGTATCTACATCATTGAAAAAGAATATTCTTTTATTTTTTTTTATTTATTAATATACATTTTTACTGCCATAATATTAAATGTTATATTCTTACAACCTGTATCCGAAAGCAAGGGGACTGGGGGGGGGGGGGGGGTGCAGCCAGCGGGCTCGTCACGTCAGCCAACACATTTGAGATCAGACATTCGTCAGTCTCAAATCTGCTGACCGAGCCTGGCTACAACAGTGAAAAATGCTGTGTATTTTGAAGACCGAGCCAGTATCTCTGCCATAGGTACTTGGGCGGGGGGACCACAAGAGGCTTTGGTGAGTTTTAGAGGGTTTTGGGCCAAATTCATACATAAGAGTAGTTTGAAATGGAATTTCTCATTCTGTAAAAGGGAACAATGTAGAGTGTTGCAACCAGCCCTTAAACCTGACCAACACCCGTTATTACTTTAACGGGTGTTGGTCCCTCTCTCTCTCTGCTAGCAAGAATCTCGGGGGGGGGGGGGGGGGGGGGCATCCAGAACGCTGGAGACCCCTTGCACCTAACCACATACAACGCTGAGAATACTCACCGTCATTACGAGCCTGCATCAGGAAAGGAGTCCAGTGATTGGCCGGTGGGCAGTCACGCGGGTAGGTCCTGCTGGCGGCCGGCACAGAGGACGTGACTACGGCCCACCTGACCACCCGGCGGCCAATCGCGGGACTCCTTTCCCGGCACTGGCTCGTAATGGAGGTGAGTATTCTCAGCGTTCTATGTGGTTCGGTACGAGGGGGCTCCAGCTTTCTGGATGCCGGCCGAGGTTCTTGCTAGCAGAGAGAGAGAGAGGGGCCAACACATGTTAAAGTAATAACTGGTGTTGGTCCGGTTTAAAGTGTCACAACACATGGCCTCTGCAGTAGGCAAAATCATTGTTTTTTTTAAACAATACCACCTCGCAAGCAGGTACTCTGATTGGAGGGGCAAAAAGGGTTTTGTTCCACTTTAACTTCTGATAGTTGCACTGTGTTCCTGTTAAACAGTGGTTGGTTATCCTGGATTGCTGCTCTTCCGATGTCACAGTCACTGCATAAATAAATGTCATTATGCTGTCAGGAAGGTTGTCTGTTTCTATATCTACAGTAGAAGAATCTTGTAGTCTAACTCTCTGGCTCTTCTTTCATTTTTCCCTTAGCCATGACTGGTTTGATAGTTCCTCCAATGTAAAAGGAGCAGCTCGAGACGCTATGAAGAAAATTTCGCCATCTTGGAATTTCCCACCTCAAACCTAAAAACATGGAGCTTCTGACCAGTCTTATTGAAGCAGTTACCCATGACCAAGGGAATTCCCAAACTGAAGCCAATCCCCAAATCCTAACTAGGGGTTGTTTTTGAAATGGAATAAACCACTTTCACACACTCCCCTTCCTGTTTTAGAATTGAGCATTACAGAAAGAGGACACAAGGTGCCTTTGCACTCCTTTTTTTTTTGGAAGGCTTGTGGGACCAAACTCACAAGTTTTTACAATATGGAACAAACTGGAACTGTCTCTTTTGGATGATGTTGTTTATATTCTAATATGCACTGAGGAACCTCCCCTCTGTAATCCAAGAAACTGGATCGAATGGGATGTTTGGACATCGCACCCAAAGACTTGTACTGGAGTAAATTGTGGGGTTCATAAAAAAAACACAAAGATGGCTTCTAGTCAAACAAAAAAAAGAAACAAAACTATATCTAAAATAGAATAGTTAGTCTCCCAGTTCTTACAAAGTTCCTCCCCACAGGAACTATTCCAGACACTGGCTCCAAAGGCTTCAACGACTTTGAAGACTTTAATGGTGAAGGGTAGAAACAGAATGTTTTGTACGGCACTTTCTAGTTTTCGGACACTATAAATTGTACTTGTAAAGTGCAGAAGTCCACGTTACCATTTTCCTTCCGATTTGTATCATGTTTTGAGCATTGGAATACCTAGTTTGGTTACTGGTTGAAGACATTAGTCATGGCCTGGTTTATAAGACTTGACTTTTTCTATCACGTTTTATGCAACTGAAGATTGTAGCATCTGCCAGGGCCAACTCTGTACATTCCCTACATATAACAAAGAATCATTGCATATTCCTCATGTACACGTCTTCCTTTCCTTTTCAGTGCCCCAAAACGGTGGTGGATGTGACGCCAAGGCGTTAGGTGTAGGATAAGGGCAACACAATGTGATATTAGATACAGAAGGAGACGGGTCATAGACTCCCTTATAGGCTCCTTCATGTTGATGTCATTATTATTTATATCATGCATTTATTCTTCACACATTAGACAATTGTTGGGAGGTTGCCTTTCAGAAGGATGCCAATAGGGAATAGATGCGTGCGTGTGTGTTTTGGTTCACTCGTTCAAAGTCGTCCTGTGCTGATCATTCACCTCCTTCCGATCCTGAGCTTATAATTTATACATCTTTGATTTGGTAATTATATGAAGCAGAATCGTGTTTTTCTACTTTCCATAACACAAGTATGAAACTGCAACCATTCCTTAGATACTTTCTAGTAAGAAGGAAAGCTTTACAAACATTTGTTCTTATTTATTTTTCAGATAAGCTCCCCTTATTGAACAAAACCCAAATCTACGTAGGGATTTGTTATGTCAATTATTTGCTCTTTCAAAAAATAATTATACATATTTTTTTAAACCAGGCATTGGGTCAACACATTAGTTACAGCTGATCCGGGATTTAAACACTCAAAAACATAGTCAGTGAAGGGAGTTGTTTACCAATTAATGGAGAACGCCACTGTACCCAACTTGAAAACCTTACATCAACCTTCAATCAGGTTACAGGGATTTGTAAATAAATTGATTTCTGTTGCACATGATGAGGCGTTGAAATGGTCTCCAAACGAGATGAAATGAGGCATCACCATATGTCTGTGGAGATATGGGTAATGGAAATTCCCAACAACTCCAGCAGCAGCTTCTGCTGCTAATTCCTCATTAAAATCACAAGTTTAGAAGAAGCTGGTTTGTCACAAAGGGGTTTTGCTTTGGACAAGTGAGTTGAATGAAGGTTGCTGACATCATGGTGGACACCAGCAAAGACCTTCCAGTCTGTGGAAAGCCTTGGTTTTCAAAAGAAACTTTAAAGGTGGGATTGGCTTATTCAACTGGAGAACGCAGGTGGTGCAACCAGTATCAGGCCAAGGACCAAAGTATGAAAGCAGTAGCTAGCTGGTTAGGTGCCACAGTAAGGGCCAAAGAGTACAGGACAAAATGTGTAGTCTTGCAGCATGGGACAGGGTCCAAAGTGGGTAAACTTACAAGCCTAGTCAGAAGGCAGTGCAGGGAGTATCCAAATCAAGTTAGAAAAACATGGGTAAGTGTACAAGCAGGGCTGGAAACCAGGGGTGGAGATCATGCATAGCTGAACTGAGGTCATTGCAGAGATTTACTGGCACCTGACCAGCTCACCATTAACTAATTTGATCAAGGAGTTCCAGCATGCTACCTGAGTGCTCTACTATTGTCGCTTGACTGGCCGTCCATGCCTCAGCTCACTTTGGATAACAAGACCCCGGGGATGGAGCTGGAATTGCAGGAGCAGTGCCTTGGGTACCATGGGCTGGGGTGGATATGACCGGTCTTAAAGTGATGAAACCATGGAAGGGTAGGTATGCCCCCCCTATAACCATGCTGGTGAAGCTAGAGCATTGCAGAGGCAGAATATGTGCTAGGGTGTCTTAGCTGGGGTGGTGTAATGAGTTAAAGCACAGGGGAGTAGCAGGTGGAAAGATTTGATGAGCAGGGAGTCGAGGTGGGTGTCAAGAGTTGAATGTGTACATTTTGGCACATGCTTTGTGTGAGATGGGCTGTGTACCAGGGCAACACTCAGCCCAGCAGGCCCCAATGCAGTACAGCACACTAGAAATTATTTCTGTGCTTTCTATGGCCAGAACCACTACCAGGACAGATGGGTTGGGAATAGGAACGAATTCAAGCTTCGCACTAAAGATCTGTTGGTGACCTCTCACTGTCACCACGAGGTTGTGTCATGGAAGGTGTCTACCAAACGTTGCATTGGGTCCATTGCTATGGAATTCAAACTTTAAATGAGGCTAAATGGTTTTCCACATTGTAGTGTAGCACCTGATTGGGTGTTGACGTTGTGAGGTTTTCCAAGGGAAGTGGAAAAGTTCTCTACAACTTGTAACCCCCTCCCAAGGCCTAAAGCAAACCTATGACAAATGTGACTATTGTAAACCATTATAAACATTTCATAGTGTCACATCCTCCATTTGCCAGGAGACTACTACAATGCCCAGTGAGCCAAATATGCATAGCAGAAAAGCACTTCTTGGTCATAGGAGCTTTCTAAGGTACCATGTGACTCTCTCCTCCAATAACGGCCTTTTAGAGAAAAGCTTGAGGCGGTTACATAGTTAGTACGGTTGCAAAAGACAGATGTCTATCAAGTCCAACCATATAAATATACGGGATTAGATTCATCACATGCATGTGGATTGACAAGCTGTTTTTAGTATTGTTAAAGTGATTCAACAGCCAAAAAAACAACAAAGAGTTACTTACCCTTTGTCCCCTGCAGCTGATCAATGCTAATCCATTTATTAGCAACTCACCCGGTCGCTGTTTCCAAGCCTGCATTGCAGCCTGCACTTGCCGTGCCATCCAGGGCCCAAACATCGGGTTGGTGTTGATCCTGACTATTGATGGGCAAATCCGAACTGCAAAGTTCGGGCCCGTACCGAACTTTACAAATTCGGGTTCCCAAACCCGAATACAAACTTCAGCCAGAAGTCCGTGTTCGCATTTGGCATCACAAAAAAGCTGGTTGTTGGGCTGCCCAACCAGCCACCAGCTCCCATGAGTGAGCACACTTCTAGTGCCAGGACTGCCAACTGGCACTAGAAGTGTGCTCACTGATATGAGCCGGCGGCCATCTTTCTGTAGCTCCAAACGGGCCAATTTCAAAGAAAGCCGCTGCGGACAGAAAGAGGATCACTGGCCTCAGGTAAGCTTCACAGCAGCGCTACATGCTGCACACTCTGCACCCCCTGTCACAGCCACAATGGGGACCGTGTCTGCGTCCCTGAACATTTATTCAAAGTTCGACCTTGCCAGACGGAACTTTGGGGGGTTTGCTCATACCTTATTGTAATCTAGGCATCAAGTCTGACGAGATTCATTAAAAAATCATTAAAACGGACCAACAGCCTGGAACAGTTCGAAAACAAGGTAGCGGCCCAGCATGACCTCCTGATTAAAGGTGGCCTGCAAGACCAAGAGCGGCCATCTTGTTTTTAAAATTTATCCCAGCAGACGTTATAAAAAGGTAACTTATTTTTTATGTGCTGCAATCTAAATTGCACTGGGAAGGGATGCATATGAGCACTGTTTGTTGTGTTGGTCTGATTTAATTCCTTTTTGAATGTTGGTCCGCTTTAACTCGCCATCATTTTTCTACGAGCAGTCATTGATGAGTGATGATCAGTAGAGTGAAGGAGTGAAAAGGAGTAGAGTTGGCCTTTACTACCACTGTAGAAATGTATTATTTATTGTAAAGGGAACCCATATAATGGGTTTCCTCTTCCATTTTAAAAATGTATTTCCTAAAATAAACCCTCCCACCCTTACCATATGTAGATGCCTATTTAGACTATTGGAGACGTCATGTGCACATGAGACAGTGGGGTAAGCCTCCACTCTAAATTTATTGTACTGAGCACTGCTAAAAAAGGGTGAACATATAGAGATGCAGTGAGTGATGGAGAGATCACTCACACATCTCAGACACCTTGAAGCGATTTACATTGTAACACCAGGGAGCAACCATTATTGCATTGTAACAACAGTCACTCGTCTGACTGTTTACAGTGTAACACTGCAGGCAGTCGAACTCCGGTCATGCTTGTTGCACGAGTAATAAGACTCCTAGCACGAGTTTTATTACTGCAAGTCCTGCTGCTCTTGTAAGTTAGTTAAGTAAAGTGGACATCTGCTAACACTAAATGAGTTAGCGGGGTAAAGAGGATCTGAAACTGAATGCCCAAGGATGATTACTGTAGATATTTTTCCCAGTTGGTGAAGCAGAATGTTCCATTCTCTAAAAGAAAACCTATACTTACCTGCACCTTGCAACCGAGTTCCAGGTGTGGTTTCGGGTCACCAATGACGATTTGAATGCTGCACTTGGTTGCAATTTCAGGTAAGTTTAGGTTCCCCTTAATTTGTTGCTACTTTTTTGTCTAATGGTTAAGGATTTCCTACTTCAATAAAGCTTTAGACAGAAGATTTTTGTTTGAACCATAACCCAAATTATGAAGGTTGGATATATTTGCTGTTTTCTGTTTGACATTCCTTAACTAAAGGGCCTGCAAACCCTAGGAAAATAAAAGGGTACTCACCTTCTCTGACCCTCAAAAGCTCCCAGACAGTCCAGTGTTCAGAAACTTTATGGTGTCAGAGATCATGTCCCCCGGTGTCCACGCACACTCCTGGCGACCCTTGCGTCCATAACAGTAAATGTGCACACCCACTCCTTTCACTGCAAAGGAGGGTTGGGACAGGCACTGCATTGACACACCCCCTCAATTGCAGTGAATAGAGTTAGGCCTCTACAGGCACTAAGGACTGACGCAGGGTCCGTGTCAGAAACAACGAACAATGGTTGGGAACCCAAGGGTATCTTGGGAGGTTTCTAAACTTTGGATTGGCTGGAAGCTTCTGCTGATCCCTTAGTTTTCAGTCCCTTTAAAGTACAGTGGTGTTACCCCATTAAACTGTAGCACCCAGATTGGAGCTGATTTAGATACTTTGTTGAGCCACTGCCCCACTAGACCGCAACCCGACCCATCGCTTGATATACTCTGACAACTCTACTACAATAACAAATGAAGTAATAAAAATTAAGCAATTATATGACTTTTGCGGACAATTTAATTTAGTAGATGGGTGCACTGCAAACTAGAGCAAAAGTACAGCTTCCTCCTCCAGGTCCAGGTTCTCATTTTAAAATGAAAGCTCATTGGTTGATCTGGTTTCCAGAAATTTCCATTCCCAATCCACTATACTTCTCGTGTGAGGACCAGCTGTTCTGAGCAGTCCCGCAATCCGGCTGCCATTTTTAACATCTGGATTGAGGGCACTGAATCGCATTAACATTTCCATACACAGAGGAGTAGCTAGGCTTTCTGGCACCTGGGGCAAAGATTCAAGATGGCGTCCTCTTAGGCACTCCCTTGACCTACTGCACCTAGGGCAAGTGCCCCCCCCCCTGCTACAAGGCATGGGCCCTGCCTCCATTGTATGTACACCAGTAGTATCTACAGCAGTAACCAAAAATAAGCCTGCAGGGGACACACACCAGCTTACAATTAATTCAAATTATATTCATAATTACGACAGTGATCTCACACACAAAGACAAGTTAAAATCTATTGAAAAACATATACAACATATACACGATACAACCAAATAAAGTGAGGTGTGGATGAGGGGAGAATATCAAAAATGTAATTAATAAATACAAAATATGATAAATTAACCGAATCAGAAATCACTGAACATTCATATATAAATTATTAATTTAATGACCTTACCATGATTAATGTATCATACTGTAAACAGTTATTATTATAAAATCATCTATAAAAATATCAATGATTAATATGACAATAACTGCTCACTGTAGGTTCTAGGTTGTGGGTGACAAAAGGAATCACACAAATGATTGTGTATAAAATGATTATATTGTGCACAGACTTATGATACAGGACAGTTGTATATATGTAAAAATACTACAAAATATTTATATAAAATTAGGGCTTAAACCCTTACATTAACCCCTATACCAGGGGTACTCAAATGGCGGACCGCGGTCCGAATCCGAACCGCAGACGCCATTTGTCCGGACCGCTGCCCAGGGCTGGTGTAGTGTCAAGGCCACATCAGCCCGGGATCCGGCGGTGCCGGTGACAATTGCCGGCCGGGGCTGTCAGAGCTGGGAGCGGGCACATGGGCGTGGCCAGGCCGGGGAAGGTGGAAGCGGCTCGGGCCTCGTAGGCGGGGGGGGAGGAGTGGAGACGAAGAGGCGCGGGAGGAGGAAGGAGCCGAGAGCGCGGAGCTGGCGGAGGCTTCGGGCGGCAAGCAGAGCCCACTGCACACACCTGGAGTCAGTGGTGTCCCGGCATCAGAGCACACTGCTGCGCTGGCTGGAGGAGCGGCTGGCCCGGGGCGAGGAGGCCATTACCCGGGACCAGTTCATCGAGCTGCTGGAGAACCGGGAGAAAGTGCAAGGAGGTGAGATTCCTGTCCCCCATTTACTTCATGTGTAGAGTGCAAGCTCCTCAGCCAACCTGAGCAATGAGCTTTCCTGTCCCCCCACCCACCTGTCATTTACTTCCTGCTTCTCGCCCTTCTGTGTAGAGTGCAAGCTCTTCAGCTAACAACAGCTGACATGCACTCTTACTTACACCCCCCCCCCGGACCTTCATCCCACGGCAGACCCTGGTAAGTGGACCTCCACTGAAAGTAGTTGAGTACCCCTGCCCTAGACAGTATAGGTATCACAGGGACTAAACAATTAAACAACAATGTACTATTACTAACTATTTACAATTGCCAGCTAGGCCTAAAATTACTTGCTCATAGTAACCAATGTAGGGCCCTCATGCACACGCGTCCTTACTCCTCTTTGGTCCTCTCCCAACTCCCAATCCAAATCTTTCTAGGACACCTCACTTCCTGTTGGAAAGGACTAGCCCATCCCTTTAGCCAGCCCATCAACTCACAAAAGGATTTCATGGCCAGGTACTGACTTCATTTACATTACATAGTTACAAATCCTTTATACACCCAAATCTATTGTGTCCACCCAACCGCAGCCAACATGTCT
This sequence comes from Gastrophryne carolinensis, assembly GCA_027917425.1. Taxonomy (NCBI): domain Eukaryota; kingdom Metazoa; phylum Chordata; class Amphibia; order Anura; family Microhylidae; genus Gastrophryne; species Gastrophryne carolinensis. Next base: position 22,190,091 of record CM051234.1, on the reverse strand, counting down.
GGGTCTCTGTCGATACCAAATTAGCATCTAAGCCAATTACCATCCTAGCTAGGGAAGCTACTTGGAGACCTAGTTTAGATATTTAAAACTCATATCTCTAATATTTTATATTTCATGGGAATTCCCTATTTCTTGCAATACGAAACAAAAAATCAATTATTGTGTCTATAGATACCAACCATCACCTAGATACCAAATACACTCCAAAATAAATAAATCATCTAACAATACCAAATTAATAAATGATGTGACAAACATTAATCATGGTAAGAATATATGTCTGCATCTCCCCTCCATCCTACACCTCTCACAGAGCCACGCGTTTCGTGGGTGTGACTACCCACTTCATCAGGCTAACTCTAATGAACAACTACCTGACTTAAATAGTCCCTGCACCATGTAACCTCCCATGTGTGAGCCCGAACACAAAGGATGGAGCACCACCGGGTCAGGGGGAAGGGGCGGAAATGAGATGCACGAGGGGCAGAGTATCAGCCCAGATGGGATGCAATTGACGGCACGGCCACAACTTGTGCGACTCCGGCGTGATACAAGAAGACGCTGTGATCCAATGTCTTCCAAGGAATCCAAACAAATGATGCTCCAGGGGGATTCAGGGGTAGCAACTCTGAGGTCCCTATTCAGCCTTTCTTCAGCCCCTGACTCATTAGAGGGGCACCAGACTCTGGGCAAACACAGGCCCACCCCCGACTGGGGTACTAATTCGGTCACTCACAGACCCACCCAACTCAGTGTATCTTTTTGGCCAATCCCAGGCCCATCTTCCTCGAGAGTCCTGGCCATGTCCTCCAGCTCCCAGCCTGTTCAACACCAGAAGGGTGCTCAGCTCAGACATCGTTCTTCCTCAAGCCTTCCCTCATCTTTCCCTGTTGGCAGGAGTCCTCTGTACAGGCTGAAAGCTACATCTTGTGCACTCTTTCAGGGATCTATTCCCATGGCCCGCTCCATGCAAGCACTTCCTGAGCCTTCCTCTTGGTAGCTTCAGGGACCAATAGCAAGGAGGTGGTACTGTACTTTTAACTCGCTGGCTGTTTGGGGCAGGGAGGTATCCAGTCCCCAGTAGCCCTCTCTGTCTTCTAACACCCAGGTCTATCCTTCACTCTAAGGACTCTTCCTGCACACGCCTGAGGCCAAGGGAACATCATATTACATCTGAACACTTTGGTCCAGGTCAACTCCTCTGGGGGAATATTCTGTACATCCATCCTTGTATAGAAACACAAGGTTCCCTTTTCTGCTCCCTATGGTGGGGCCATCAGACACTACTTCCAGCTTTAAACTGTCTTGCTCCTGCTGGTCACATCATTTCCTGATGGATGAGCACCAAAATCTGGCTGACTTTTGACACTGTGACACTGTGATTAACAGAAGAAATACAGGGATGAAGTCATTGCTAGGCCTGGCCATGGTGTTTAGGTTAGTATAGGTTATATATGCTCACTTAAAAAATGGACAATTTCATTTCATTGCTGGATCTGCAGGTATTATGGCAGCTTTCAGAAGCACATACAGTATGATAGATGAGGATGGTATTTTCCAGCTCCTGCAGATTGATGGCACGATCTGTTCAACCCCACCCTGATGTCTCAGTTGTTAAGGTACAGAACACCCCACCTGCTTTTCCATTTTAAACTGGACCTTCACCATGAATAGGAGCCTCACTTGTATGTTCCCCCCGTACATACAGATTGTCCACATTAATCCGGACCTTCACCCTGAATAAGAGCCTATCTTATATGTTTCCCACACCCTGTACATACAGATTGCCCACATTAATCCGGACCTTCACCCTGAATAAGAGCCTATCTTATATGTTTCCCACACCCTGTACATACAGATTGTCCACATTAATCCGGACCTTCACCCTGAATAAGAGCCTCTCTTGTATGTTTCCCCCACCCCGTACATACAGATTGCCCACATTAAAAATCATTCTATGTGCACCTATTGTGTTTTCTTTATTGGTTCCATTCTTTATTGGTTCCATACTTATCAACGTGACATCATTTTGACATCTTGGATAACATCCAAGATGGTGGCCCATGAAGTATCAGGCAGCCTGCAGACAGGAAGTGTCTTCTGACTTTGCCTCTCTGCATTCTGGGATTTCTGTCCTTTTAGCTCTGCTATATCTTTGCACCAATATCTTGGATCTTGAATATCTTGGGCACGAAGCTCCCGGCGGCCCCACGATAGGGCCCAGACCCTCTGTTACTGTTTAGGAGCACTCCTCCTCAATCCCAGAGGATACAAGGAGTGGGCCCAGCCACGAGGCCACACCCCGCCCCTCAATCACCATCCGATGCCGACTCCAAGCATTGCATCCACGGCTCCCAGACCTTATCAAACTTTTGAGGAACCCCTCGGGTAGCGTAGGTTAGTTTATAGAGAGGTAGCTTCTGGTTAATCAGTTTCTTTCAGGCTTGTACCGATGGTACCGCCGGATGCTTCCAGTTCAACAGTATACACTTTCTGGCATAAAACATTAATAGCCTCAGTAGTACTGTCAATGACCCAAGGGGGTTGGGCTTTTCATTAAATGATGCTGGAGGTCTGGCTTAAAAAAAGCTTCCTCCTAGTCTGCTGTAGGTAGGCTGTAGGTTTCAAATGGAATTGAAAAAATCAGTGTGGGTTTGGAAAACTATTTCCAACATCTTCCGATAATGGACACGTGTGTTCTTGCTCTTCTGCTTTGAGCTGAAATGCTTTGCTGGATAGGAAATATTCTTTCATGGCAATAAATGTCATAGGAGGATATTTTGCTCAGTTGATGAGACTGATTAAGAAACAAAATTCGTACTTACCCGTAACCACATCTAGGGTGGTTCTGGCACATGCTCTAAATCCAACACTGAAGATGTAAATTCTGGACCTGGTTTCAGGTCTATAATTGTTGCTACTTGTTTTTCTAATTATTATGAATCTCCTATAAACTGAGCAAAGGGGGTGGGAGTAGCTCCATCACTATTATTTATACAAAATTATCATCATTATTATTCAGGGCCTGGGAACCAATTTACCACCAAGTTTAACCCTCTTATCATCCAAGTATTAAGCACCAAACATGTCTAGCTATGTGGAAAGACAGAGATTTGGTTGCACATATCTGCAGATACATGTGGAAGCCACACTGCCCCGGCAAGGCGCTCTGTGTTTAGTGTAGTCCCTACTCTTATTTTTGAGTCCCCAAAGTTGGGACATGCAATGCAGCCAGAGCTACTCACCTGGGAAGCTGCCAGCCTACCTTTAGAAAACTCCATAGGGAGAGATCCATGATGGCTGAATCCCTCCCTGTGTGTGTTCATGGCAATTCAAACTGAGCAAAGGGGGTGGGAGCAGCTCCATCAATATTATTTATACAAAATTATTATCATTAATCAGGGCCTGGGAACCAATTTACCGCCCAGTTTAACCCTCTCATCATCCAAGTATTAAGCACCAAACATGTCTAGCTATGAACCCCAGAATAAAGGCACTTGTTTGAGCCAAAATCCAAATTATAACGGTTGGCCATATTTACTGTCTTCTGTTTATGCTGAAAGGCTTTACTGGAAAAGGATCTTTCTCTGAATTTTCTATAACCAATAATCTGACCATGGATGAATATCCCCAAAAATAATAGTAATTCTGTATCTCACTTCTTTGGTGTTTCCAGCAAGACCATCAATGACAATTCAAACCATAGACCTCATCCGATATTTTGTTGAATCACACCGGATAATTGTTATTGTGTTATTTTATGGATTTTTCAGGCACTTTTTTAGGCTGTTTAAACAGCACAGAAAGCTTCAGGTGGTTGGGATCGCAACATTGTAAAATGATGTCACATTGATAAGAATGGAACCAATAAAGATTTTTTCCCATGGTAGCCAGTTTTTTTTGTCGTATTTGGTCATCGGAAATCGAATGCTTAAACCGGACCTTCAGCGTGATTTAATGAAATGCCCTAACCCTTAAAAAACTCTCCCTCGGCATCTAAAATTAATATATTTTACGTTTTAGTCTGTTCAGGACTTCAGGACTGTTCAGGACTCTAGGATACGGGCGCCCCCATCTTGCCTCAGAAGCATCACTTATTTAGGAGAGGAGCGGGTGTGAAAAGTGCAGGGGGCGAGTTATAGCTGTGCTGGGGTAAGGAAAAGGACAGCAATCCCAGAATGCAGAGCAGCATAGTCAGATGACACTTCCAGCCGAGACTCCATGGGTCGCCATCTTGGATGTTAAAAGGCTCAAAAACACAATAGAAGAAGGTAGGATGATATTTTATTTAGGCAATCTGTATGTACAGGGGGGAAACATATAAGATAGGCTCTTATTCAGGGTGAAGGTCCGGATTAATGTGGGCAATCTGTATGTACAGGGTGTGGGAAACATACAAGATAGGCTCTTATTTGGTTTAAAACAGTGCCGGCTTCAGGTTTATGTGGGCTTTTGGGTGAATGAGTCCTGGCCGGCCCCTTTGAAGTGTCTCTTTTCACAAGCCACGCCACAGCAACTTTCAGCTCCACTGTATCTAATAAGTCCTCTTTTGCTTTTGTTTGCCCTCCAATGCTCACTGCCACTGCCACTCTTTACTGCCTCTTTGGTCTTAGTCGTCTTCTCCATTGTCAAACCTCCAGTCCTTGCAGCTTTCTCTCATGATGCTGATCATTCTCCAGCACTCGATGCTTTCTCCTCCTCCTCTGAAGGGTCAACCGCTGCTGAGCTCATGCCATGTGAGCAGTTCTGCCGGCAGGACACACATTTCACCTGTCTGGTCAGTGGGGCTCACCAGAGAATTATCCTGTGGCCAGGTCTAAGCCTAAGTGGGCCCCTAAAGACTTCTGAGACCCATCACTTGCCCACATATGCTGGCTTATTGCGCCAGATCTGGAAAAACAAAAGTTTGATATTTCTAGTTTTTCTCACTTTTGAATTGAAACTTGAAAGTCAAGTCTAAATAAAGTGAGTGAATAAATACACATTGAAAATAACAATACTCGTCTGGTTCCAAACGAATGGGTTAATTTTTACAATGACTTTTTGGCCTAGTTAACAAACTTCAATAAGCAACATTTATTCAACGTTCGGCCTGTTAGTCCTAATTTCCTTTCCCTTCCATTAAAATAAAGCCCGGCTGGATATTTCTTAATGATTGGTATATAAGTGACCTCTCCTGCCACCATCCAGCATATTTACATGGATTTTAATCATATTGGGCAATTTTTTGCGATAGTGCTCCTTTAAGGTCATCGAGAATGAAAGTGGTGGCACACGAAGGACTGCAGACAAGCTACTTGCTCCAATAGGATGCGCCATGTGGCTAAGCCAACAAGCTGCAAGAGAGTAGGAGTAAAGCATGGTGGGGTTACTGCATTACTGCTAGAAACGCTTACACTGTTGGGCCAGTATAGGACCTCCACCTTCCCAGGGGTAGTCTGTCTGGTGGTAGTACAAGTGGTACTGGAGATAATTTCAAAATAGGAAGCGGTGCTCAATGACAAAGGGATCCTTTGTCCTAAATCATAGAGCTTTACTTCTGACCTTCTCCAAAGGATGCCAAGGGGATGCCTACAGACACCTGTTGACAAAGACTGGTCAGGAGCAGAGATGGGCGAACCCTCCAAAGTACCTGTTTGGCAGGTTCCACCGAACTTTGAATAAATGTTCGGGTTGAAATCAATGGGCAGCGGAACTTTGGGGGATGGCTGTTGTGGTGGGGGGGGTGCAGAGTGTGCAGCAGAGGCGCTGCTCCTCTTCTGTCAGTGGCGCTGGAGCAGTGGCAGCTGGGGCTACAAAAGGATGATGCTGGCTCAGCAGCCAATCAAACAGCTTCTCTGTGTTCAGACCAGAGGCTGAACTCGAACATGGACTTCTGGCTGAAGTCCACATTCGGGTTAGGGAACCCGAACTCACAAAGTTCAGTACGCAAAGTTCAGTACTCTAAGTTCAGTACGCAAAGTTCGGTAGGCAAAGTTCAGTACGCTAAGTTCAGTGCGAAAAGTTTGGTAGGCAAAGTTCAGTACGCTAAGTTCAGTACGCAAAGTTCGGTAGGCAAAGCTCGGTAGGCAAAGCTCGGTACAAAACCCCAACTTTACGGTTCGGGTTTTCCCATCTCTAGCGAGGGGCCATTTTTATGTAGTGGGTTGTAGCAGGTAAGATTAAAGGAACTCCTTACACATATAAGGTAGGGTAATAGGGAATAAACAAGGCTTCCAGTGGGTGCCCCACTGCATGAAACCCCCCAGATCGCCGACTCTTCCTGGTCCTATGGTGCATCTAGTTCAATCAGCTCGCTCTGAGCCACTAAGCCTTCATCTAAGGCCAGCAGCTCCAAGCACACTGGCAGCCGCATCCCCTGCTAGCCTCTAACAGGGAGTGTGCCTGTGCTGGCCATTCACAAATGCCTGGTGTGAGCATGCGCCCTGATAGAAGGGACAGCGGGGATGCGGCTGCAGCTCGCGCATGTGCCGATGGACCGGAAAACAAGGTGTATGGGGCAACCTGGAGGGTTTCACACAGCGATTTTGGATGCCCCAGGGGGAGGGAATCGATTGGCCCGGGAATCTTATAGATTTCCAGGCCGATCGAGGTGGGTTTTGGTCCACTTTAAAGCTTTTCTTGAGATTCCAGTTGAAGACCCGGTCTTATTCTTAACTCTATGCACTCTTCTTCTCTTGTGTATAATCTGGCTTTGGATCCACCCCCATGTATGACCCGGCTTGATCTACTGTCGTGCCTGAGTATGCCCAAGAATTAACTTAGAAAAGTCAATGTTCCTCATATATTATGTTATTGTGTCCATCATGGATGACCTCTTCGGAGCCCAGATTAGTCCATTAGCTAAAAAGACTTGAAAGTGGAATCTAGGCGCACCAGGCCTCTCCTAGGTCATACTCCTGGGACTTACCTTCGAACCAACTTTAGGGGAGCCACTGTCCTTGTCAAGTTTCTCCATTCTCAAGGTCAAAGTTGGTTAAAGAAGAACATCAGACCTTTCTAAAACTAATTGCCATCCTCCCCCTCGCTGGGTGCTGCATACCTTTTGGATGTCGCCACAATTGGGAAGTGGCGACATCCTGCTGTTTCTGGGCGCCGTTTCTCTGCCCCTGCCCGCTTAGTCATCTGAAATAGACAGAGCTGCGTCTTTAGCCGCCCTCGTTCAGAAGCAGGTCTGTAAGAACGTCGCTCTTAAACTCTGGCGGCTCTTTCTCTGGCTCCCATAGCAGCACGTTATATCGGCAATGTACATGTGCGAGAGGTGCGTGTAGTGCCTGATGGGAAAAAAAATGGTGCTGCCCAACGGACACCCTGAATCCAAGGAACAGAGAATACAGATGTCCCAGTAAGGTAAGTATAGAAATTCAAACTGGGGGGGGGGGCAACAGGCTGATGAGGATTTAGGGGCTTTGAATGTGCCTCTAATGTTCCTCTTTAATGTTGGACAACCAACCCACAACATGTTGTCCATGCCCGAACCCCCATCTATAGGCAAAGAGGGTATGAGTGCCTTTTACAGTCTTGGATGGGAAGACTTGTAGATATAACAAGACTTCACTAGTGCACAGCCAGAAATGATCCAATCTTCATATCAGGCCTTGTCTGTTTATCACCATTATCTCCATTGCTAATATATAACATGTAACTGCAAAGCCTTATGGGAAAGTCTGATTGGCAGATACAAAAATTTCCTAATCTCTTCCTCAATAAGGCCAAAAATCAAGCTCTGTACTGAGACTACAAAAGGGCGCAATCATCCAGCACCGGAGAGAGGTCATCAATAACAGCTTTCCACTGCGGGATCGTGACTTGGAAGCCATCTCTGACGTGATTTGCATTAACCAAACCCTGTGATGTAATAATTGACGCAGCAGGATAGGCCTGTAACCAAGGCCCACAAACATGGACCAAGAAACCAGAGACACAGAAGGAAAACGCACCAGAGAGTCTGAATCACCAGCTAAATGAGGTCATCAACAAGGCGGAGGAGCCACGAAGATACTCAAGAGCAGAGGAGTAGCTGGGCTTTCTGGCACCCCGGGGCAAAGATTCAAAATGGCACCCCCACCTGTGCTTACACCTCCCTTTGGCACCACCCTTACCTGTTGCACCCAGGGGACCTGCCCCCCCCCCTGCTCCCCCTAGCTATGTCCCTGCTCTAGAGTCTCTGAGAATGTGGAGAGGAAGACCAAGATTGTAAAGCCTTGACACCGTTCCATATAAAGACCTTATAGATAAGATATTGTTATTTGGACTTAAAGTGGCTCAAAATCCAACTCGATTGGCCCGAGAATCTATAAGATTCCCAGGCCGATCAATCCCTCCCCCCATCCAAAATCGAGATGCCCCACTGTGTGAAACCCCCCAGGTCGCTCCGTTCACTCACCTTTGTTCCTGCTCCAACGGCGCATGCACAGACCGTGGCTGCATCCCTGCTATCCCTCATTTGTGAATGGTCGGCGAGGACAGGCTCCCTGGGGATGCGGCCGCCAGCATGCGTCTTAGATGCCGTGACGTCAGCAGCTCTGAGCACACTGATTGGACGAGCCGTAGCACTGGGAAGAGGTGAGTTTCTTTGGGTGATCTGGGGGGTTTCACACAGCAGGGTACGCCCGATTGGGGTGCCCTCGAGGGAAAGGGCCAAAACCCAGGGTAGTCAAAATCCGGGGTTTTGGTCCACTTTAAACTGATCCTGCAGGCAAAGGTAACTATGACACCATTGCGTTGGGCTACATTTGGCTTTGTCCTAAAATGTTTCCATTTTTAAATTGAAGCAGAAATAGCCGAGATATCGAGGTTTACAGGTTCAGCCAATGACATTCCCTTTTTCATCCCGTCCCCCAATCAGCTCAGCAGAGCGGGACAGGATTACTGGTCACTCCCTCCTCCCACCCCTCCCTCTTGCCGCCCCTCCCTCCGCCTCCTCCTCCTCCGCCTTCTCCAGATTCATCACATTGCTGTCAGTGCGGATTATTATGCAGCATCACAGATCCAAGGGCCACACCCACTTTTTTCATAAGAGAAATCATATAGTGAACCTGTAAACCCCGATATCTTGCCCATTTCTTCTTCAATTTGAAAAATGAAAAACAGTTTAGGACAGCACCAAATGTAGCCCGAGACAATGGTGTAACACTTACCTTTGCCTGCTGTATCACTTTAATGAAGCATAGGTATCAGAGAGTTGTTATTAATGGTGTGCAGTCTGACAAAAGCCAAGTGGTGTGCCGCAAGGCTCTGTCCTGGGCCCCATTCTATTTGATATGTTTGCCATAGGAAAAGGCTTGACAGGTAAATTGTTCATGCTTTTTGGTGATACAAAACATAATTCATTCAAAACATCAGTAAAAGCTAGAGTCAAAACATTGCTGAATCACGCTAATTTCTTATAACTGTAAATTTCATTTCCATTTAGATTAATTTTCTTTACTTTTTCAGAGAAGACAAGAGAAAAGAAGCGGAGGCTGATTCACTACTAACGCCACATATTGGCAGATGAGCGTCTGTATAGCGGCGCTTAGAGCGACATCTAGTAGACACTGTAAGCGGGTATTGGGCGCTGTAACAGAGCATCTCGGATGCTGTAGTAACCTGGCCGGCATTGATGAATGTGATGTGTGTTGGGCGCACTAACAACAGGACAACACTGCAGGGAGTGAGAGGTTGCGCCAGCTCAGTGCGTCCGGCACTCAGCGCTCCACACACCGGCACTCTAAATCTGGGCGCTGTAGCATAGAGAATAGACCACCAGACGCTGTGTGATTAAAGTCAGTTTCTGAACACATATCCACCAGTAACAAAGCGAAAACACATGGAATGACAATGTTATAACTAGGGATGAGCGAATCGATCCGGACGAACCCGGATTCGATCCGAATTTCATGAAAAATTCGATTCGGATCGAATCCGAATTTCCCCGTGCTTCGATCGCTCGAAGTTTTCCTTTAACATCCATTCATTTACATTACAGGCATTCTAAGATGGCGGACGGGACATGTCCAGACATCTACCCCACGCCAGTGCATACTGGGGCAGTCACATGCAGCCTATCAGCAGCCAGCAAGCCCGGTGACGTCACAGCGCTATTTAAGGCGGCGGACATCTTGCTTTTCCTCATTTCTCTATTGCATTCGTGAGAGACAGGACGCTGCTGTAGTGAGGGAGAGACAGAGAGCCAGGGACAGACAGGGACAGGCAGGAGACGGGCAGGAGACAGGCAGGAGACAGGCAGAAAGTCAGCGAGAAGCAGGGAAAGTTAGGAAAAATCGGAGGCAGTCACAGGGAGATTTTTTTTTTTTCATCCATCCTGAGTGTTACTGGCTGGCTGACTGGCTTTGTTAGCGTTTTCAGGTTGCTTATACACTTACTGTGCATATATACTGAACTGATCTCAAGTCTGCTGTGAGGCATCCCATTCTGTGACTACACCAGCCTCTATTTACTATAACCCTTTGCACTTATTCTAAAAGTAATTTGGCCTGATAGACACTTTTGCTGTGCATAGTACTGCTCCCAGGTGCACTCTGGTTGCGGCATCCCATTCTGTGACTACACCAGCCTCTATTTACTATAACCCTTTGCACTTATTCTAAAAGTAATTTGGCCTGATAAAGACACTTTTGCTGTGCATAGTACTGCTCCCAGGTGCACTCTGGTTGGGGCATCCCATTCTGTGACTACACCAGCCTCTATTTCCTATAACCCTTTGCACTTATTCTAAAAGTAATTTGGCCTGATAAAGACACTTTTGCTGTGCATAGTACTGCTCCCAGGTGCTCTCCGGTTGGGGCATCCCATTCTGTGACTACACCAGCCTCTATTTACTATAACCCTTTGCACTTATTCTAAAAGTAATTTGGCCTGATAAAGACACTTTTGCTGTGCATAGTACTGCTCCCAGGTGCACTCCGGTTGGGACATCCCATTCTGTGACTACACCAGCCTCTATTTACTATAACCCTTTGCACTTATTCTAAAAGTAATTTGGCCTGATAAAGACACTTTTGCTGTGCATAGTAGTACTGCTCCCAGGTGCACTCTGGTTGGGGCATCCCATTCTGTGACTACACCAGCCTCTATTTCCTATAACCCTTTGCACTTATTCTAAAAGTAATTTGGCCTGATAAAGACACTTTTGCTGTGCATAGTACTGCTCCCAGGTGCACTCTGGTTGGGGCATCCCATTCTGTGACTACACCAGCCTCTATTTCCTATAACCCTTTGCACTTATTCTAAAAGTAATTTGGCCTGATAAAGACACTTTTGCTGTGCATAGTACTGCTCCCAGGTGCTCTCCGGTTGGGACATCCCATTCTGTGACTACACCAGCCTCTATTTACTATAACCCTTTGCACTTATTCTAAAAGTAATTTGGCCTGATAAAGACACTTTTGCTGTGCATAGTACTACTGCTCCCAGGTGCTCTGCTGTTGGGGCATCCCATTCTGTGACTACACCAGCCTCTATTTCCTATAACACTTTGCACTTATTCTAAAAGTAATTTGGCCTGATAAAGACACTTTTGCTGTGCATAGTACTGCTCCCAGGTGCACTGCTGTTGGGGCATCCCATTCTGTGACTACACCAGCCTCTATTTCCTATAACCCTTTGCACTTATTCTAAAAGAAATTTGGCCTGATAAAGACACTTTTGGTGTGCATAGTACTGCTCCCAGGTGCTCTCCGGTTGGGGCATCCCATTCTGTGACTACACCAGCCTCTATTTACTATAACCCTTTGCACTTATTCTAAAAGTAATTTGGCCTGATAAAGACACTTTTGCTGTGCATAGTACTGCTCCCAGGTGCACTGCTGTTGGGGCATCCCATTCTGTGACTACACCAGCCTCTATTTACAATAACCCTTTGCACTTATTCTAAAAGCAATTTGGCCTGATAAAGACACTTTTGCTGTGCATAGTACTGCTCCCAGGTGCACTCCGGTTGGGGCTTCCCATTCTGTGACAACACCAGCCTCTATTTACTATAACCCTTTGCACTTATTCTAAAAGTAATTTGGCCTGATAAAGACACTTTTGCTGTGCATAGTACTACTGCTCCCAGGTGCTCTGCTGTTGGGGCATCCCATTCTGTGACTACACCAGCCTCTATTTACTATAACCCTTTGCACTTATTCTAAAAGTAATTTGGCCTGATAAAGACACTTTTGCTGTGCATAGTACTACTGCTCCCAGGTGCTCTGCTGTTGGGGCATCCCATTCTGTGACTACACCAGCCTCTATTTCCTATAACCCTTTGCACTTATTCTAAAAGTAATTTGGCCTGATAAAGACACTTTTGCTTTGCATAGTACTACTGCTCCCAGGTGCACTGCTGTTGGGGCATCCCATTCTGTGACTACACCAGCCTCTATTTCCTATAACCCTTTGCACTTATTCTAAAAGTAATTTGGCCTGATAAAGACACTTTTGCTGTGCATAGTACTGCTCCCAGGTGCACTGCTGTTGGGGCATCCCATTCTGTGACTGCACCAGCCTCTATTTACTATAACCCTTTGCACTTATTCTAAAAGTAATTTGGCCTGATAAAGACACTTTTGCTTTGCATAGTACTACTGCTCCCAGGTGCTCGGGCTGTTGGGGCATCCCATTCTGTGACTACACCAGCCTCTATTTACTATAACCCTTTGCACTTATTCTAAAAGTAATTTGGCCTGATAAAGACACTTTTGCTGTGCATAGTACTACTGCTCCCAGGTGCACTGCTGTTGGGGCATCCCATTCTGTGACTACACCAGCCTCTATTTACTATAACCCTTTGCACTTATTCTAAAAGTAATTTGGCCTGATAAAGACACTTTTGCTGTGCATAGTACTACTGCTCCCAGGTGCTCTGCTGTTGGGGCATCCCATTCTGTGACTACACCAGCCTCTATTTACTATAACCATTTGCACTTATTCTAAAAGTAATTTGGCCTGATAAAGACACTTTTGCTTTGCATAGTACTACTGCTCCCAGGTGCACTGCTGTTGGGGCATCCCATTCTGTGGCCACACCAGCCTCTATTTACTATAACCCTTTGCACTTATTCTAAAAGTAATTTGGCCTGATAAAGACACTTTTGCTTTGCATAGTACTACTGCTCCCAGGTGCTCTGCTGTTGGGGCATCCCATTCTGTAACATACCATACCCCTCTTTATTTACACTAAGCAGCTCTCTTATTTACACTAAGCAGGCCTGTTGGAGGCTGAGTGTTACTGCTCACTTTTGGTGTGCATTATATTCTGTTTTATATAGACCCACCGCTGCCTGGGGGTTCTTAAAATATCACCAACTACCACGCCACTTAGACTATGTCGGGCAGACAAGTGCCTGGAAGTGAAAAGAGGAGTGGCAGAGGCCAAGATTCCGCAGGCAGAGGTCGCAGCAGACTGGGGGCCAGTAGCAGCAGGAGTCACGCTGAGAGACCTAATCTGCCAGTATCTGCTAGCGGTCGGGTCTCCACCAGTAACGCATCTGCCGTGGTAGATTGGTTGACGCGCTCATCAACAACCACATCATCTCGACTTACGTCTGAGAGCCCCAGTCTAGGGTCGGTCGGTTCCTCAGACACAACCCTGAGTTGGCATGCCCCGAGAGCAGTCCCTGTCCTCCCACTGACTCTGCCCTACGCCGTTCCCTCCCCCAGCGACGTATCCCATGCTTTGGGTTCAGCTCCACTTTTTAGTGAGGAGGACGATCATCTGGAGGACAGCCAGCAGCTACTGGCCAGCCATGAAATGGAGGTGCCTTCTTTAGCTCCACACAGAAATAGTGATGTGGAGAGTGATGTGGGTGTTGGGAGCTTTCCAGCTCCTGCGCCAGACACTGAAACCGATAAGATCAGGGAGCTACAGCCACAACTCGGTGATGATGATGATGATGATGAAGCCGATCGCACTTGGGAGCCGGGTGATGAAGGGGCTTCATCATCATCATCAGGAGAAGAGGGGCGCAGGTTGTCCCGGAGTCAGCAGCTGAGGCAGGAAGGTGGTAGCAGTCAGCATGGGGGCACAATTCCAAAGGCTGGAGCCGGCCGGGGCCGGGGCCGGGGTAGAGCACCTGCTGTGCAGCAGTCTACCTTATCGGGAGGTAGTGGAGCAGGGGTTCCTGGAGTTGGCAACAGCAGCAGTGAATCAGTGAGGCCAGGGGGTGGGAAAAGTAGCTACTCGGCAGTGTGGCAGTTTTTCCTGAAGCATCCGCAGGAGGGTAACATGGCCACATGCAAGATATGTAGGCAGAAGGTGAAGCGTGGCCAGGGTCCAAATGTTGGCACCACGGCCCTGCATCAACATATGCAGCATCACCATAAAGCGGCCTGGGAGAACCTAGGCTCCGGAGAGGTGGGCCAGACTGCTTCCTCACCGAGTGGCACGCCGCTCCCAATTTCTGCCAGCCAAGGCTCCAGCACCTCAGCCGAAGGCAGCTGTGCGTCATACCCATCCTCTGTTGCTCCTGCTCCTCCTCCTCCTCCTCCAAGTCATGCATCCCGCCAGCAATCCATCAGCGAAGCCATGTCCAAGAGACAGCAGTATGCGCCCACTCATCCTACGGCGCAGAAGCTGAATGTGCTCCTGTCCAAGTTGCTGGTGCTGCAGTCGCTCCCTTTTCAGGTGGTGGACTCTGCACCTTTCAGAGAACTGATGGCTTGTGCCGAGCCGAGGTGGAGAGTCCCAAGCCGTCATTTCTTTGCCAAGAAGGCAGTACCAGCGCTGCACACTTTTGTTGAACAGAAGGTGGCACAGTCCTTGAGCCTGTCGGTGTGTAGCAAAGTGCATGGCAGCGCCGACGTCTGGAGCTGTAACTACGGTCAGGGACAGTACATGTCGTTTACGGCCCACTGGGTGAATGTGGTCCCTTTGCAGCAGCAACTTGGACAGGTCACGCCGCTTCGGCCTCCGCGTTCCCGTGACACTGTGCGACTCGGCCTCCTCATCCTCCGCCATCTCCTCACCCTCCACTGTAGGCTCAAGTCTCAATGCCCCTCCAGTCTACCATGTGTGCAGGGCACGGAGGTGTCACGCAGTGCTTCACATGGTTTGTCTTGGCGAACAGAGTCACACAGGGGAGGAACTGCTTAAATTTATTCATCAGGAAATCCAAACATGGCTTACTCCAAGAAAACTTAAAATGGGAATCATGGTTACCGACAATGGGAAGAACATTTTGTCTGCGCCAAGGAAGCCTGACCCATGCCCCCTGCATGGCTCACGTCTTCAATCTGGTTGTCAAGCGGTTTCTGAAGTGTTCCCCCCATCTGCAAGACATCCTAACAACTTCAAGGAAACTTTGCATGCACTTAAGCCACTCATACACCGCCAAACACACCCTTCTTGAGCTACAGCGTCAGAACGGTATCCCCCAACATAGTCTGATTTGCGATGTTTCCACCCGTTGGAATTCCACCCTTCACATGTTGGACCTATTATATGAACAGAGAAAAGCCATCACGGATTTCCTGATGATCCAAGCAGATAGGGGGACTCCCCTGTGTAACTTCAATGTCAACCAGTGGCAGCTCATACGTGACACCTGCCGTTTGCTCAGGCCCTTTGAGGAAGCCACTTCATTTGTCAGTCGGCAGGATTACGGGATGAACAACGTGATTCCACTGCTTCATGTACTACAGCACATGTTGGAAACCATGGCTGGCCAGGGCACTGGAGACATGGTGTTTACATCTTACGGCCACATGAATCCCGTTGGAGCTGAACTGGAGGAGGAGGAGGAAGAGGAGGAGGAGTTGCCCAGCGAAACACAGTTTAGGCTTGGCGAAATGGCTGGTTTATCTAGTCAGCGGACAGGAGAGGAGGAGCAGGAGCAGCCAGAGGAGCTAGAGGTTTTTGAGGAAGGCGAGACAGAGGACCCGGGCACACCGTGGCAGTATGCAGTGGGGATGGAGACAGGTAGTCCATCCGAGTCACTTGCGCAAATGGCAGGAAGCATGCTCATGTGCTTGCGTAGTTACCCCAGAATTGTTTCCATCTGTCGGCGGGATGACTTCTGGCTGTCCACCTTATTGGACCCTCGCTTCCGGCACAAAATGGGGGCATTTTTTAAACCCACCGAGAGGGAGGACAAACTGAACTACTACAAAGACATTCTACGTAGGCAGTTGGCCGATGCCTATCTGCGCCATGGTCCATACTCTTGCAGGTCTGACTCGAGGGGACCTCTGCGCTCACCTTCCACTGTCATGGCTGCTGGGGGGGGTTGACAGGAGCAACAGCAGCAGCTCCATCAGCAGCAGCCTCAGTCTTCAGTCGCTAATGAGTAGCTTTCTACACCCGCATAGTGAGGCTACTCATGAGCAGCAGGAAGACCTGGAGCAGGACCTCAACCAGCAGGTCATGTCATACTTTGACATGACCATGCCAACACACCTTGAGGATCCGCTGGACTTCTGGGCAGCCAAACTTGATTTGTGGCCGCAACTAGCAGAGTTTGCCCTACAAAAGCTGTCCTGCCCGGCAAGTAGCGTGCCATCTGAGCGGGTGTTTAGTGCGGCAGGGGCCATAGTTATGGCGAGGAGAACTCATCTGTCAACTAAAAATGTGGAGAGACTCACATTTGTCAAAATGAATCAGGGATGGATCAGCCAGGATTTCCACCCACCAATGGCTGATGCATGCGACTAGATTCAGCATGGTGCCACGTTTTACACTTTCCAAATGGTGCAAAACATATTTATGTCTTTAGGCCAATTTTTGGGCTCCTGCTGATGCCAGCTCCAGGGTGTGATTCATCCAATTTTTGGGCTCCTGAAGCCAACCCCAGTGTCTCTTTAAAGTAATGTTTGGGCTCCTGTTGCTGCTGCTGCTGCCAACTCCAGGGTGGGATTCATCCAATTTTTGGGCTCCTGAAGCCAACCCCAGTGTCTCTTTAAAGTAATGTCTTGGCTCCTGCTGCTGCTGCCAACTCCAGGGTGTGATTCATCCAATTTTTGGGCTCCTGAAGCCAACCCCAGTGTCTCTTTAAAGTAATGTTTGGGCTCCCGCTGCTGCTGCTGCCAACTCCAGGGTGTGATTCATCCAATTTTTGGGCTCCTGCTGCCAACCCCAGTGTCTCTTTAAAGTAATGTTTGGGCTCCTGCTGCTGCTGCTGCAGCTGCCAACTCCAGGGTGTGATTCATCCAATTTTTGGGCTCCTGAAGCCAACCCCAGTGTCTCTTTAAAGTAATGTTTGGGCTCCTGCTGCTGCTCCTGCTGCTGCTGCCAACTCCAGGGTGTGATTCATCCAATTTTTGGGCTCCTGAAGCCAACCCCAGTGTCTCTTTAAAGTAATGTTTTGGCTCCTGCTGCTGCCAACTCCAGGGTGTGATTCATCCAATTTTTGGGCTCCTGCTGCCAACCCCAGTGTCTCTTTAAAGTAATGTTTGGGCTCCTGCTGCTGCTGCTGCTGCTGCTGCCAACTCCAGGTTGTGATTCATCCAATTTTTGGGCTCCTGCTGCCAACCCCAGTGTCTCTTTAAAGTAATGTTTGGGCTCCTGCTGCTGCTGCTGCTGCCAACTCCAGGGTGTGATTCATCCAATTTTTGGGCTCCTGAAGCCAACCCCAGTGTCTCTTTAAAGTAATGTTTGGGCTCCTGCTGCTGCTCCTGCTGCTGCTGCTGCCAACTCCAGGGTGTGATTCATCCAATTTTTGGGCTCCTGAAGCCAACCCCAGTGTCTCTTTAAAGTAATGTTTTGGCTCCTGCTGCTGCTGCTGCCAACTCCAGGGTGTGAATCATCCAAAATTTTGGGCTCCTGAAGCCAACCCCAGTGTCTCTTTAAAGTAATGTTTGGGCTCCTGCTGCTGCTGCTGCCAACTCCAGGGTGTGATTCATCCAATTTTTGGGCTCCTGAAGCCAACTCCAGTGTCTCTTTAAAGTAATGTTTGGGCTCCTGCTACTGCTGCTGCTGCTGCTGCTGCCAACTCCAGGGTGTGATTCATCCAATTTTTGGGCTCCTGCTGCCAAATCCAGTGTCTCTTTAAAGTAATATTTGGGCTCCTGCTGCTGCTGCTTGCAACTGCAGGGTGTGATTCATCCAATCTTTGGGCTCCTGCAGCCAACTCCAGTGTCTCTTTCAAACTATGTTTGGGCTCCTGCTGCTGCTGCTGCTGCTGCTGCTTGAAACTCCAGGGTGTGTCAGTCAATTTTTGGGCTCCTGCTGCTGCCAACTCCAGTGTCTCTTCAGCCAATGTTTGGGCTCCTGCTGCTGCTTGCAACTCCAGGGTGTGATTCATCCAATTTTTGGGCTCCTGCTGCTGCCAACTCCAGTGTCTCTTTAAAGCAATGTTTGGGCTCCTGCCCCTCATAGTGATGCCACTTCAATTCTCTGCAATTGTGCCGCTCTGCGATTCTATTAGCGATGCCTCTGATCTGCATGTGATATTTATTTACAGTATTATTTAACTAACCCAGCACGCATCCTATGCGTGTTACAGCAAGGCAGAATGGTTTACAACCCTATTGAGGCTCTAGGAGGCTCAGAAATAGCCGTTTTTAATAGCGATTCATCGCGAATAAATTCGGGTTGAAACGATTTTTGTCGGAAAATTCAGCGAATCAGTCGAATCGAATTTTTCAAAAGTTCGCTCATCTCTAGTTATAACACTGTGACATTAACACTTTAGTGCCAGACCTGTAATTCTGCAAAAAAAATATAAAAAGTTCAAAAAAATTATAAAAGGTTTGTTTGCAGCCAGGAAAGGTCACACAATGATTGGAGCAAAAAAAAAGTTAAATTGCCAAACACGCTGTTTATACACAAGCAAATGAACGGCCATTGAAATGTATGGGAGAGCGACACTGAGCGAAAGGTAATACCTGGCGCTCCTGAGCCTAGAGCACCGGCGCTATGCGCTGAGACGCCTGTAATAATACATGAGGCGCTCACCAGATTCACTTTCATAAATGTGGTTTTGCATACAGCGCCTGGCGTTTACAGACGCTGCCTGCCGCTACGAGGCGCTACCTGCCGCTATCCCTTCATGAATAAATCCGTTAGTGTAGAAAACAATATGTGTTTTTTTTTCTTTGCTGAATCACGAGAATTTGTAAAGCTAAAGCTGTTTTATTTTTTTCGCAAAAAACAGACAAATTTCTTGTTACAAACTTTGTTGAATGGAGGCCAATGAAAGTGAATGGCAGCTTTCTCTGCTTAAAAAAAGTGAGTTTTCTCGCCTGGCTCTGAATCGACCCTCTGATTGGTGGGTGATGGGTTGTATTATGTCCTGATACTAAAGAGAATTCTTACAAAACCTTCTTTAGTAAAGGCAAAGATTTCGCGGTCACCAGATGTGGGAATGGATGCCCCCTATCAATAAAAAAACACAGACAGGAAGATAGCGTTCCCAGGAAAACCAGCCAAGAGCCGACACGAAGCCAGACAATAAAGGAGGCGTCCCGGCCCCTGACGCACAAACGCCTGGACTAATGCTTAAATGTGTTTCAGAAATCTCCTGTCTGATCTCAATCCGATTCCTGTTTGGAAATGTCTTCCTCATCATCCCAATTGTTGCAGAGTTTGAGCGCTGGGTGCAGCGTAGTTGTATCCCAGATAGACATTAGTGGTGTAACAGGAACTGGCTTTACTGGAACATGAATGCAGTAAGAGAATGTCACCTTACATGGTGGCTAAACACAGACAGGAAAAAGAAGCCATAGAGCATCTGGAAGCATCAGGAAATAAAAACACAGCAGTAAAATGCATAAACTCTACAGTTACGCTTAATTATTGCAGAGTTGAGCGCTGGGTGCAGCGGAGTCGTAATCCAGATACACATTAGTTGTATAACAGGAACTGGCTTTATTGGAACATGAGTACATTAAGAGAATGTCACCTTACATGGTGCATTACATAGACAGGAAAAATAAGTCATAGAGCAACTTGAAGCACAGGAAATAACAACACAGCAGTAAAATGCATCAAGTCTACAGTCAATAATTGTTCACAGAGCCATCTAGTGCCATAATGTGTCCTAGGTGGCTGGACAAATGGTTGAACGTGTTTCAGAAATCTCTTGTCTGATCTCAGTCGTATTACTGTTTGGAAATGTCTTCCTCGTCATCCCAATTGTTGCAGAGTTTGAGCGCTGGGTGCAGCGGAGTCATAATCTAGATAGACATTAGTGGTGTAACAGGAACTGGCTTTACTGGAACATGAGTACATTAAGAGAATGTCACCTTACATGGTGCATTACATAGACAGGGAAAATAAGTCATAGAGCAACTTGAAGCACAGGAAATAACAACACAGCAGTAAAATGCATCAAGTCTACAGTCAAGCATTGGTCCCAGCTCCATCTAGTGCCATAATGTGTCCTAGCTGGCTGGACAAATGGTTGAACGTGTTTCAGAAATCTCTTGTCTGATCTGAATCAGATTCCAGTTTGGAAATGTCTTCTTTGTCATCCCAATTGTTGCAGAGTTTGAGTGCTGGGTGCAGCAGAGTCGTAATCCAGATAGACATTAGTGGTGTAACAGGAACTGGCTTTACTGGAACATGAATGCAGTAAGAGAATGGCACCTTACATGGTGCATAACACAGACAGGAAAAATAAGTCATAGAGCAACTGGAAGAACAGAAAATAACAACACAGCAGTAAAATGCATCGACTCTACAGTCAAGCATTGGTCCCAGCGCCATCTAGTGCCATAATGTGTTCTAGCTGGCTGGACAAATGGTTTGAACGTGTTTCAGAAATCTCTTGTCTGATCTGAATCAGATTCCAGTTTGGAAATGTCTTCCTTGTCATCCCAATTGTTGCAGAGTTTGAGCGCTGGGTGCAGCAAAGTCGTAATCCAGATAGACATTAGTGGTATAACAGGAACTGGCTTTACTGGAACATGAAAGCAGTATTAGTATGTTACCTGACATGATGGCTAAACACAGACAGGAAAAAGAAGTCATAGAGCAACTGGAAGCACAGGAAATAAAAACACAGCAGTAAAATGCATAGACTCTACAGTTACAGTTAATTGTTGCAGAGTTTGAGCGCTGGGTGCAGCGTAGTCGTAATCTAGATAGACATTAGTGGTGTAACAGGAACTGACTTTACTGGAACAGTAAGAGAATGTCGCCTGACATAGTGCATAAGACAGACAGGAAAAATAAGGCATATAGCAACCGGAAGCACAGGAAATAAAAACACAGCAGTAAAATGCATAAACTCTACAGTCAAGCATTGGTCACAGCGCCATCTAGTACCATAACGTGTCATAGCAGTAAACTGCAGTAAATCTAGTAAAAGTCACTCCAGCA
The DNA here is from genome assembly GCA_027917425.1 of Gastrophryne carolinensis. Taxonomy (NCBI): domain Eukaryota; kingdom Metazoa; phylum Chordata; class Amphibia; order Anura; family Microhylidae; genus Gastrophryne; species Gastrophryne carolinensis. The sequence continues at coordinate 22,168,847 of CM051234.1, read as the reverse complement.
ATAGACTAAGCTGGAAGTCTGTTGCATAGTTTCTCCAACAACAATATGAGTTGTCAATGGAGAGCAGAGTTGATTGTACAGATAACCAGGCAATCATGAAACAAGTAACGTGAAAAAAAAAAAAACATAAAACCAACCAGGTTTGTTAACCTCAATAAACCCACTTTCTAACCCCTCCCCCACCCATCTACATGAGAAGCTAACACCTGACTGGTTTGGATGGAGCCCCTTATGTTGTTTGTTGGTTGGTTGGAAACTTACCTAATCCCAGCGCTGTGCTGTGGCAGGTCTTATACACTAGGTCAAAAAATAGACCTACGATTAGTGTTGGGCGAGCCCCAACCGCAAAGTTTAGGTTTATAGCGAACTTTGTGAGTTTGGGTTCCCAAAAGTTCCACAAAATCTGTGTTTGAGTTTCGGCCAAACCTGGAAAAGCTGGTTGATGGCCTGCAGAGCAGCTTGAAGTGGACCTTCAGCATCAATATCCACTAATGGCGCCTGTTAAAGCTGTAGAGGATTACCAGGACTGCTGAGCGGATCATTGGATGCCCTTTACCATCCCTGGAGGAACAATTCACGGAAAGGATCTGCTCAAAGGCAAAAAAAATAGCTGAGGACCCAACACACCCCGGACATTCATTTTTCAAACTCTGGCTGGAGGTACCTGGCTCTCTCGACCAGAACCTCTAGGTACAAAAATAGCCTTTTTCCTATAGCCGTTAAGGCGCTAAATAACCACAACTGATTAACCTGCCACAAACTTCCTGTCTCTACCATGTCACTGAGTTACCAACAACATCATATGTATATATGTTAAAAGAAGAAGATGTCCTGAGGAAGTGACGCTTGTGACGTCACGTAACGCGTAGACGTTGGGGCGGTGGGCTGGTGGTCGCTTTGTATGTAAGATCTGTTCTGATATTGGGGATTGTATTTCCTTTGTCCTACTTGGCTGGTCCTCACTGATTTATTAGCATACATATGATTATTTATAGGGAAAGGGTATTGTATATTAGCACTTGCACTTTTAGCATGGTTTTTAAAATATTGAGATATTGATGTTTTCGTTTATAATAGATGCATTCATATGCACTGTAGCACTTTCACTTTTTTCAGCCAGGTAGCATAATTAATATAATTTGCAACACTGATTATTGTAATGACCATGAATTAAGATTGTACCATCTACCAGTCCCCCCCCCCATCTTTTTTTCTCCTTCCTTTCTTATTGACTTTGTATATGTCTTTTGTGTTTTTTAACTCTTTAGTGAGTGTAGACTTTTGTATAATTTTTGTAAATAAACATTGATTTGGTATAATATATTCAAGCAGTGGTGCCATATATGATAGTGGGTGGTTCTGGAAGGTGCGGAACTTCCGGCCTTTCTGTGTATATATGTTAAAATGTATAATATGTATAATATGTAAAAATGTTTAATTTTATATTTAATGTTTATAGCTCTAAAGGGGTACCTCCCTTCCAAAAAGCATTCCTTGTATGTATCCTGTACTTACTTGGCGGCCAATAAACTATTCGTATTCGTAGTATTCGTATTCGTAATGCTCCGCCTCATTCATTCATTGGCCTCGATTCAATAAAGCTAGAAAAAAATTCTCATGGTAGTAAAAGATTCAATTCATGAGAAAAAAGCCTGAGAATTTCACTGTTGCAGCTAAGAAACAATGAAAGTCAATGGCACTTTTTTACTCCTAAGAAACGTAGAGAAGTGTTTCCTCCTTTCTACACTGTAGTAAAAGCTGCCATTGACTTTCATTGTCTTGTTATCTGGTGATTCAGTAACAGTGACATTCTCAGGCTTTTTTCTCATGAATTGAATCTTTTACTAACATGAGAATTTTTTCTACCTTTTATTGAATTGAGGCCATTATCACTGTTGTGTGTGGCAATGATGTCATCGCCACACTTATGCAACGACTGATCACCTGACATCCTACTGAGAGGGACAGCAAAAAACAAATGCCCTTATTCATCAAGCGATAGCGCCAGGTAGTGTCTGACGAGCGCCAGGTAGCGACAGCTAACGGCGACTACCGACTCAAGTACGCCCGGCGGCGGTCACAATGACGCATTTATCAAGCAAAATGAGGCTAGCGCCGGCGAGAGCGACGGCTAGCGCGGCATTCATCATGAAGCCTCCTGGACCGAACAGCGCCGCTGCAAATTCCCTCACAGCGCCAGGTATGAGCTGTCGCTCCCTGGCGATGTCCAATGCATTTCAATGGAGCAATCTATAATAATTCATGATTAATTGGTAATAATTTTTTTTTTAATTTTTTTAATGTCAAAACATCGGAGAACACTTCTGCAATGTTAGGATTTATTTTTAAGTAAAAAAAACAAAAAACAAAAAAAATGTGCAGAATTGATGTAACAGGTCTGAGATTAATGTATTCATATAACAAAATGATTCTAAAAACATGTATAATGTTACATTCAAAAAATATGGTTGTTTAGGGGTTAAAAACTAGTTAACACCCATCGCCGCCAGCACTCTGGGGTTTAAACAAGGAATGGACAGCGACAGCACATTCGGAGCGTGATTTTTTGATGAATATGAAGCTAGCCGTTCGCTCTGGCCATTCGTTGTCAGGCGCTCACATACAACGCTGGACCTGTGAAACAGCGACCCCCCAGCCCGTATTCAACATTACCGCACACCGACTGAGTCGCTGTCATCAAGCTAATGCCGGCCAAGCACAGCGAATACTGGCTGGCGCTGAAAAAATCACGCAACAGTCGCTCATCTGTCGCTACCTGGCGCTATTGATGAATCGGCCTCCCCGTGTTTCAGGACGATTTGATGAGCAAAAATATACATTTCTAGTTCTACACCCTAAGAAGTGTATCGGCAAATGTATTTTACAAGTTCAGTGGGATTTGGTCCACTTTAAAAGACAGTAGGAATGTGTGAAGGTTTATTGGAATCATCACACAGACATCCAGAAAGTTTTTATTACAAACGAGCAGCTTTTATTGCCTGGAAAGCTCCGGAGTATTTTTCCCACACAGTATTTTCCGCCCCCCAGATTGCCATCATCTCCTGCAGATCTTCCCAGGCTGCTAACATGTAGGTGACCATTAGGATTGCTTCCATGTGATGTAGGTAAGTGGCCATTCTGCATTACATTGTTATAGGCACATGCTGCTGCTATACAATATATTTGGAGTTTAAGGGGAACCTCTACCAAAATGTGGAGATAAATTACTTACATTAAAGCGAAACAAAACCCAGGATGTTGACTTTCCAGGGTTGCTTTTCATGCCCCGGGAGCATCCAGGGGATGCCCTGTTGTGTGAAAACCCCCAGAACACCCGTACAAACTCACCTTTCCCCAGTCTTATGGCGCGTGCGCTGGCTCTACTCCAATCAGAGCCATTTGTAATGCTCAGCAAACAGCTCTGTTTAATGCAGGGATTCAGCAAAAGAATTGAGAGCGCCCGAATCCCCCTGCAGCATGCATGCTCTCGCCCCCGGCATATCGGAATGGCTGGAAACAGCCCAAATATGCTGGGGATGTGGCCAGGAAGAAGGTTAGTGTTTCAGGGGTGAGGTTTCACACCAGGGACGTAGCTAGGGGGCACTTGCCCTGGGTGCAGGTCAAAGGGCGGCCTGAGGACAGGTGGGGGCCCCATTTCGATTCTTTGCCCCAGGTTCCTGAAAGCCTAGCTACTCCTCTGTTTCACACACTGTGGCATCCCAATATAGAATATCTCGGGGAAGGCCAGTGGCCAGTACTGGAATCTTTTAAATGCCAGGGCCGTGTCGCTAGGGTTTATATCAGCTTTAGTTGTTTCTTTTTTTTCAATTAAAAATATTGCTGGCGATATTTTGGTAAAATCCTGTTTGGATCGAACCAATGGATTGTTTTTAGTTACAGTTAGTAACACGATTGGAGAGGCTCTATGGACTCAGTCCCCAGGTATTCTTCAAAAAAATGACTAAAGGTCCGCTTGTAGCCCCTTCCTATCTGTGCACATCACTTCAGGATGAATTAAAGAGGAACAACCACCAGTCTTTAAAGTGGACCAAAACCCATGGCAATTGGCCCCGGAATCTATAAGATTCTCGGGCTGATCAATTCCCTCCCCCCTGGGGAAACCCCCCAAGTCACCCCATACACTTACCTTCTTTTCCAGTCCAACTGCGCATGCGCGAGCCACGGTCGCATCCCCGCTATCCCTCTAGCAGGGCGTGTACCCCTGCCAGGCATTTGTGGATGGCCGGCGCGGGCACGCTCCCTGTTAGAGGGTAGCAGTGGATGCGGCCGTCAGCATCAGCTTAGATGCGCTGATGTGAACGGATCCAAACGTGCTGATTGGACAAGCGGCCCTGCATGCGCCGGATGACGGGGAAGAGGTGAGTTTGTTTCGGTGACCTGGGGGGTTTCACACAGCGGGGCACCCCCGATTGGAGTGCCCCATAGGCAAGGACCAAAATCCAGGATAGTCAAAATCCTGTGTTTTGTTCTACTTCAAGACTCTAGGGCCAGTGGTATCCCTCTTTTTGGGGAATCCCAAATTTGTATGTCCCACTGTGTGTATTTCCGGGGATAGCCTGGTACACTTACCTTGCCGATTATGACCCCAAGCTGCATACCTGTAGCTAGGCGTGTACCCACACCAGCCATTTCTGCCCACAGCTAGAGATGCGGGGATTGCAACCGGTGGTGCGCACTCCATTCAGCTTTTCTTGTCGCACTGAGCTCAGAGTGGCATATAAAATCCTAATTAAAAGTGGGCCACTGATTGGCTGAGGGGCCCATGCGTGCACTGTGGCATCTGGCATCCCCAATGCCCCTTCTCAACAGCTAAGACTATGAAATACAATTTCTTTGTAAGCCTCGAGTGTCTTTCAGCGGTCAGGGGTAGTAAAGATATCTGTTGTCATATCCTCAGTAGGGTAATAAAGTATGTCAAGAAGTCCCTGTTTGGCAAGGTTGCTTGGTCTCAAAGTGCTAATTCATGGTTTGCAGTATCTCTGCGTCATCCCCTTCTTGCTCAAAACAAATAATATCATCCACATAAATGAGCACATAGATCAATCTATTTGCCAATTACTTTGTGTATAAGCAAGGGTCTGCTTTACTCCTCTGAAAGTCCTCATGTGTAAGAACTTCATATAATCTCATATTCCATGCTCTGGCGGCTCGCTTTAGATTGTATATCCTCCTCTGAAGTTTGCATACTAGGTCTGGCCTTTGTTCATCTTTGAACCCTGGTGGTTGTTGCATTTTCCTTGTGGTGACTACTGTCCTAATTGTAGCTGTTTAACTAATTTTACGAGTGATTAGAAAATTTTATGATTGCATTTTCGAGTGCAAGTATTTAATTCAACCCCTTTTTTGAATCACTCAAAAAAGTTAAAACTTTGTGCATGCGATCCGATTTTTCGAGTGACACGAATTTATTTCTACCTTTGTTGAATCGAGCCCAATGGGTCCATCCCACTTTTAATAAGGACCAGGTTAGTACAAACAACTGTCAGGCTTGGGGTGGCAGGAGGGGTGTTTGATGGACTTTTACTCAAAGCAGACCCAAACCATGGTAACCTGGCTCTAGAGTCCGAAAGACACCAAGGCTGAGTTAAAGCTTGGCCATGGGGCATCCTGATTTGGGATGCCTCATTGTGTGAAACTGGGGCCCATGTTCCACCAAAGGTTAAAAAGCACAAAAGCTCAGGCAAAAGATGCTTGCATGGTCCATCATTGGGATGGCCATGCTCCCGTGCCACAATGCTCCTCCTGCAAACCCCCCTGGCAGGCAAAAGTCATATAGCACATGTGAGAGCGTGGACCAGGTAATTATTTGACCCAAAATCAGCCTTCTGCAAAACTGTAGGCTCATTTTCACAATGCCCGAACACAGCTCGGATTAAACTGTTAACCCCAAAAATGTTTATGCAGGGACATTCTAAATCTCACCCCAGAGAAGCTATGATTAGGTGGCAAAATATCTGATCTGACCACACAGCCGGCAACACCGTAAACTACTCTGTCAACTTTGTTTAGGCCCGGAAGGGTTGGTTATCCACAGAGGGTGACTGGTGGTGATCTAGTTGCAGGTTTGTCTTGTGTTCCCGTACATCTCAATAACTTTGTAACTCACTAGCCCGTCTTTTTTCAAGGTATTTATGGCTTGCTTATGAATACATTTTATTTGTTAAAAATAAAATAGTGTTTCTCTTAATTATAAGCTGTTAAATTTGCATCAATATAAATCTGTTGTTTTACACAGAGCAGTTGGTCCAATGAAATCTATTTACACATGAATGTGCTGTCCTGATAACCCCGACCACAGGGCCGTCCAATATGCTCAGTGTAACATTTTCCATACACATTACATTGTGAGATCTTATGTCACGGTTTATATAAATATACACAGTAAGAAAGCGCCGTCCCTTTAAGGAGGGCAGCCCACATGACTGGCCTGCGCTCCGTCCGGAGGCAGACCAGCCATGGGGGAAGTGGTCACTGGGGGGAAGTGACCTCAAAGGGGGGGGGGAGTATAAAGGGACGTTTGTCCCCCTCCCCTTCCTCTTTGACCCCCGGCGTGGATGACGAGCGGTCTGACTGACGCTCGTCCACCCAGGCAAGTGACCATGGAGGCCCTTTGGGATGCGCTACGCAGGGAGGCCGGGCGACGAGGCGAGGACTGGGTGAGGAGCTTACTGCCCCCCCAGTCCGCCTCGCCGCCACCCCCCTCCCGCCCCCGACGGGCACGCCGGGCCATCGCCCGGCTTAGCCCGTCGCCACCTCGCCGCCACGCGCGGCGGGGGATGGACGCGGCGCCTGCCGCGCCTGCGGTTCCCCCCCTCCGTCCCCCCACCCCTCCCACCCCTTCCAACGCGGCGCGCCACTCACCGGGGTGCCGCGGGAGGCCTCGAGCCTCAGCTCGCTCTCGTCGGGGGGAGGCGGGTGCTTCAGGCGCGCCTCCCCCGTCGTCCTCCGCCGGCCGCCCGCCGGCGGCAAGTGTCCCCCTCTCCCTCTCGCAGGGAGAGGCCGCTGCTGCCGGGGCGCAGGCTCCGCCCCCACCTCGCTCGAGCTCCCGGCCTGCGCGCCGGGGCTCGGGGCTGAGGAGGCCTGCCTCCCCCTCCCTAGTGCCTGGGGCTGAGGCAGGCACGTGGGGGCCGTCGGCTCCGCCCCCTCCTTCCTCGTCTGCGCGGCCCGAGCAGTGTAGCTCGGGCCGCAGGAAGGCTGCTGCTCCCCGCCGTCCCCGTGGGCGGGGAGCTGCGCCTCTGACAGCACCCCCCCCCCCGGCGGGGGGGGGACCATGCGGGCCCGGTGAGCTCACTGCGAGCGGCCGGGCTCGCCCACGACCACGCCCCCTTCGCCCCTCCTCCCCCCCGCGTACAAGCCGGCGGGGGGGGCCCCCCTCCCCCTCCCTCCTCCCTCACACCGGGGTCCTCCACGGGGGTCAAGGCTCCGCTCCAATTGGAGCGGAGGGCGGCCGCGGGGGAGGGGACCCCCCCCTCCCCCAGGCCTAGTAGTGGGGCCCCCGGCGTCCTTTGGGACGCCGGCGGGGGCTCCCAAGCAGCACACTACCCACAATTACACCCCCTTTTCTCCCCCCGCGCTGACCCCCCCTTCTCCCATAGCGCAGGCCCCCTGGCGGGAGCGCCGCCCCCTCACCCCCCTTTTTTCGGGCCGCCGGCGCCCCCGCCGCACCCCTTTCCCCCGGCGACGCGGGATGCCCCCCTCCCTCCCATGGCTCCCCCGGCCTGGCGGGTCCCCGCGTCCCTGAGCGCCTGGCCCTTTGACCTTACAGCCCCCCAGCCGGGGGAGCTGGTGCGCATGGCGTCCTCCCCGGCCCATTCCCATTTAGGTCCAGGCTCTGCGGACATGCGCGCATGCGGCCGGGGGCTCGGCTTCCCGGCCAGTACCGGCTGCTCGCCTCTCCTTTTTTCTTCGCAGGCGGTGGCCGACCAGGACACGGTGTCAGGCGGCACGGCGGTCGAGGCACCAGGAGGGCGGTTGGAGGACAGCGGCAGCCAGGCAGGCGGGCGGTCGGGGGCGGCGATCGGCTCCCGGGCGCCATCATCTTCCGGCAGCGTGACGGCGGCACCAGGAACTGCGGTGGCGTCAGGACGTCCGGCGGGAAGCGGGTCCCTGGGCCAGTCGGGCCCGGGGACCCAGGACTTGGAGCGGCGCACGGGAGGATCAGGCGGCGGGAGCGCTACGCAGGGTGAGCCACAAATGTTTGCTAATGTCATGTCAGTATCGCAAGCTGGGGAGGGGGTGTCTGGGGGCATAGGTGCGGGGGTGGCAGGTTTTATGGCAGGGGTGAGGGAGTTGTTAGCCAGGTGGGACTCGGGGGAGTGCGGGGGGTCCAAGGGGGCGCCGCAGGGTCCGGCGGCAGTTTGGGCACCAAGGTTGCCGGGGGCGACGAGTGGCGCCGTGGGGGGGTCTCTGGAACAAGGGGCGGCGCAGGTAGATATTGGGGGGGGGGGGAATGCTGAAGATACGGGTTTGGGCGAGCTAGGGGGGGGGGATAGGTCCCTACCGATTTCGGATTCGGCCAAGGGGAACACTTACGTGTGTTTCGAGGGTCCGCTTGGAGGGCACCTAAAACAGGAAGTGAGGGAAAAAATATGGCGCAGGGAGTACGTGGATATATTTACGTTACTGCCCTTGGAGCGTTTTGGGATTGAGGGGTGGGAAAAAGGGAGGGAGTACCGGAAGGAAGAGGATGAGGATAGGAGGCGTTTTCGGCTGATCCCGAGGACTTTCGGGAATTGGCTGCAGGCGTTTGCTATACTGGCAAGCGTTATTGGGGAGAAGAACCCAGAACACTGCTCGTCGCTGTTTTGTTATCTGGACGTCATTTGGGAGGCTCACCGGGTGTATGGGGGCTTGGCCTGGCTTCGGTACGACGAGCAGTTCCGGCAGCGGATGTCGGTGAGTGAGAGGTTGGGGTGGGATATAGGGCTGTGGTTGAGGGTGATGAATGCGAGGGGGGGGGTATACCCAGCTGCCGGGGGGGGGGGGGATCATCCCCCTTTCAAGGGGTCGCCACTTCAATGGGGTCGGGAGGGGCGGATTTGGCCAGGCGGGGTTTGTGCTGGGCCTTCAATGACTCCTTCTGCAAATGGGGGCCCTCGTGTAAATTCCGGCACGAATGTTCTGGCTGCGGAGGGAGCCACTCAGCTGGGAGATGTTTTAAGAAGGGACGGGGGGGCGGCCGCAGAGGGGCCGAGGGTATTGGAAAAGGGGGTATCTCCGGTGAAAGGGGCAGAGATGGGCCCCTGGCTAAGTAAGTACCCGGATCAAGGGATGGCGCGTTTGCTGGGCGAGGGCTTCGAGTCGGGTTTTCGGATTCCATGTGCAGCGCCTCCTAGGGTGCGCTCGCTTAAGAATCTGAAATCGGCTCGGGAGCGGCCCGAGGTGATTAGGGAAAAGTTGGGGAAAGAAGTTTCTTTGGGGCGGATGGCGGGCCCATTTAGCGTCCCCCCTCTGGAGGATCTGGTGGTGTCCCCGTTGGGGGTTGTGCCCAAGAAGGAGAGAGGCAAATTTCGCCTCATACACCACCTGTCTTTCCCGAGGGGTGGGTCGGTGAATGATGGGATAGACAAAGAGCTGTCATCGGTGTCTTATACGTCGTTTGACTTCGCTTTGGATATGGTAAGGGAAGCAGGCCCCGGGGCATTGATGGCAAAAACCGATATCGAATCTGCGTTTCGGCTGCTACCAGTGCATCCGGATAGCTTGTATCTTTTGGGGTGTTTTTTCGAGGGGGGGTATTACGTGGACCGGTGTCTCCCAATGGGGTGTTCAATTTCGTGCGCCTATTTTGAAGCCTTTAGCTCGTTCTTGGAGTGGGTGGTAAAGGAAAGAGCGGGCGTGGGGTCCGTCACTCATTACCTAGATGATTTTTTGTGCGTAGGGCCGGGGGGCACCAGGGTGTGCGAGTTGTTATTGGCGACCATGTTAAATGTTTTTGGGGTTTTTGGGGTGCCGGTGGCACACGACAAGACGGAAGGTCCAGCAACCACGATAAAATTCCTAGGGATCGAGATCGACACGGTAAAGAGGGTATGTAGGCTGCCGAGGGATAAAATTGAGGATTTGGTTGGGGGTTTGGAGGGGGCTCTGGGGGCCAAGAAGGTCACGTTGGTGCGGCTGCAGTCAGTGCTCGGGAAGCTGAACTTCGCGTGCCGGGTTTTGCCTATGGGAAGGGTGTTCACCAGGCGCCTATCACTGGCGACGGCGGGAGTTCGTGAGCCGCATCACTTCATCCGGTTGACGGCGGCGATGAAGGAGGACATCAGGATGTGGATCACTTTCCTGAGGTCTTTCGACGGGCTGGCGTACTGGCAGGACCCGGTGAGGGCAAATGACGAGCTTGAGCTCTTCACGGATGCGGCGGGCTCAGTAGGTTTTGGGGCCTACTTGGGGGGGAGATGGTGTGCGGGCCCCTGGCCAGGGCGGTGGCGGGACTCAGACCTGGTAAGGAATTTGGCTTTTTTGGAATTATTCCCACTGGTGGTGGCGGTGACGTTATGGGGAGAGGTGCTGAGGAACAAGGCGGTGTGTTTCCGGTCAGACAACATGTCGGTGGTTGCGGCAGTTAACACGCAGACTTCGTCTTCACTACCGGTGGTGGTGCTGCTCAGGCAGCTGGTGTTGGGTTGTTTGCGGTATAATGTGTGGTGCAGGGCGGCGCATGTCCCCGGGGTGGAAAACGGGATAGCTGACGCTCTTTCTCGTTCGCAGTGGGAACGCTTCAGGAAGTTGGCACCCGAGGCGAGGGAAGTCGGCGAGTCATGCCCCAGTTGGCTGCTGGAAATACTGTAAGACGCCTGTTTGGCTTGATTCAAAAGTCAGTTGCACCATCTACTTGGGCTTCATATGTAAAGACGTGGCAGCAGTGGTGGGCCTTGGCGGAGGAGTTTGGGGTGCCTGGAACGGAGGTCGATAGGCAAGGGCTGTTGATCTTGTACGTGTGCGAGTTGTTGGAGGGCGGCGCGACCCCGGCTTCGGTTGACAAAAAGATGTCGGCTTTGGCGTTCCTGTGCCATCTGGAGGGCTGGGTGGATATGACCAAGGCGTTTTGGGTGCGGCAGGCACTGAAGGGTTGGCGGAAAGAGCACAGGAGGGCTGATAACAGGCGGCCGGTGTCATGGGGTTTGTTGGGGGGGATTTTCAGTGTTTTGTCCCGGGTTTGTGCGTCGGGTTTCGAAGTGAGTTTGTTTAGGGCTGCATTTTCGCTGGCATTCTTTGGGGCCCTGAGAGTGGGGGAGCTGGTAAGCCCTAGTAAACGGGTACCCGGTGGGTTGGGTTTGGGTGACGCAGTGACGTCGGAGGAAGGGGTGGCGTTACGGATAAGGCGGTCTAAGACAGATCAGCGGGGGCGGGGGGTTAGTATCTTTTTGGGGAGGTTGCGGCAATGTGATTCATGTCCGGCTGCTGCGGTCGAGGAGTTCCTGAGGGTGAGGCCGAGTGGGAACGGTCCGCTACTCATGCACGAGGATGGTTCCTTCTTGTCGCGGTTCCAGTTTTTGGCGGTTTTTAGGAAGTGTCTTAAGGAGTTGGGGTTGGAAAGCAGCGAATATGGTACCCACTCGTTTCGTATTGGGGCCGCAACAGAGGCGGCTAGGCTGGGGCTGCCGGATGACTTAATAAAGAGGCTGGGGAGGTGGGAATCGGCACGGTTTCGGCGGTACATTCGGCCGGACAGGATTGATCAGTTGTACAGGTGATTGAGTGGATCGGTCGATAACTTTTTTCCCACCTCCTTCCCTCCCCTTCCCCCTTTTTTCCCTATTTTTTGTTTTAGATTCGGCATGCTCGGTCGTGATCGTCGGCCATTCATACGTTTACTGGTCGGCTCGGCGTGCGGTGGTCCGGAGGAATGGAATGCAGCTGGGCATTCCGGAAGATCGGGCTCGGTTGAGCTGGGCCGGTGTGAGAGGCCTGTGCTGGGAGGATATGCGGGAGCACACAATGCGTGTGGCGGCAAGGAAGGGGCCGCCGGGGGTTTTGGTTATTCACGCAGGGGGGAATGACTTGGGGAAGGTGCCGATGCGGCACTTGATCAAGTCCATAACACGGGATTTATTGTTTTTCCTGGGTGTATTTCCGGGGGTGGTGTTGGTGTGGTCTCAGATTGTCCCCCGTTTTGCCTGGCGACACGCTAGAGACTTGTTGGCCATCGAGAGGGTTCGGGTTAAGGTTAACAAGGCGATAGCGAGGTTTGTGAGGCTGAATGGGGGTTTGAGTGTGCGCCACATCGAGGTAGAAGGGATTAGGGGGTTCTATCGATCCGATGGGGTCCACTTGAATGACATGGGGAACGACTTGTTTAACATGTCATTGAAGGAGAGGATCGATATGGCGGTGGAGTTGTGGCGGGCCAAGCAGCGCTAAGGTTTTAGCGCTGCTTGGCTTTGGCGGGTCTCCTCTCGGGTTTCGGGTCTGAGGTAGCAGTTCCTTGGGTAGGGTATGCGGCTGTTTCCCTGGAAACCGGCCAGGACGATTTGGTTAATGAGTTTCGGATGGTTGGCGTTCTGGGAGGGAAGGGGATGTTTTGGTCACTGGCGGTTAGCCCGATTAAGCTCCCTGGCCTAGGAGGTTTTGCGGCCGAGTTTATGTTGGCTTCCGCTTGGTGGGGGTCGGGATGTTTAATTTTGTTCCCTCCCCTTCCCGTCGTTCTTGGGTTTTTTAGGCTTCTCAGACCCGGAACTATAGGGGGGACTCTTTACTGCTTGTACAGTGTTATTATATTTGTTGGGCTGTGGCCGATTAAATTTAATCATTCCAACGACATGGTGGTCTGGACTCGTTATTTGGCAGGTGAGAGGTGTGACGCAGGACATATGGAGCGCTAGCCCAGTCAAGAAAGCGCCGTCCCTTTAAGGAGGGCAGCCCACATGACTGGCCTGCGCTCCGTCCGGAGGCAGACCAGCCATGGGGGAAGTGGTCACTGGGGGGAAGTGACCTCAAAGGGGGGGGGGAGTATAAAGGGACGTTTGTCCCCCTCCCCTTCCTCTTTGACCCCCGGCGTGGATGACGAGCGGTCCCACCCTCCCGCCCTGTTTTTGGTTATGTTTGGTTTTATTCGGCTACAGTTCTGGGGGGGGGGGGTTTAATATGTGTTGAAGTTGTATGGTTGTTATTTATTGTACATGAATGTTGTATATATATAAAAAAAAAAAAAAAAAAAAAAAGATTTTAATATGCTTGTGGGCACCTGTTGTGGGTGCTGCAGTATTTTGTTATTTATTCTTGGAGTGTTGTACCTATATCTAACAAAAAAAAAAAAAAAAAAAAAAAATGTGTCATACTTTGTACATATGTTAATGTATTGTTATTTATCTTTGTTAAAGTTGTTTTTCTTTTCTGTGGAATTCTGGATTGTATTTGTCACAGCCATTGGGCGGGTCTCCTCTCGGGTTTCGGGTCTGAGGTAGCAGTTCCTTGGGTAGGGTATGCGGCTGTTTCCCTGGAAACCGGCCAGGACGATTTGGTTAATGAGTTTCGGATGGTTGGCGTTCTGGGAGGGAAGGGGATGTTTTGGTCACTGGCGGTTAGCCCGATTAAGCTTCCTGGCCTAGGAGGTTTTGCGGCCGAGTTTATGTTGGCTTCCGCTTGGTGGGGGTCGGGATGTTTAATTTTGTTCCCTCCCCTTCCCGTCATTCTTGGGTTTTTTAGGCTTCTCAGACCCGGAACTATAGGGGGGACTCTTTACTGCTTGTACAGTGTTATTATATTTGTTGGGCTGTGGCCGATTAAATTTAATCATTCCAACGACATGGTGGTCTGGACTCGTTATTTGGCAGGTGAGAGGTGTGACGCAGGACATATGGAGCGCTAGCCCAGTCATGTATACTGATATAAAAAGATGCACAATTCGCTCATACCTCTTTTTTTCAGGTGATTGGATATAGCTGAAAGTAATACTTGTAGGAAGAGATCCAGCACTCCGTCATGCAGATAAAATGTCACTTTTAATTAGGTCCATTAATAGCAGATATTCACAGGATACACATAAAAACCAGTAACATGGCCATAGCTCCGCCCCTCGCGTCATGTTTGTATGCTGTATCTTTGTATATATACTGATATAGTGTGTGTTTGTATGATAGTATACATGGGGAACCTTTTAGCACCATTTTTGTGGCTAGCATTCCTGTCTTATCTGCCACTGCGCTGTGTACTACATTGGCGCTAATGGTTGTTGCGCTGAATGCTAATTAGTTATTTATTGTTACAAGTCAATGCCTGTTCGACCCACCGGCTGATTTTCCCAGCGGCAGTGAGTGGATCTAGCCTTATGCTGATGGGAGTCAAACACCCCAAAAGCCCAAAACAAGTAGGATATGGATATATATATATATATATATATATATATATATATATATATATATATTACAACTTCTTGTGTTTATTTCTTCTTCTACAAAAGAAGACTGCAAAAGTCAATGGCAACAACGGCACAGCAACTTTCTGGAAGTACAAATTCTCTCAGCACATGATTTTAGACATCGTTCTGGGCAGAAGACTATCATGACTGGTTATAATCGTACTCTTAAGTTTTATAAGTTCTCGACTTTTTCCAAGACCCTCGGGGGTGCCACGGTATCTAACTCTTCTCATTGGTCGATTTCCTCTCTCCTGCTCCAACTTACAAAACCAAAAACTGCTCCGGACTAACATTCAAGACTGACTTTTATTATTATTAGGTCTGATTTCACCCAGGCTGAACAATGTAACCGGTTTGTCACATGGCTCACATGTACTGCTCATGCTCATCATGTATCATGACTTTCCCACAGACCTGCATGAATCAGATCTAACATTTCTGAATGGCTCTTTATTTATTCCTCTGTTAATTCCTCTATTAACTTCGGCCTACTAAAACACAACTACTGAAAAAAACGTTTGTCCCCTGCAGCTGATTTATCTCACTCTTGCACTCAGGATGTAAGATCCAGTCCCTCACCGTCCAGGCTCGATCTCCTAGCCGTATCAGGCAGTGAATAGTGCTGCCTTCCTGAACTTTTTGTCTGAACTTTGACCACACATGATGCTGTCTAGGCCCTGCCTGGACTTTTGGCCACCAACCTTTGCCGCCTGCCTCTGACCTCAGCTTGTTGGTTGACCAGCAGTTTGGTATCACATTCCCTCATCACACATTTCCTCACATGGGTGTGGGGCTGCATCATGACAGGCTCAGGGGGGCATCCAGATTGCAGGAGCCCCCAGAGCATAGGCCCCTGCAAGCCCCCTCCCCCACAATCCCTACCCGAACCTCGATCAGTCTGTGAAATGTAGCCCTGAGATTGACTCTCAGGGGTCAGGGAGTCCAGGGTCAATTTCTCTATTTGGACTACGTGACTGCTGATGACCAATCCCAGATCAGGTAAGGATTGCGTGGCATTGCGGGGGTCTATGCTTGAGGGGCTCTAGCAATTTGGATGCCCACTTAAGCCTTCAACAGTTAAGTAGCAAATGGGTGTGGGACTCCTTTAAAGCGGACCAAAACCCTGAATTTGTGAAATACATTTGGCCAAAGCCCCTGCCAATACTCCCTTCTTAGGGTGTAGAACTAGAAATGGATATTTTCACCGATTTTTTGCTGTCCCTCTCTGTAATATGGCAGGTGATCAGTCATTGCATGGGTGTGGGACTCCTTTAAAGCGGACCAAAACCTTGAATTTGTGAAATACATTTTCACAGATTTTTTGCTGTCCCTCTTTGTAATATGGCAGGTGATCAGTCATTGCATGGGTGTGTCAATTACATCATCGCCACTCATAACAGTAGCAATAAATGGAGAAGGCGGAGCTTTACAGATAAAACAGGCGCCATTATCTAGTATTAGATTAGAGTGAAGCGGGAGCAGTGAAAATTGGCAATAGGTTCTCTTCATAGGGGGAGCATTTCAGGGGATGCTAGTTACAAATATGGGTTTTGGTCCGCTTTAAGTGTGGAGCTGGATCTGCTGTGTTTGTTGAGCATTGCGACCTTGCCCAAGTCCATATCCTGCCTCCACCTCTAGCTAGTGTAACACATTTCTTTTTAGCAGGACCAATTCCTGCCTTGAGAGGATCTACAACACTCCTGTGCATCACATGACTGAAAGCAGCCAATGCAGTTTGTCAGTCAGGTGTGGACTGGCCTGTGTATGTCTTGACATAGCGCTAGTAGTCGCTGTGCTTGGCCGTTGTTCGGTTGTTGATAGCGACTCAGTCGGTGTGCAGTAATGTTGAATATTGGGTGAGGAGTCGCTATTTGACAGGTTCCGCGCTGTATGGGAGCGCATGATAGCGACTGGCCATAGCGACCGGCTCCCACCATATTCATTAAAAAATCACGCTCCAAAAATTCTTGCGCTGTGAAATGCATGTTTAAACCCCAGAGCGCTGGCGGCGATGGGTTAAAAGTAGTTTTTTAACCCCCAAACCACCATATTTTGGGAAACCAAAAAAACAAGTTTATAAAAACATTTTGGAATATGAATACATTAATATCAGACCTGTAATATCAATTCTGCACAATTTTTTTTTTTATTTTTTTCTTACCTTAAAAAAAAATATCTAACATTGCAGAAGGGGTCACAGAAATTTTCACATTAAAAAAAAAAAATATTAAGAATTAATTATTAATATTTAAAGATTGCTCCATTGAAATGCATTGGAGAGCGCCAGGTAGCGAGAGGGCTGAGGCTGGAATAATGATGAATGAGTCGCTATATGGCGCTATCTCAGTTGCTAAGCAGGATCGGCTTGATAAATGTGTGATTGTGGTGGGGAGCCGGCGTTCTTGTGGCGGTGAGCGTCATTACTGTTCGCTCACCAGTCGCTACCTGGCACTATCCCTTGTTAAATAAGGGCCAAAGTGATTCACCAAGAGCATGTTTCCATTGCTACATCACTACAGCACAATGGTGATCCGGCCCCGGCTGGAATGTGGAGAGAGGAATGGATCTGGGGCGCTCTAATGACGGATGGCTGGGAGCGCTCCACAAACCACATGTGCCAATGACGCCTGTCATCTCGCTGCCCGCATGACACCATGTCAAGGAATTCTTCATCAGTTGGGAATTCCCCTCCTTACTTCTAGCCATCAATTTACACCTTTAGGCATTGGCTTTGAAACCTCTTCCAGCATCCAAGTCACTCACTGGGGCAACCGCAGAAGATCCTGCAAAGCAGTCACATGTTCTCCATTAGCGTCTTCCTCGTGTTCCTTGGAATCGAAAAAAGGAAATCTTAAGTGTGGACCTTGAACTCAATATAAAGGGGCAAACCATGGCTGCTATCCAGCTTCTTGGCTACGAGTGCTGGATATCTCTGGACCAAACTGTCAGAGAGTTGAGCAATATCAATAACTAGCAGCATCATACTAACATTCCAGGGTGGGAAAGAGGGACATTTATCAAATTAGGCCACACCCCCTTATTGATAGGAGATAGAATGTAACAGTTACAACAACATAAACACTTTTAATAGGCAAATTAATAATTTATTGCTGCAGATCTGCATGTTACACCTCAAGGAGGGACAAATGAGAACAACGAGGGACAGGGGGACATGGACTCAAAAGGGGGACAGTCCCCTCCATATCAGGGACACTTGGGAGGTATGCAGCATCATATTATCAACCAGAAGCATGACATTATCAACCACAGAAGCATATTATCAATCAGCAGAAGATTTTTATTCACCAGCAACATTTTATTATCAACCAGCAGAAGCCTGTAATCACCCAGCAACAGTATATCATCGACCACCAGCCGGACTGGATTAATTGTGGTGGAGGCCCCAGATACAGTATTTATTTTTCTCTTTAAAACAATTGTCCAGCCAAGTAACTGATTGGTGGTTGTCCGGCTCCCGCCTACTTACTGGAAGGTCAGATGGAGTCCCTTGTGCCCCCCTTGAGCAGGTGCGTGCTGCTCGGGAACGCCTGCTTTGCTATTCTGGGTGGGGGGTAGTGTAGTCGCCCGGCTGGTTCCCTGCATTGAGCTGCCAGCGGCTGTGCTTGGTGGCTTATGTGCAGTGACAGCTCTGCACCCATCACTGTAGCGTTGCTGGCGGCGGCTTTGCTGCTCTAGACTCTCCGTCCTGCCCTGTGGGGGCTTTGGCTGTAGGGCTGCAAATATAAAAGAAGGCTTTGCCAGGCGTGCCCCTACTGCCACCGATAGCTTTGTTGCTGGCCCTGCGGACCAAGGACTGAAAAGCCTCCTAGACCAGACCATAACCCAAAGGTTGGTGGAGGCCCCCTTTGCAGGGATAGTGTTGAAGGCCCCTGGGCCCCCCGCGCTCCTTGCTCCCCCCTCATAATCCAGCTCTGACCAACAGTATTAAATGATTGATCAGCAGATACATATTATTAACTGGCAGGAATATATCACTAACAAGCAGAATCATATTATTCACCAATACTAAAGATGAGTGAACCTGAAGTTGGCTTTGTACCGAATTTTGCGAGTTCGGGTTTCCAAACCTGAACACAGACTTTAGCCAGACGTCCATGTTTGAGTTTGGGGTCTGTCCCAAAGACAGAAAAGCAAAAAGCACTGCTGTAACTTATCTGAGCCCCGATCAGATAAGTTGCAGCTTTTCAAACTGGCCCCACTCAGGGCTACAATAAGATGGCCGTCCACTCCCATGGGTGAGGACACTCCTAGTGCTGACACCCCTAGCGTCTTCACTTCACTGAGAACTGGCGGCCATTTTTTTGCATCTCCAGTTTGGGCCTGTTTGGAACGCCACCACTGACAGAAGAGGATCAGGGCTCGGGTAAGTTACAGCAGTGCTTCTGCTGCACATTCTGCACCCCCACCACAGCCACCATCCAAAGTTTGGGTCCCGACTGATTTAAATGCTGTCCAGATTCGGGTCATTCACAGTTCGCCCAAAATTGCTGAACCTATCGCTAAACATTAGCATCATTTTATCAGCTAGCAGCATTATACTATCAACCAGCAGAAGCATATTATCAATCAGAATCATTATGCTGTCAACCAGCAGCATCACATTATAAGCCACCTGTATTCTATTATCAGCCAAAAGCTTCCTGTTATCAACTAGGTCTGGCCAGAGCAGCTTACAGGAGGGTATCCAAACCTGTCTGGGAGGGTGGTGAGCGGCTCGCTGTGGGACTAATAACATGCTCAGCACAGCACCTTGCGAATCCTTGACTGGCCCCCCCCTCATCTTGAACCACATCGCCTTCCACCTCCTTCCCACTGACCATAGCATTGGCCATCTCCTTATCTCTTCCCCTGGTGCCACTGGCCATCATTGCAACCCTTGGTCACTGACACCCACACACCTTATATTTGCCCTCAGACTGTGGTCTGATGGTCTTAAGACCCCTGCAGCAGAAAGCTCTTGCAGGTAACCCTTAGTGCATGAGAGTATGGATCCCACATTCACATCCACTATTATCTCGATCCCACTTTGCTGTCACGAGATTTGAAGGATCGTACCTCTCGGCCCACCTGACGTCACTGCAATGCCAGAAAAACACGGTACGGTCTCTGCACTTATTTAATGTTACATTCTGCCCCACCTAGAGGGTATAGGAGGTCATCTGGGCACAGTTGTAAAAAGACACCGCCAGTCCACGAAGACTCAGGGTGGCATGGGGAGTGAGAGAGTGTGGTCCACACAACATGCTCTCACAACCCTGACAGGCTGAGGGGCCCCTTTACTAACACCAGCGAACAGAGCCCTGCCAGCTTGGTAGAATTGCCACCAGCTTCTCGTTTGACATAGCCCTGGTCCTTTAACGGGGTTATATCGAGCCAGAAACCAGCCCTGGTAGCATATAATATTATCCAGAGAAAGAACCAACGAGTGGATTTGTGGATCGAGATAAAAGAACAGCCCGAGATTAAGTTGTATATTTAATTAAATGTAATCACCTTAAGGATGCACTAGACAAACAATATATATATATATATATATATATATATATATATATATATATATATATATATAATATATATATATATATATATATATACTGGTCAGACAGGAAAATACAGGTGGTAGTTACAATCAGAAATTAGCAGACGAAGTAAATGTGAGCTACTGTTTGATGTTAGGCAGTGATGCAGAACAACCACAGGGAGGCGTTAGGTGAATGGCAAGTTTCTGGTTCTAGGCCCCCTCCAGCACGATATCTGATGTGACCTCGATCAAAAGTAGACAGCTGGAGCCGGAATTGCTTGAGCATTTAAACATCTGGTTGGTCGCTATCCACCTACCCCTGGAATGGACCTAGATCTCCTTCCTTTAGAGTTGCTAGCTAAGAACTAAAAAAACATAATATGGGTCAGAACTCTTCAAAGGAAAGTCATCAAATCCTGGTGGCCCCAAGCTGTGACAGTCAGTTAGCCTACTTTTTTTGAGTTAATTTTTTTGGGTGTTGTTCACCAGTTGGGGTGGGGGGGCATCCAGATTACCGTACCCACGACCCCACCCCATGTGTACCACCCTAGGAACCACAGTTTCGCATACAGTACCTTCACTGCATTCCCCAGGCCTTGCAATTGACAAGCAGCAGCCATGAGGTTCTAAGTCTCTTCTGCATTTCCAGTCACATAAAGAGACCTGGACCATGTGACCACTTGCAAAAAATGTCATGACCAAATTTTGGAAGGTAGGGGCCATTCTGTCAGATATCAGAATATCCCCCACATGCCTAACAGACTGAATTTTGGGTGCACTTTTGGGTGGGAACTGAGCAATCAAAAACTAGTTATGCATGAACACCAAATACCTGCCACTATGGTATTTTAGGCTGTAGGTCCTCCTAAAGAGGAGCAATCACCAGCCTAGAGGAGTCTATAAGACTCAAGGGCTGTTGGTCTTCCCTACGGTTGTTTGAAACCCTCTTGTTTCGCCCTGAGTCTTACCTGTCTGGAATTCCACAGTACATTGCAAGCCGTAATGGCCTTTCTCTAGCTGATGCGTGAACCTAAACCAGGCCTATCTGAATGGCTGGTTTGGGGAGGGACAGCTGGAGTGCTTGGCGTGCTTGCCATGCTTTGGTCCTTCTGCATTTTTTCACGCTGGAAGAAAGCCTGCACATGTGCCGACGGAAGAGCTGCCAGTAAGCAGAACTAGGGATCAGGGTAAATTCAAACAGCGGACCATCCTAAATCAGGATGCCTCAGGTGCCACAAACAGAACTTGGGTTGTGTTCCTCTTTAAAATCTTCCTGGTATAGGATATATTCCACCTTGTCTCACATAGTCTGAAGTATAAGCAGGACGATCTTCACTTTTCTGGGAGCGGCGAGACCCTCCTGCACACTATTGTGTCATGAGTCACACACCGCTCCACAGATTAAGCTGCCATTTTTACTCGGCGCATACATCTTCGAAGCTTCCCACTCCCACACGAAACATTGATCCGATCTGGGATGCGGAGAGCTGCTGGGATTTAAATCTTGGCAGAAGGAGCCACGGTGGAGTCTTTCCAAGTCGATAATTGAAAACAGCTTCCTTGTCACTCCGCCGAGCAAAGTTTTTTTTTTTTTCTTGTTGGCTTCTGGTGTGAGAGAATAAAGTATCCTCCCAGGATCCTGGTCCTGGAAGACGTAACGCTCACTTTCAGAAACTGGAAAAGTGGGAAGGAGCGTGCGGGAGAAAGAGGGCCTGAGCCGAGAGCACGGGCCTTTGTGTTATGGGCCGGTGTGTGTGCCAGGACCCGAGCAACCGTTGTACCTGGTAACCGGTTCTGCCAAATGTGATGAGCCGACATTATCCTCTTGTCTCGCCATAGTGTTATCAGGCGAAGGAGGTAAGGAGTAGGTAGCTGGAGGCTCCGAGACCTCAGCAGCCATTGGCTCTCGGCAGATTCACTAGTAAAACAAGGTGATTGTGTAGCTGTTCATTCTCTGGACAAAGTTGATTTCAACCCCAATTTTGCCTATTTAGTTAATTCAAGCCAAACAAAACTTTGGTAACATTTCTCTATTTTATAAAAAAAAAAAAAAAAAAAAAAAATTTAAAGACTTGATAGTAAAAGTTAACCCTTATGTTCCTGGAGCATTCCAAATTGGAAGAACCCCCTCCTACCCAAGTTTTTTTTTTTCACATTGGCTTCTGGTGTGAGAGAATAAAGTCTCCTCCCAGGATTCTAGTCCTGGAAGACACAACGCTCACTTTCAGAAACTGTAAACGTGGGACGGAGTGTGCAGGCCGAAGAGGGACTGAGCCGTGTGTGCCAGGACCCGAGCAGCCGCTGCACCCAGTAACTGGTGCTGCCAAATGTGATAAACCGCTCACGCGGAGGAATCATTACCCTCTTGTCTTGCCATAGTGTTATCAGGCGAAGGAGGTAAGGAGTAGGTAGCTGGAGGCTCAGAGAGCTCAGCAGCCATTGTCTCTCAGCTATTTCACTAGTAAAACAAAGTGATTGTGTAGCACAAGTTGTTTTTCTGGACAAAGTTAATTTAAACCCCAATTTAGCCTATCTAGTTGGTTCAACCTAAATAAAATTTTGGTAAGATTTCTTTCTACCGTTTCATAGAAAAAAATAATTTAAAGAATTGATAGCAAAAAGTTACCCCCCCCCACCCTTCCTGGAGCATTCCAAATGAGAAAAAAACCCTCCCACATTTTTTTTTTTTTCTTGTTGGCTTCTGGTGTGAGAGAATAAAGTATACTCCCAGGATCCTGGTCCTGGAAGACGTAACGCTCACTTTCAGAAACTGTAAACACGGGAAGGAGCGTGCATGCCCAAGAGGGCCTGAGCCGAGAGCACGGGGCTTTGTGTTATAGGCCAGTGTGTGTGCCAGAACTCGAGCAGCCGCTGCACCTGGTAACCGGTGCTGCCAAATGTGATGCAGATGCCGCTCATTTGGAGGAAACATTATCCTCTTGTCTCGCCATAGTGTTACCAGGCGAAGGAGGTAAGGAGTAGATAGCTGGAGGCTCCGAGAGCTCAGCAGCCATTGGCTCTCAGCAATTTCACTAGTAAAGCAAGGTGAACCAATAACCAAATGGCACACTTGAAGGATATCCCAAAGTGCATGCACATCCAAACCGGTCACACATGCCCTCCACCTCTCATATCTACTTACCAGATTCTTAGTTGGGAGCGCATATATAACATTCCAAGAGCCTCATTACAACTCATAGGAGATGGATGACCGGACGTCCAAACCACATTATTTTAGGATGGTAGTTGGCAATTCAAAATCCTTGCATTTGGTGACCACATTAAAAACAAGAGAACACAAACAAATCTAGTGCATCTCTCTCATTAAAAACATATAATTTTAATATTTCAAATATACACTTACAAATTTCAATGCTCAGGAGCGCAAGAGTTAAGAGTTACTAGGCAAACCCCCTTGTCTTCCTCCATTACGGCCGTCAATGGAGATATAAGGATTCAGGGCTGGGCCAGATAGTATTGCCAAAAATAAAAGTGCCCTGCCTAACGCGTTTCGCTGTAATATCAGCCTTTGATAAAGCTGGTAAGCAGATATCTGAGAGGTGGAGGGCATGTGTGACCAGTTTGGATGTGCATGCACTTTGGGATATCATTCAAGTGTGCCATTTGGAGGAAAAACTTTGTTGCTCTGTGCTATTATTGGTTTATATTGGTTTGGGACTTGCTTGGGATGAGAAGTCTGGCACGTTGAAGCAGATTGGAAGAATTTAATTGCAAAGCTGGACTTTCTTAAACATTTTTATGCGCAGTGTAATTTATGCTATTTTTCACAGTAAAACAAGGTGACTGTGTAGCACAAGTTGTGTTGCTGTTCATTCTCTGGACAAAGTTAATTTCAACCCCAATTTAGCCTATCAAGTTAATTCAAGCCAAACTAAATTTTGGTAAAATTTCTTTCTACCATTTCATAGAAAAAAATTATTTAAAGAATTGATAGCAAAAGTTAACCCCTTCCCCTTCCTGGAGCATTCCAAATTGGAAGAACCCCCTCCCACCCTAGTTTTTTTTTCACGTTGGCTTCTGGTGTGGGAGAAGAGGGCCTGAGCCGTGTGTGCCAGGACCCCAGCAGCCGCTGCACCTGGTAACTGGTGAGCTGCTCATTCGGAGGAAACATTATCCTCTTGTCTCGCCATAGTGTTATCAGGCGAAGGAGGTAAGGAGTAGGTAGCTGGAGGCTCCGAGACCTCAGCAACCATTGGCTTTCAGGAATTTCCCTAGTAGAACAAGGTGATTGTGTAGCGCAGGTTGTGCTGCTGTTCATTCTCTGGACAAAGTTAATTTCATCCCCAATTTAGCCTATCTAGTTGATTCAACCCAAACTAAATTTTGGTAAAATTTCTTTCTACCATTTCATGGGAAACATAAGAAATGATAGCAAAAAGTTAACAACCCCCCACTCTCCCCCATCCTGGAGCATTCCAAATTGGAACCAATTTTTTTTCTTGTTGGCTTCTGGTGTGGGAGAATAAAGTCCCCTCCCAGGATTCTAGTCCTGGAAGACACAACGCTCACTTTTGGGAGCTGGAAAAGTGGAAAGGAGCATACAGGCCGAAGAGGGCCTGAGCCGAGAGCACAGGGCTTTGTCTTATGGGCCGGTGTGTGTGCCAGGACTCGAGCAGCCAGCCGCTGCATTTGGCAACTGGTGTTGTCAAATGTGATGAAAACGAGCCGTTTGCTCACAGCAACGTTGTCCTTTTGTCTTGATTAGGGATGAGCGAACCGGTTCGGACGAACCGGAATTCGCTCCGAATTTCAGGGAAAATTCGATTCGGCACGAACCTGAATTTTTTTTGGTTCGTGCCGATCGAATTTTCCCTGAAATAAAAAAAAAAAAATGCCGGCATGGTGTGAGCGGGCAGGCCGGCTACGCTGTCAGCGGGCGGCGCCCTCTGATGACGCGTCCTCTGATGACAGCTGAGAGCGGCGCCGGCCTCCACGCTCCGACCATGCAGGTAAGTGTTTGCTTTTTAAACAAATGCCGGCACCATGCCGGCATTTTTTTTTCAGATGAGCGATTCGTGAAAGTTCGATTCGGGCGAACCCGAATTTCTTGGGAAAATTCGGCGAATCGAACTTTCAAGAAGTTCGCTCATCTCTAGTCTTGATGTAGTGTTATCACAAGGAGGAAGCTGGAAGTTGTTCCGAGGCCTCAGCCGCCATTGGTTCCTGACTATTTCACCAGTAAAACAAGGTGATTGTGTAGCACAAGTTGTGTTGCAGTTAATTTTTTTCTGAGCAAAGTTAAGTTCAACTGCAAATTATCCTATTCAGTTGGCAGGGCCGGAGTAAGTGGGGTGGAGGCCTCTGGGCACAAAATCTGGTGGAGGCCCCAGATACAGCATTTTCTTCCCTTTAAAATAATAGTCCAGCCATGTAACTGATTGGTGGTTGTATGGCACCCGCCCACTTCTTGGAACTTCCCTTGTGCGGGTGCGTGCTGCTCGGGAACTCCTGCTTTGCCATTCTGGGTGGGGGGTAGTGTAGACTGGGGGGTTAACTTTTTGTTTTTGGTCCCTTTTACTCCAGTAATCCAGCTGCAGATTAAGTGCCTGCGATTTTTGGATCGCATGTGCATAATGTGCTGGTGTTTGTGTGATTCAAAGCAACGCTTGCATATTGTGTGGGCGTATAATCATCCTTTTTGTTCTTTTTTTTATTTTTTAAAAGAATAATTAAAAAAGATAGGAGGGCGGAGAAAGGAAAGGAGGAGAAAGAAAAGGAAAAAAAAGCCAAAAAAAGAAGAAGAAGAAAAAAAAAACAATAAAAGAGAGGAATGAAAGAAAAAAAAGGGGGAAAAGGGGAAAGAAAATCAGAAAGAAAACAGGACATAAGGAACATATTCCTTGATTCAATGAGTTCATAGTAATAAAAAATTCAATTCAGGAGAAAAGGGCTAGAGATGAGCGAACCGGTTCGGACGAACCGGAATTCGCTCCGAATTTCAGGAAATATTCGATTCGGCACGAACCCGAATATTTTGTGGTTCGTGCCAATCGAATTTTTCCTGAAATAAAAAAAAAAAAAAAGCCGGCATGGTGGGAGCGGGCCGGACGGTTCCCACCATGCCGGCATTTAAAAAAAAAAAAAAAAAAAAAAAAAGCATTTTTGTCGGCATGGTGGGAGCGGGCCGGCCGGCCGGCTCCGCTGTCAGCGGAACCGGCCGACCCGCTCCCACCATGCCGGCATTTTAAAAAAAAGCAAACACTTACCTGCAGGTCCGGAGCGTGGAGGCCGGCGCCGCTCTCAGCTGCCACCATGCCGGCATTTACCGGCCCGCTCCCGCCATGCCGGCATTTTTGATGGGGAACTTCGTAAAAGTTCGATTCGGCCGAACCCGAATTTCTTTGTGAAATTCGGCGAATCGGCCGAATCAAACTTTTCAAAAGTTCGCTCATCTCTAAAAAAGGCATAAGAATGTCACTGTTGCTGAATCACCAGATAGGAAGACAATGAAAGTCAATGGCACTTTTTTACTCCTAAGAAACGTAGAGAACTGTCTACTCCTTTCTACACTGTAGTAAAAGCCATTGACTCATTGTTTTTATCTGGTGATTCAGTAACAGTGACATTCTCATTTCTCATGAATTGAATTTTTTACTTCCATGATAATTTTTTTCAACTCTTATTGAATCGAGGCTTTAGGCCCTTATTTATGAAGGAATAGCGACAGGTAGCGACTGGTGAGCGTCCGGTAATGACGGGCCCCGCCACGAGAACGCCGGCTCCCCACCACAATCACACATTTATCAAGCCAATCCTGCTTAGCGACTGAGATAGCGCCATATAGCCACTCATTCATCATTATTCCAGCCTCTGGGGTTTAAACATGCATTTCACAGCGCGAGAATTTTTTGAGCATGATTTTTTGATAAATATGGTGGAAGCCGGTCGCTCTGACCAGTCGCTATCATGCGCACCCATACATCGCGGAACCTGTCAAATAGCGACTCGTAACCTTGTATTCAACATTAGTCGCTGTCAACAACCGAACAACGGCCAAGCACAGCGACTACTAGCGGGCGCTGTGAAAATACCGCTACAGTCACTCAACTGTCGCTACATGTCGCTATTAATAAATCAGCCTCCCCGTCTCTTCTGCTCTTCTGCTCTATTCTGTTTAGGCATTTACTAAGGATCAAGGCTGACATCTGTAGCTCAGCATTGAGCGCAGCGCACCCTGTGGCCGCCACCAGTACTGCGCACTGTACGGTTCCCGGTCCGGTTCTCCTGGGGCTAGAAACGGCCCAGCTGTTACACTACTAAACAATAAGAATAACAAATACAAATGGTGATTTCTGTCCATAGATGATGCCGTGTGAGCACAAACCAGATAACTAAGGTGGAGAGTAAAGATGGGTGAACCTGAACCCCACACATTCGTGTTTGTACCTAACTTTGCAGGTTCAGGTTCCCAAACCCAAACATGGACTTCAGCCAGAAGTCTGTGTTCGAGTTCAGCGTCTGGCCCGAACACGGTAAAAGCTAAACAGCCCAACAACCCACTTCACCTAAGGTTACAGCAGCAGTAGGCTGTAACATACCTCTGCCCGATCCTCAACGCGGTGGAGAATTTGAAACTGGCTACAAAAAGATGGCTGCCGGCTCCCATGAGTAAGAACACTCTTAGTGCCAGCACTAGAAGTGTCCTCACTCATAGGAGCCGGCCGCCATCTTTCTATATCCCCAGCTGGGGCCAGTTCTGAATGCTGCTGGCGCCACAGGTGGCAAGAGGATTGGGCAGAGGTGAGTTTATAGTGGACCAAAACCCAGGATTTTGACTATCCTGGGTTTTGTGGCCCGCTGTGTGAAACCCCTTAAGTCAACGAAATCATCTTACAGTGCATGCGTGGCCACTCGTCCAATCAGCGCGCTCGGATGCTCTGATGTCAGCTAGTCTAAGCCTTCGGCAAAGGCGAGCTGATCCGTGTGCACTGACGCACGATTCACGAATGCCTGGCGCTGGCACGCGCCCTGCTAGTGTGATAGTGGGAATCCGGCTGCGGCTTGCACATGCACCGCTGGACCGGGAAAGAAGGTAAGTGTATAGTAGACCTGGGGGGGTTTGGATGCCCCGGGGGGGAGGCTTTTGGTTCACTTTATGCAGTGTGCTTCTGCTACATGCTCCGCACCCCATGCCACCCCGCCAGAGCCCCACTCCAAAGTTCGGGTTCCCCGAACCCAAACATTTATTCAAAGTTCAGTGGAATTAGCCATACCCAAACTTTGGTGGGTTCACCCATCCTTAGTAAAGAGGCATCGATGGGTGTAGCAAGGGGGGAGCAAGGGGGCACGTGCCCCCGGTGCAACAGGTCCGGGGGCACCAAAGGAGGGCCTGGGAACAGGTGAGGGGCGCCATTTCGAATGTTTGCCCCGGGTGCCAGAAAGTCTAGCTACTCCTTTGGATGGAGCCTCCTGACCTCATGGGCCCAGATGTGGCACCTACCTGTTGGCAGAAAATGATAGCACAGCCGGCACCAATGTGATTTAGCATGCCTAGCCAGGTTTATCAAACGATTAGCAGGTGTCACGTGAATGTTATTCTATCCTGTACAGAACTCGCTGCTCCTCCAAACAAACCGTCTACTTCCCGTGTTTCTCGTAGAGACAGCGGCGGACACTATAGACTTCTCACGTCTCAGATGAAGATTGAATTGTTCATAAGGACCAGCAGATGTACATTAGCACATTCCAAAACAAAGGCCTCATAAGCTCAGGATGACCCCAGGGGAAAGCTAATTACCTCCCGGAGGTCGGGGTCACTTAGGCAGGAAGTGATGTCACAATAGTAAAAGCATACAAAGCTTATAAAACTGTCCAGGAATGATCATCAGCACACCCTGCCGTCCCGCGGGAGCCCAGATAAGGACGAGAGCCATGAGAGCAACCAGGGGGGGGGGGGGGGAGGGGGGGCTAACTAACCGCTACATGAAAATCACATCCATCCTTACACCGCTTCTTGGCTTCCAGGAGGAAAACATTACTTGGCTTTAAGGGGAACTCTGCATTTACACCATGTAAATTAATTCAAAACTAAAACCAGAAATAGAACACTTTACATTATGGATGTAATGATGCAATTTCCAGCAGCTGTCATACAAATACAATGGATTTTTTATTCAAATATTCGAATATATTTAAATATAAATATATATATATATATATATATATATATATATATATATATATATATATATATAAATATATCGGTGTGGAGATGTATCTATTTATCTGTCTATCTACTTATATACCTTTCTATCTATCTATCTACCCCATATCTATCTATCTATCTATCTATCTATCTATCTATCTATCTATCTATCCCCTATCTATCTATCTCATATCTATCTATCTATCTATCTATCTATCTATCCATCTACCCCATATCTATCTATCTATCTATCTATCTATCTATCTATCTATCTATCCCCTATCTATCTATCTATCTATCTATCTATCTATCTATCTCATATCTATCTATCTATCTATCTATCTATCTATCTATCTATCCATCTACCCCATATCTATCTATCTATCTACCCCATATCTATCTATCTATCTATCTATCTATCTATCTATCTATCTATCTATCCCCTATCTATCTATCTATCTATCTATCTATCTATCTATCTCATATCTATCTATCTATCTATCTATCTATCTATCTATCTATCTATCTACACCATATCTATCTATCTATCTATCTATCTATCTATCTATCTACCCCATATCTATCTATCTATCTATCTATCTATCTCATATCTATCTATCTATCTATCTATCTATCTATCTATCTATCTATCTCATATCTATCTATCTATCTATCTATCTATCTATCTATCTATCTATCTCATATCTATCGATCTATCTATCTATCTATCTATCTATCTATCTATCTATCTCATATCTATCGATCTATCTATCTATCTATCTATCTATCTATCTATCTGATATATTTTATATTTTGCTGAAAATAGGTCATAACCCAGGATTTGGTTGTTGGCCCCGGGGAATCCAGATTTGGAATGCCCCTCTGCGCATGCTTCTCTCGCCCAGTTCCCACATTCAGCCCCGATTCATAGGTCCGGCATACATAGCAGGGGGCAGTGCATCCCCGGCCTTCTTGCAGTCTGCAGCATGCTCCCATGTAATCCTATCTGAATGGCTGGGCTGCAGAGACTCCAGGGAAGCAGATGCAGATAGTTTTGGTCCACTTTAAACACCTGACCGCAGACCAGATGCTATAGGCATGCTGTGTCCGTCTGAATATATATATATATATACTTTTTTCTGTTACATGTCCTGGCCACTCTTTACATTTGGGAAATACACCTTTGTTTTTGTGTATCTAATATTTGTTTTTATTGGCTCAGCAGTGAATGATGCTGGTATAGGTATTTTCTTGCACATATCTATTTACATACCTTCCAGCTTTTCAGTGTGGGAGACTTGGTAAATGAAGGCACACCCCCTCATTGATTGATAGCTAGGATATAGGATGTAACAGTTACAATGATAGAAACACTCTGAATAGGCAAATGAATCATTTATTTATGCAGATCTGCATGTTACACCTCAGAGAGTAGAACCCCAACACTTCCACCTTGTTTGTTGGTGGGCCTGGAGGTTTGGATGAATTGTAGCCCGCATAAGAAAAGACGTCTGGGTAGACAGTGTCTGAAGTGGTTAGCCATGTCTCTGTTAGGCCCAGGACTGTACAGGATTTGGTGATGAAGAAATCATGGACAGATGTGTGCCGCAAGGCTCTGTCCTGGGCCCCATTCTTTTTAATATATTTGTAAGTGACATAGGAGAAGGCTTGGTAGGTGCAGTTTGCCTGTTTGCTGATGATACAAAGGTTAGTAATAAGGTGGATATTCCTGGAGGTGTCTGCAACATGGAAAATGATTTAGCTTTACTGGATAGATGGTCAAAACTGTGACAACTAGAGTTTAATGTCTCTAAATGTAAAATCCTGCACTTGGGTAGAAGGAATCCCTGCTCTGAGCACCGTATGGGCAGCACTGTGTTATCCAGGACCTCGGAGGAGAGAGATTTAGGGATACTGATTACTGATAGCTGCAAGATGAGTGGACAGTGTAGCCAGGCAGTGGGAAAAGCAAGCAGGATGCTCGGCTGCATAGCTCGAGGCATCACCAGTAGGAAGAGGGAGGTTGGGATGCCGCTGTATAGAGCCCTGGTGAGGCCACAGCTAGAATACTGTGTGCAGTTCTGGAGACCTCCCCTGCAAAAATACATTATTCAAATAGAACGTGTCCAAAGGCCAGCAACAAAAATGGTGGAAGGACTTAAACTTAAAACTTATCAGGAGAGACTTAAAGAACTTAATTTGTACAGTCTGGAGGAAAGAAGGGAGAGGGGGGACATGATGGAGACCTTTATATATGTGACAGGAGGGAATAAGGTTCAGGAGGGAAGTGTTTTTAAGAAGAAACTTAACGATAGAACAAGGGGGCACAACCTGAAGCTAGTCGGGGGGAGGATCGGGAGCAATGTTAGAAAATATTATTTTACAGAAAGAGTAGTAGATGCTGGGAACAAACTTCCAGCAGGGGTAGTGGAAAAATCAACAGTCACTGAATTTAAACATGCCTGGGATAAGCACACATCTATCCTAAGATAAAGAGAACGCAGTATACACATAAGATAAAGAGAACATACAGTATACACATAAGGGCAGACTAGATGGAGCGTATGGTCTCCTTCTGCCATCAACCTTCTATGTTTCTATGTAAATTTGTTATGTACTGGCCTAGCGCTCCATAGACTACATACAACAGAGGTCAGGGAGCTTGGGTTAGGTGTTAGGTGTATGTAATTAGTAGGATTAGGGATGCGAGGTGTAGTGCAATGGAGGGAGCTAGTAGTGCTTTTGAAGGGGAGGGTGTGGGCAGAGATCTGGACCCAGATTGAGAATCATTAGTAGCACAATTAATAATCCAAATCATCTTTCTGACATTAAAAATCTTGATTTTCCCATCCAATAGTGAATCTGAATGGCCTGTGTCATGCCTTGGCCAGTTCCTCAGCCGGAATGCGTAGCTCCAGTATGAGATAATGGCTTCCTGGTCATCTTGTAGCTTTCCAGCCAATGTCCTGGGTCACGTCACCAGAGGTCGTGGAGCGTAGGTTAGGTGTTATGTGTATGATATTAGTAGGGTTACGGATACGAGATGTAGTGCAATGGAGGGAGTTAGTAGTGCTTCTGAAAATAGGGTTGAGGGGAGGATGTGGGCAGAGATCTGGGCCCGGATTAGGCGAGATATCTCCGGCAGCTAGGAGGAGAAGAGAGAGAAAGAAGAGGTGGCCATCGGAAGAAAAAGAGGCAGTGTGTTTGCTGTGCAATGTTGATGAAAAGGAGATTGTTTGAGGAGATATGAGGGGAGGGTAGAAGTGAGGGGGAGATGAAGAGGGATTTACCAGTAGCAGGGGGATGCCTTGCCGCTGTGGTTCTGAGCATGATTGGTAGCACCATTAACTAAAAAGAATTAATTAATCATCTTTCTGACACTCCCCATTTAAACGTCTCTAGTTTCCTTCGAATAGTGAATATGAATGACCTTTGTCATGCCTTAGCCAGTTCCTTAGGCGGAATGCGTAGCTCCAGTATGAGATAATGGCTTCCTGGTCATCCTGTCGTTTCCAGCCAACGTCCTGGGCCATGTCACCCGCCCCTTATCTCCCTCATTCACAAAAGCCTGACTATCTTTCCCGCCTGTGATCTGCCGCCATTACACCAACACGGCAGCGTTGACACTCTCCAGGGGAAAGGCCACTTTGTACTGGAGGAACTGACAATGTGCAAACACTCGGCCTGGTCCTCCTATCTCCAGGCCCGTATGATGCCTCCAGCCTATCACACTTCAGCCTTGGATAAGGCCCGACGGGAAGGAAAGAGCTTCAAAGGACTTGCTGTGTGAAAGAGGAAATTAAGGCATGAATAAACATGCTAAGCCGGCCATGTGATGGTTGATGTATCCAGGTCATCAGCTGGGAGATACCCCAAGAGAAGCCCTCAAACCAGAGCCAGCCTTCCTGTCCTGTGTCCTACTCCTCACACTAACATACTGTCATTCCTCTGTTAGATCAGAAGCCATTGGAGATATGGATGAAATAAGAGAACTTCTATCCTCCACAGATTTTGGTTTCTTACAAAGACCTCTTTAAGTGTCTGTGAAAGTTCTCAATTCAGTGTCTGTGAAAGTTCTCAATTCACCAGGTCATGGTCTATGTGTTGTAATAAGTCAAGGCTACTAAATTCATTATGTTTTTTTGGTAGCTACCTTCCTGGATTTCTCAATTCTAAATGATACTGTTGAGTATTTCCAGCAACATAATTAGGGTAGGTGTTAAAACAGCATTGTGTAGCATACAACAAATATTACATCCATGCTTGGCTTATCCATTTTAACATAAATTACTTCTATGGCCAAAATGCAAACCTGGCTGTCTCCCATACCATTGAACTCACCTGCCTGTGCTGGGCCTGCCTTTCCTGGGCTGGGCAGAGGTGGCTCTTAAATGCTGTGCTCATCTAAGATGAGCTGGGCAAAGTTGGCTTTTAAATGCTGGGTTCCTCTTTGTTGGGTTAACTGAGTTGGCTTTTCTGCGATGGGCTTGGCAATGATGGCCCTTCAATGCTGGGCTCACGTAAGTTGGGATGGGTGAAATTGGCTCTTCTATGCTGGGCTCAACTTTTCTGGGTTGGTTTAGTTTGGGATGCAGAGTTGACAGTTTAATGCCGGGCTTGTTTAAGTTGGGCTGGTCAGAGTTGTCTCTTCTTTGCTGGACTGGGTGAAGTTGGCTCTGTTACAATGAGCTTATCTGTTCAGAGTGGTGTGAAGTTGGCTCTTCTATGCTGGGCTCTGGTTATGCTAGGTCCATCCAGGCTGAACTGAGCAGGGCTGGCTTTTCTATGCTGGGCTAGGCTAGTTTGGCTATTCTTTGCTTGTCTATTCTGCGATGGGCAAAGTTGGTTCTTTTATATGAGGCAGGCCTAAGCTGGGATTTGTAGAGTTGGCAGTTGTATGCTTGAGTGAAGCAGGCTCTTCTATACTGGGCTCTCTTATGCTGGGCTGGGAAGGAAGATTTGGCTCTTCCTTTCTTGGTTTGTCTATTCTGGGATAGGCAGAGCTGGTTATTCTATACTAGGCTGGCCTAAGCTGGGATTTGTAGAATTAGAACTTGTATGCTGGGCTGAGAAGATATGGCTTTTCTATGCTGGGCTGGGGACAGTTATCTCCTAAATGCTCAGCTCGTACTGTATATGCTGAGTTGGGTAGAGTTGGCTCTTCTGTGTTGGGCTTGGTGAAGTTGGCTATATTATGTGGGTTGTTTTTCTTGTTTGGTATGCTAGATGATGGGGTAGATTCAGAGCCAGGTGAGAATTCTCACCTGCCATTGACTTTCATTGTCTACCTTGGGGATGATTCAGAGCCAGGTGAAAATTTACACCCGGTAGACAATGAAAGTGAATGGCAGTTTTCTCACCTGACTCTGAATCCACCTCTATGTTAAACTTAGACTAAACTTTTACTACTTAGCTTGCAGAGCACACAGGTCACATGTCCAGTAGCTGGCTTATTGGTGATGCCACCATCCCAGCCCAGAAAGGAGCACCAGGTGCTAGCACAGGTAAGTATATGGGGATTACCCATCGCTTTGTGGAATATGAAAGGTTTCAGGTCCAATTTAATGAAGTACAGTTGTGGCTGTGGCTAGGTAATACTTTTTGTCCTAAGGCTGGATTGGCAAGTTCTGATGGATGCCTGGGGCAGGAATCTAGACAGGCATTCACCAAGTAGATTGTATTTCCATTTCTGGGTCTCTGTGAGGCTTTAAGAAGCTTGGTTATGGCCACTGGTTAAAATAACCCAACAGCAGAAATGATATGATGAATCTATTGGCCTAAAAGCTTGATGCTCATTGCACGTCAAATCAAGAACTATCTTGAATGGCTGGTATATTCTTATTGATCTTTCATACTTACTAAAATAAACCAACCAAACCTCTTTGAAGGCAAGATTCAGCAGCTGAACAGTGATAAATATTCTCGATGCAAATCTTTTTTCAGCATCCTGCATTCTGATCCTGAAGCAAACCTATATAGCTCAACAAACTGAAAAAACCCTTGCCAGACCAGACAACCTTAGACCAAAGCAAGCTTCTGGAGACTTGCCTTTCTTCATGATAATCTCTGTCAGTTAGATAATTACAGACAGGTGCTGCTAATCAAGTGCACTTGATTATTTAATCACCAAGATGCTCTGCCAAGGAAAGACTGAACCTTTAACATCTCTCGGCATCCTAGCTTATTTTATTGAAGGCCTATGAAGCCATGACTCTCTCCCTTGCATAATCCCATTAGGGGCAGGACATCTTCCAGGACAGGTTTTTATATGACTGGTTGGGAATACAACATCAGTTACCTGGGTAATAACCTGGGCAATTACCAGGGCCCCTGGCATCTTCAGCAGCCCACTCAGGCTCATACTTTGCCATAGTATTATTTTACAGTGGACCCAAACCATCGAAGGTCGGGTGTTGTGTACAGACCTACTCATGGCTGGCAACAGGGGATGATCAGCAACAATGGAGAAGATGGCATGGAACGGAGGGCAGTTGATGGAAGCTCAGAAGGTGGCGAGAACCAGGTGACAACTGAGAGCAATAATGGAGTCTTTAGTGGCAGTGGACCAAATTGGTAGCAGCAGAAAATGCAACAAGAATTAGAGGACTGGCTATAGAGAAGTGTCACAGATTTCGCAGCAGAGAAATCCCTATTGTAGAATGACAACAATAAAAACAAAAAAGACGTTGGTTAACTGTAAGGCTGGCAAATCACACCACAGCACAACAATTGGCGAAAAACATAATATTTAATTAGTAGAACGATATGGCACAAAACATATACACCATGTATTTACACCGAGTCTACAGAAATACTAAAAAGCAATTGCTAGAGCTAAAACCAGGGGCCCCCGCCAGGTACTACCTGGACTCCACACACCCCTCCACACTTCAACCATACATACTGGCCGGCCAGCCTTAACAAGAGGGATAATATCCACAGCTACCGTGTTTAATGGGGATAAACCGTGATAAGTGAACAGAGCACACGCCAACCAGGCTGCTGTACAGATTTACAAGTGGACATATAAACATACATGTGTAAGGTAACTATACAAAAATACTGAGTGCTACGGCTGCTTTGAAATAAACACACTCTGGGTGCTGTACATATACACAGGTGGAGTCAGGAAACATACACGCATCCAGGATCCAGTGAAAGTCCAAAGTCCAAAGGCAGATACATGGCTGAGACAGGGAAGGCAAAACGCAAAGGCTGTGGCAGGAGTCCTGGGTTCTGGGTTCAAGATACAGAGTTCAGAGTCCGGGTCTGGGTACAGAAGACAATGCAATGCTGATCCATCGGCTGCAAGGGCGGTTCAGCTTATAAAGAGCAGGAAGTCAATAGCACAGGTGCTGGCTAATCACCAGCAGCTCTGCAGCAGAGGGCCACCTGCTGGTGGAGCAGCATACAGCAGGAAGAGGAGACAGGCAAGGTCTATACAAGGCAGATACAGGCTTCCATGTTGTGGGGAAAATCCAGACCTGACAGGAAGGCAATATGGACTGGAGGGCGATCAGCAGCAGAAGATGACCCATTTGTGGCAGGGGAACTGAAAGGTGACATCATGTGACACACTACTTTAGGGCCCACTAAGACTCTTTTGCCCAAGGGGCCCCCACAAACCTGAGGGGCATTCGTGTGTCACCAAAAGTGCATGTACCATGGGATAACTTCTATATTGAAAGTGGGGACTTTGAATTTGCTCTGTGTTTTATTTTTGGAAACACTGACATACTGTCAGCACTGCTGTAGGCACTTGTGCTCCCGCATTCACTTTCCCAAGCAGTTATGCATGGAATGATTACTCCACCAAATGATCAATAATCCTCCTGATTCTTGTCCCTAAAACATTTGCATTGCATTTCTGGTTTCCACTCAATCTTCCTTT
Source organism: Gastrophryne carolinensis (assembly GCA_027917425.1). Classification (NCBI taxonomy): domain Eukaryota; kingdom Metazoa; phylum Chordata; class Amphibia; order Anura; family Microhylidae; genus Gastrophryne; species Gastrophryne carolinensis. The sequence goes on along the minus strand of CM051234.1, from coordinate 22,131,868 downwards.
ACCTTAACTCTCTTCAAATGTAACTGTGTCTCTATTGGCTTTCTTCTCTTCTTAAAGTGGACCAAAACCCAAGATTTTGACTACCCCCCCCCCCTCCCCGCATGCTGCGTGAAAACCCCCTGGACGCCGAGACTAACTCACCTCTTCCTGGTCCATGGCTCGTCCAAGAGCAGCAGCTCTGAGCGCCCTGAAGGCCGCATCCTCCGCTTCCCTCTAACAGTGAGTGTGCCCGTGCCAGCCGTTCACAAATGCCTGGTGCGGGCACGCGGCCTGCTAGAGGGATGGTGGGATGGGTCCGCAGCTCTTAGACGCACCGTGGGACCGGGAAATGGGGTAAGTGAATGGGGCGACCTGGGGGGTTTCACACAGCAGGGCATCCTGATTTTGGATGCCCCAGGGGGAATGATCGGCGTGGGTTTATGTCCACTTTAATCAAGATTCTAGCTTCCCACTTTTTGATCTTTAGGATTCTAGCCACCTGCCTTAAACCGGACCTACACCCTGATTAAGAGTCTACTTATATGTTTCCCCCCTGTACATACAGATTGCTCACATTAATCCGGACCCTCATCCTGAATAAGAGCCTATCTTATATGTTTCCCCCACCCTGCACATACAGATTGCCCACATTAAAAATCATCCTACCTGCATCTGCTGCATTTTATGAGCCTTTAAACATTCAAGAAGGCGGCCTGGCCCATGCAGTCTCAGGCTGTCTGCAGACAGGAAGTGTCTTCTGACTGTGCCGCTCTGCATTCTGGGATTGCTGACCTTTTTCTGACCCCAGCTCTGCTCTGTCTGAGCAAAGCACAGCTATAACCCCGCCCCCAGCTCTTGCCGCCCCCAACACTCCTCAATATGTGATGCTTCTGAGGCAAGATGGCGGCGCCCATATCCTAGAGTCCTGAGCAGAGCTGCAGCCCGGTGGGGGAAAGAATAATAAGTGACTAAAAATATATAAATTTTAGATGCTGAGTAATCATTGTTTACTGATTTGGGCTTTTCATTAAATGGTGATGTAGGTCCGATTTAAACCTCCATCCTGTCCTCTCGTTTGTGTACCTCAGCCTGACCGCGGCTATCCTCAGTGCCTATGTTACCCTTCCCCGCCTGCTATCAGGAACTCTCAGTGGACAAGCCAAGGTTCTCTGCGGCTCCTGTTCATCCCAAAAATCAAGGGCCCTCACAGGGATGTACATAGGATTCATGGCCCTATAGCAAAACTCATACCGCCCCCACCAAAAAAACACACCCCAACATTACAGTGGACTAAAAGCCTCCACACCCGGCTCTAGAGTCAAAAAAACTGTAGGGACTGGTGAAAGCCTTCCCCAGAGGCATCCCAATGTGTGAAACTCCCAGGATTGTCCATAATCTTACCTTGTTCCCTAACATAGTGCATGTGCGGGCCTCCCCTGCACCACTCCATATGATGGCCACGGCCTTCCCAGGCTTTGTGTGCACAGCCTAAGGCAGTGGACATTCAATACGTTTAGTTGCCATGCATCAATATCAACATTCACATCGAGCCTTAGAATTTTGAGAGGCAGATTTCGGATGACCTCGGGAGTCACACACACACGAGCAACCCAAATACTGTCTGTGGTCTGATTGGAGTTTTAGGCAGCTTTGGCGCAGTGTGGTCCCTGTGTAGTCAATAGTGGGTCCAGTGAGGTCCGGTTCTTGAGAGACACTACTGCAGTATGCAGTGCTGTTATGCCATCTGCAGGGAGCACCAGGGGCCAGAGCTGTAGGTTCCACAGGGTAGAACTAAGATGTCTGCACCTTGTTTCCCCAAGTGCTCTTTACACAGAGCTCTGGGAATAAACAATGCACTGGCATCTTAGTTCCCCCCCCTCCCCATGTGCTGCATCAAAGTTATAGGGCAACCTCAGGGAAGCTGCTCCCAATTTATGCAATGCATTGCATGTCCCAAGTGGCGCTGACTGCACCTATACAGAGGCACCTTGGCGCTTGGTGGCGCAGCTTTAGCATACTTCTGCAGATGGGTGCCAACTGAGACCTCTGTTTTTAGCCTCCCCCACACAGCTCATGACCCCCCACCCCATGTACTTGCACAAAATCAAAAGATACAAGGAGGGGTGTCAGGCGCTCAGTCCAATTTATAGCTAACCTGGGAGGCTAACCTTTGGAATACACAAATCTTACAGCACCCAACCCTGTTAGCCAGCAAGCAATCCTATAAATTAGCTCTAAAATCTGGTTACAGAGGTCTCTGTTGGCACACATCTGCAGATGTATGTTGAAGCTGCACCAACAATGGAAGGCCAAAAAAAAACCCTTTCACTGCCAGCCTACCTAGAGATGTTGCATGCCTCCCAACTGTCCCGATTTTCCCGGGATTGTCCCGATTTTTGCAGAAAATCCCGCGGTCCCGGACCGTTAACAAATGTCCCGGGACGGCCTGCACCGTTGCGGTGTGTCCAGGGCCGCAATGACGCCGGCTCCTTCTGAATTAACACCGGCCGGCGCACGGGTGTGCGCGCAGGGGGAGGGCGCAGGGAGGGGGGAGCACGGGGGGCTGGGTTGGGGATTAAAAAAACTTACGCAGGCTGGCATGCAGGGGTGAAGGCAGCCGACATTGCTGGAGGGCGTGACAGGAGGTGTGGTCAGGGCATGGCAGTGGTGTTGTTGGGGGCGTTGTCCCGCTTTCACATTTTCAAAAGTTGGGAGATATGATGTTGTCACCCTTGGGGCCTACATACCAAAGAGGCAGGGGAGGCAGCTGCTACCAGGCCCTTGGGAGAAGGGGACCCTATGCAAACTGTTTCCCCTCCACCTTGAAGCATTTGTGGCAAAAGTGTAGGACTGCTGTTAGCCAGTATGCAATGTTGGCGCGCTGTCTGCTAGGAGCGCCACGTGAGAGAGCTGTAGGTTCTGCAGGGCGGGAACTACAATGCTAGCACATTGTTTACCAATGGGTCCCTGTGTATAGAGCACTTGGGAAAATAAGGTGCTGACATCTTAGTTCCACCCCGTGGAACCTACAGATCTGGCGCCTGGTGTTCCCTGCAGACAGCACAACAATTCTGCATAATGCGGTAGCTCCTCGGGAAGAACCAGACCTCACTGGGCCCCACTGCCATTGACGCAGGGCCCACACTGCTCCAACAATGCCCAGAACCCCAGACCTGATTTGGTATGCCCATGTTTGTGTGAACCCCCAAGATCAGCATGGATTGCTGTGCATATTAATACATGGCAAACAATGCTAAATTATTTGAATGTCGGGCTCCTCCCCCTGGATGCTGCCTCAGGCTGTGCACACAATGACTGGGAAGGCTGCACACATCGGATGGGGTGGTGCAGGGCAGAGCCACCCATGCGATATGAGATCTAGGAATGAGACGAGATTAGAGAGAAACTTCGGAGGCCCTGGAGTCAAAAATACTCACCATCTCCCAAAGCCGTTGCCACTTCTCTGCACCACATCCGCATCCTTGATCACCTCTAGCTTTCTGAATAGGCAGCACAGGCAAGCCACAGCTAGAAGCTGAACAGGGGATACGGTCTGTGGTGCACTCGGCTACCTTCGGTTACGCTTCGCTGCTTAGCCGTTTGACAGAGCCCAAGGGAGCCGAGTGAAATTTGGCCAAGCCTGCGCCGTTGGAACGCCAGGAAGGTGAGTGAATCGGGCGACTGGGGGGATACACACAGCAGGGCACCCCAATTCGGGGTGCCCCATCTGAGAGGAAAGTGAAATTCATGTATGTTGTTCCTCTTTAAAGGCGATTCCACAGTTTCACACATCAAGATGCTCCTAAGGAGGGCTTCCACCAGTCCCTAGAGTCTTTTCGACTAGGGATGGGTGTTCTGGGTTTTGGTCCACATTAATGCTGGGGAGTGTCTTTTTTTGGGGGAGGTCCACTAGGAGTTTTTCTATAGGGCCTGTCAAACCTATGCAAGCCCCTGTGTCACTCTGTTGCTAGATCATTTTTTACTATTTTGTGCTATAAATGTTTAACTGTGGTTTTTGAAGGAATTTCAAGGCATTGTCGGGATAATTATTTATTGTTCTTTTCAGTAGAATTTGGGCTTTAAATAAAATGTCTAGTTTTTAGTGCTTTCTTGATATTGTAAGTGAAATATGTGGAAAAAATGTTTTTTGCTTTTCAAGAAAATCATATTGTGTATAAAAGCCCCATTCCTCCTGGCTACAGCAATACTACATATGTATCGGTAGTCCCTTGTTTTTGCCCAGGAGACCCCCCAAACTGAAAAGAGAGCTTTATAAGATTTTCAAATAAAATATAACTATGCGCACCTTGCAGTTTTTCCGTTTACATTTTGAATCCCCCTGACAAACTATATATTCTGCGGTACACAGCTTTCTAGGTGTGCCAGGCTTGTTGTCTTGGGCACAGTTTTCTGCGGGCAAACCTTCGAAGAATTGCATAGGGTTTTCCGAAATAATAATAAAAAAGAGCTGAAATAAAACATTTTCCTATAATATCAGCAAACATGAAAAAACAAGCTAAATCTGAAAGTGCAAGGTCCCCTGAACATAACAATACCCAACATGCATAGGTACTTTTAACCTTTTAACTACCAGCTTCACCCTCTGTCACCATATTGCGCTATGTATACATGCGATTTAAAATAATAACATAAAATAAATACTGTTAAAGGACAAAACAAGTGTAATAATTATAGGTATAACATTTATTATAATTATTATTATTATTAATTAATTCCCCAGGTTTTGAATTCAGTACTATCCAAAGTTTTGCATTGGGGCAGTACACAAGTGCCGGCTTTTAGCCATTAAAATTCTTCTGCTATGAATCTCAGGAAACGTTAAATGTGGCACAATACCAAAATTTCAAGGAATTTGAAAATGAACAAAAAAACAGTCATGTTTAGTGCACGTAAGACATATGAAATCTACGCACATAGGGTGGACAATATGCTGAGAAAATAATCCATTTAGAAGCCACTGCACGGCTTTTCTAGAGCAGAGGCATGAGGATGGGGGAGTGAACTCCTCACACTATCTTCCTAAAATGAATTCCACATTATTTCTTAGGAAATTGCAATAATAATTATTGCAATTATCTGCTAATTATCTGTAACCCATACCATCATCATTTCATCAGTGTTCTATCCAGCTGCAGAGAGGTGGAGGGCTATTTTAAATTCCACAAGAACCTCATGTTGCATTTGCATACCTCCCAAGTGTCTCTGATTTGGAGGGACTGTCCCTCTTTTAAGTCCATATCCCCGTGTGCCTTGTTATTCTTCTACGTCCTCCTTTGAGGTGTAACATCTTTATCAATAAATGATTCATTTGCCTATTCAAAGTGTTTCTATTGTTGTATCTGTTACACCCTATCCTATCCATCCCTCAATGAGGGGGCGTAGGGGGAACAATCCTAACACAAATGTTTGTTTTACATTCCAAAAGAGGAAAACAAAAAGGCAGAAAACCAAAGACCTGACAAAACCCCTTTGGGGTTTGCAGATAAAGCGGCAACATGGGGTGCCACCATCCTAGGAGCGCCGATGGGCCCCAGAATTTCTTCTTATTTGGTTTTTGGTTTACGTTTTCTTTTTATTGGACTGGCGCTTTCTGGTGTGCGTGGGAGCAAGGGGGCACCACCTGCCTACTACCACCTGTCTGTTTTGTCTTGGCACCATCCTGCATTCTGGCACAGGGCGCGTTCCAAAATACAGTCGCCCTGGATGCAGGTGATATTTATTTGAGCTACAGTAAGTTTATGTGGGGCTTCTACTGGACTTTTTTCTATGGGGCCTTCACCACACATCCTCAACATCATGAGCCCAGATGAGCACTCTCTGGTACTTGAGCTACGTGGCCATCATCCTGCTGAACCTTCAATGTGAAACTATTTCTTCCCTAGTTTTTCTTCTTGTTGTTGTCTTTCTGGTTTCTGTTTGTTACCGTTTCAGTAACAAACTCAGTTTGGCCAATGTACCCTACAGAGGTCACAGAGCTCAGAGAGCCATAGAGTATATTGGGAGTTGAAAAAATCAGGATGTGCTATCGCTCCCTCCTGCTATAAGACTATAACAAACAAGATTAGTCATTCTGAAAAGCCTGCCGGCTTCCCGGTGTGGGTTACATTGTTTTACATTGTTACAGCTAAAAAAAGCAGCCAATTTAGCTTGTTTCTTTTGTAATCAGTTGTTACCCACTGTAAAACAGTCATGAGCCTGCTATTGGAATGTAAATAGCTTACAGATAGCTTAACGTGCAATGTAACATGTGCATCGATGGTGCTGTTTGATGGATTGTGAAGTTTGTTTCCTCTGTACATATGGGTTACAGATATAAACTCACCACCAACACCATTCTGACAAAATGTTGGCTGCTCACCTTGCACTGCCCTGCAGTTACATTGTAAACAGTCAGCGCGCCCGCTGCTGTTTTGCATTGTATAGCAGCGGCCCAACTTTTGTAACAATGTAATAATCTCACAGCTGACCCACAGCTTTCTGTGATGTGTGACTGATCTCTCTATCGTGCTGTTGTGATGGAGAATGCCACATCTGTATACTGTATACTTGGTAGGAGAACGCTGCTGCACATGACAGGACCAGGCTGTCACAACACGCTTACCTGCCATTCGTTTCTGCGGCTTCCTTGAAAGACGCAGGTGGCTGATTGGGACTCTTACTGCATCCGCGTCAGACGCCGAGCGCGACCTCGTACCCCTTTCCTCGCTGCATCATCGTCTCTCTGCTCATGCTCGCGCGAGCACAGCTAGTTTATGCCCTGAATTAAAAGGCCAATGAGCCCTCATTGTTTACTGGGTGAAACACCCTTAGGGTTTAAACTGGGCAATCAGCCCAAAGATTGTGATAGCACCAATGATGCACATTCCCTTTGTCCAATCCCATTTGGATCAGTCCTATAAAGACTTTACCCCCCCCCACCAGTGTGTCACTGCCCATGATAGTGTTTAGCTGGGTGTCATTTTTACTGAGAATTCCCATAATGTGATCTGTTGCCGAAACTTGCTAGTCTGACTATCCTGAGCTGGCCGTCTGTCCCGACCTCAGCCTGAATCCCGACTACGATCCCGTCTCATCCTTGGTGCTTCGAAGCTCTCTGATCTCCTGACTTGACCCTTGGCGTGACCTTTGACCTTACCTGTTTTCTCCCTCAACTCTGTTGCTGTACCTACCTTGGCTACTTGAGTTTGCCCAGTCTTACCTTCAGGGGCCTGGCTAAAGGTCAAGCTAGCTGCGGAGATTGGGGGTTGTAGGCTCACAAAGAAGACGGGTGTCCTCAGGGTTTGACACAGGCAACATCACAACATAAAAGTTGGACATGGAAATTAGGATCATCTCTACTAAGGTCCAACAGGGTTTGAAGTGTGAGCAAGGGGTAGACGTTAAATCGAGCTGTGAGGCCTGACATAGACATGGCCTTGAACCGTGATGTGTGGTCTGTTATCACTTCAACTCTGCCTGTTGGTCCACCTGCTGTTGTGTTTGTATGTGTGTCTATGTGTGTGTTGTGTCTTTATGACTTTCCCCTGGGATCCCTGTTTCATGTTTCCTGCCCTCTCACAGGTGTTTCTCATTGTCTCCTCTGTCTTTCTGAGAAAGGGATGCAAGTATCCTCCATGCTAGCGTTGCCCACGTGCCACAGACAAGGATGTGCAGAGAACTTTGAGAGAATAGAGTGGGGTCCGCGGAGTCCTTGGACGCTGTACTACATTCTAGAGGGATCACACTGCAAAGCAGCAATACCTTTCCTCCGCTTTATTCAGAACTTTTGCAAAACCCTTCACAAGACAATTTCAGCATGTTCAGCATCCGTGCACCACTCTTGGGGTGACGGTTGCAGGTGGCTTTATGGACTTCTTTCTGCACAGTTGTCTTGTCCCTCTTAGGCTTAGACTGCTTTCCTCATAGAGTTGTCCCAGTTGAGTCCCCAGTAGGTATAAAGTTCTGGCTCCTTCTCCCTCTCAGGTGCTGACCTCCATTTTTACTAGGCCATCTCTGACCAAGTGTCTGCGCTACACTCTCACATACACCGGCTCACTCACACTGAGCTAGGAAGTTCCCAGCCCTAGACTCTGCTCACCTGTTCCCAGCCCTAGACTCTGCTCACCTGTTCCCAGCCCTAGACTCTGCTCACCTGTTCCCAGCCCTAGACTCTGCTCACCTGTCCCCAGCCCTAGATTCTGCTCACCTGTCCCCAGCCCTAGACTCTGCTCACCTGTTCCAAGCCCTAGACTCTGCTCACCTGTCCCCAGCCCTAGAATCTGCTCACCTGTTCTCAGCCCTATACTCTGCTCACCTGTTCCCAGCCCTAGACTCTGCTCACCTGTTCTCAGCCCTATACTCTGCTCACCTGTTCCCAGCCCTAGACTTTGGTCACGTGTTTCCAGCCCTAGACTTTGGTCACCTGTTTCCAGCCCTAGACTTTGCTCACCTGTTTCCAGCCCTAGACTCTGCTTACCTGTTTCCAGCCCTAGACTCTGCTTACCTGTTTCCAGCCCTAGACTCTGCTCACCTGTTCCCAGCCCTAGACTTTGCTCACCTGTTCCCAGCCCTAGACTCTGCTCACCTGTCCCCAGCCCTAGACTTTGCTCACCTGTTCCCAGCCCTAGACTCTACTCACCTGTCCCCATCCCTAGACTTTAGTCACCTGTCCCCAGCCCTAGACTCTGCTCACCTGTCCCCAGCCCTAGACTCTGCTCACCTGTCCCCAGCCCTAGACTCTGCTCACCTGTTCCCAACCATATACTCTGCTCACCTGTTCCCAGCCCTAGACTCTGCTCACCTGTTCCCAACCATATACTCTGCTCACCTGTTCCCAGCCCTAGACTCTGCTCACCTGTCCCCAGCCCTAGACTCTGCTCACCTGTTCCCAACCATATACTCTGCTCACCTGTTCCCAGCCCTAGACTCTGCTCACCTGTTCCCAACCATATACTCTTCTCACCTGTTCCCAGCCCTAGACTCTGCTCACCTGTTCCAAGCCCTAGACTCTGCTCACCTGTCCCCAGCCCTAGACTCTGCTCACCTGTTCCCAGCCCTAGACTCTGTTCACATGTCCCCAGCCCTAGACTCTGCTCACCTGTCCCCAGCCCTAGACTCTGCTCACCTGTTCCCAGCCCTAGACTCTGCTCACCTGTTCCCAGACCTAGACTCTGCTCACCCGTCCCCAGCCCTAGACTCTGCTCACCTGTTCCCGTCCCTAGACTCTGCTCACCTGTTCCCAGACCTAGACTCTGCTCACCTGTTCCCTGCCCTAGACTCTGCTCACCCGTCCCCAGCCCTAGACTCTGCTCACCTGTTCCCAACCATATACTTTGCTCACCTGTCCCCAGCCTTAGACTCTGCTGAACTATCTCTAGACTCTGCTCACCTGTCCCCAGCCCTAGTCTCGGCTCACCTGTCCCCATCTTTATACTTTGCTCACCTGTCCCCAGCCCTAGTCTCGGCTCACCTGTCCCCATCTTTAGACTCTGCTCACCTGTTCCCAACCATATACTTTGCTCACCTGTCCCCAGCCTTAGACTCTGCTGAACTATCTCTAGACTCTGCTCACCTGTCCCCAGCCCTAGTCTCGGCTCACCTGTCCCCATCTTTATACTTTGCTCACCTGTCCCCAGCCCTAGTCTCGGCTCACCTGTCCCCATCTTTAGACTCTGCTCACCTGTTCCCAGCCCTAGACTTTGCTTACCTGTCCCTAGACTCTGCTCACCTGTCCCTAGACTCTGCTCACCTGTCCCTAGACTTTGCTCACCTGTCCCTAGACTCTGCTCACCTGTCCCTAGAATCTGCTCACCTGTCCCCATCCTAGACTTTGCTCACCTGTCCCTAGACTCTGCTCACCTGTCCCCATCCTAGACTTTGCTCACCTGTCCCTAGAATCTGCTCACCTGTCCCCATCCTAGACTTTGCTCACCTGTCCCTAGACTCTGCTCACCTGTCCCCAGCCCTAGACTCTGCTCACCTGTCCCCAGCCTTAGACTCTGCTCACCTGTCCCTAGACTCTGCTCACCTGTCCCCAGCCCTAGTCTCGGCTCACCTGTACCCATCCTTAGACTCTGCTCACCTGTTCCCAGCCCATGACTCCAACTACTCCTGGTCTGTACCCCAATTCCCAATCTACTTCCCCATTCATAAACCAGGAAGTTTCTCAACTCCTCCGAGTGTCGGGCCTTCTAATTGGCTCAGGCCTGTAAGGAGAATATTAGGGCTGAATCTATAGAGCTTTATCAGCGCGGCGTTCTCTGGCACCGCCTGCCCGGACATCTCCACGCTCCTACGCTCCATTGTGAGGCTAATGTTCTCCACATGTTGGAGGCCGTGTAGGTAGAACATAGAGGAAGGGACGGATGACATTACGGGGCGTTCTAACGTCTAAGACGAAGGCAGAAATAGTGGGGAAGGGGCAGCGGGGGGTGTGAGAAGGGGCCGAGGTCCTCCAGCACTTGTTTTCACAGCTGGCCTGGCTGCTCCCCGTTACATGTAATAAAACCTCCTTAGAGAGAACATTAGAATTGAGAACTTCCTACATCATACTTGGCAGCCGCCGGGGAGACTGTAAACACCTCACCAGTCCGGCCTGGAAAAGTGAGGGAAACGCGGCGGACGCGGCCATGGGTGTCGGTGCGCGCAGGGTGACAGGCGGCCTCTAGCATATTAGGTGTCGCTGACGCCGTAATCCGCCGGGGTCAGGGGTCCTACGTTCCTGTATGTGTCGTGGACAGGACTAAATTAAAGATCCACTACGAGGAGGAGGAGAGGGGGTGAAACATGAGGCAGCCATGTATACCTTCCAATAATACACATACACCTTGCGTTACCCCACAACAGCAATGTTATTATTATCAAATGGCCTAGTTCAAAGGGTGCAGCTGCCATGGCAACCAATGGCTCCATCACCTGCAGGCCCAAACTTATTACAGTTAAAGCCTAACCGTACAAGAAAAAAATATAAACTAAAAGTCGCTGCTGTTCCCAGCCCTAGACTCTTACCACCTGTCCTCGTCCCTAGACTCTGCTCACCTGTTCCCAGCCCTAGACTCTGCTCACCTGTCCCCGTCCCTAGACTCTGCTCACCTGTCCCCATCCCTAGACTCTGCTCACCTGTCCCCATCCCTAGACTCTGCTCACCTGTCCCCATCCCTAGACTCTGCTCACCTGTCCCCATCCCTAGACTCTGCTCACCTGTCCTCGTCCCTAGACTCTGCTCACCTGTCCTCAACCAATGGCTCCATCATCTGCAGGCCCAAATGTATTACAATTTAAGTAAAGCTACCTGTACAAGAAAAAGTATATACTAAAAGTTGCTGATGTTCCTGTCCCTAAACTCTGCTCACCTGTTCCCTTCCCTAGACTCTGCTCACCTGTCCCCAACCCTAGACTCTTACCACCTGTCCCCATCCCTAGACCCTGCTCACCTGTTCCCAGCCCTAGACTCTTACCACCTGTCCTCGTCCCTAGACTCTGCTCACCTGTTCCCAGCCCTAGACTCTGCTCACCTGTCCTCGTCCCTAGACTCTGCTCACCTGTCCTCGTCCCTAGACTCTGCTCACCTGTCCCCATCCCTAGACTCTGCTCACCTGTCCCCATCCCTAGACTCTGCTCACCTGTTCCCTTCCCTAGACTCTGCTCACCTGTCCCCATCCCTAGACTCTGCTCACCTGTTCCCTTCCTTAGACTCTGCTCACCTGTCCCCATCCCTAGACTCTGCTCACCTGTTCCCTTCCCTAGACTCTGCTCACCTGTTCCCTTCCCTAGACTCTGCTCACCTGTCCCCATCCCTAGACTCTGCTCACCTGTTCCCTTCCCTAGACTCTGCTCACCTGCCCCCGTCCCTAGACTCTGCTCACCTGTCCCCATCCCTAGATTCTGCTCACCTGTTCCTGTCCCTAGACTCTGCTCACCTGTCCCCATCCCTAGATTCTGCTCACCTGTTCCTGTCCCTAGACTCTGCTCACCTGTCCCCATCCCTAGACTCTGCTCACCTGTCCCCGTCACTAGACTCTGCTCACCTGTCCCCGTCCCTAGACTCTGCTCACCTGTCCCCATCCCTAGATTCTGCTCACCTGTCCCCATCCCTAGACTCTGCTCACCTGTTCCCTTCCCTAGACTCTGCTCACCTGTCCCCATCCCTAGACTCTGCTCACCTGTTCCCTTCCTTAGACTCTGCTCACCTGTCCCCATCCCTAGACTCTGCTCACCTGTTCCCTTCCCTAGACTCTGCTCACCTGTTCCCTTCCCTAGACTCTGCTCACCTGTCCCCATCCCTAGACTCTGCTCACCTGTTCCCTTCCCTAGACTCTGCTCACCTGCCCCTGTCCCTAGACTCTGCTCACCTGTCCCCATCCCTAGATTCTGCTCACCTGTTCCTGTCCCTAGACTCTGCTCACCTGTCCCCATCCCTAGATTCTGCTCACCTGTTCCTGTCCCTAGACTCTGCTCACCTGTCCCCATCCCTAGATTCTGCTCACCTGTCCCCATCCCTAGACTCTGCTCACCTGTCCCCGTCACTAGACTCTGCTCACCTGTCCCCGTCCCTAGACTCTGCTCACCTGTCCCCATCCCTAGATTCTGCTCACCTGTCCCCATCCCTAGACTCTGCTCACCTGTCCCCGTCACTAGACTCTGCTCACCTGTCCCTGTCCCTAGACTCTGCTCACCTGTCCCCATCCCTAGACTCTGCTCACCTGTTCCCGTCCCTAGACTCTGCTCACCTGTTCCTGTCCCTAGACTCTGCTCACCTGTCCCCGTTCCTAGACTCTACTCACCTGTCCCCGTCCCTAGACTCTGCTCACCTGTCCCCATCCCTAGACTCTGCTCACCTGTTCCCGTCCCTAGACTCTGCTCACCTGTTCCTGTCCCTAGACTCTGCTCACCTGTCCCCATCCCTAGATTCTGCTCACCTGTCCCCGTCCCTAGACTCTGCTCACCTGTTCCTGTCCCTAGACTCGGCTCACCTGTCCCCATCCCCAGACTTTGCTAACCTGTTTTGTCCCTAGACTCGGCTCAGCCATCTATATCTTCCAAAAATACACATACACCTTGCGTTACCCCACAACAGCAATGTTATTATTATCAAATGGCCTAGTTCAAAGGGTGCAGCTGCTATGGCAACCAATGGCTCCATCATCTGCAGGCCCAAACTTATGACAAATAAAGTAGACCTAACCGTAAAAGAAAAAGTCGCTTCTGCCAGATTTGGAGGGAGACGCTGAAAGGGCGCTGCCTTAACAAGGAAGACGCAGATTAAAGGGAAGGTCCACTTTCGATTGAATTTTTAAAACTATATATTTTTGTAGGGCAAAATTAGGTCTTAAAAGGAACCTCACCCTGAATAAGAGCCTATCTTATATGTTTCCGACACCCTGTACATACAGATTGCCCACATTAATCCGGACCTTCTCCCTGAATAAGAGCCTATCTTATATGTTTCCCCCACCCTGTACCTACAGATTGCCCACATTAATCCGGACCTTCTCCCTGAATAAGTACCTATCTTATATGTTTCCCCCATGTACATACAGATTGCTCACATTAATCCAGACCTTCACCCTGAATAATAGCCTATCTTATATGTTTTCCCCACCCTGTACATACAGATTGCTCACATTAATCCAGACCTTCACCCTGAATAATAGCCTATCTTATATGTTTTCCCCACCCTGTACATACAGATTGCCCACATTAATCCGGACCTTCACCCTGTATACGAGTCTATCTTATTTGTTTCCCACACCCTGTACATACAGATTGCCCACATTAATCCGGACCTTCACCCTGAATAAGAGCCTATCTTATATGTTTCCCTCACCCTGTACATACAAATTGCCCATATTAAAAATCATCCTACCTGCATCCACTGCATTTTCTGAGCCTTTAAATATCAAAGAAGGCGGCCCATGGAGTCTCAGGCTGGCTGCAAACAGAAAGTGTCTTTTGACTGTGCCGCTCTGCATTCTGGGATTGCTGACCTTTTCCTGACCCCAGCTCTGCTCTGCCTGTGCAAAGCTATAACCCCCCCCCCCCGTACATTATTCCACTCGCCTCTCCTCAGTATGTGAGTCAAGATGGCGGCGCCCCTATCCTAAAATCATAAAATATATCCATTTTAGCAGCTGGGGAATAGTTTCTAAAGTGGACCAAAACTTACGCCGATCGATCGGACTAGTGCTGAGCTGATCCAACATTTTTTCATTGTTTCTAAAGTTATCAAGTGTGTGTTTTATGGAGGAAGTTTTCACTATCTGCAATCTGCTGCTATTGGCAACGTACAGCGAGTGCAGACTTGGTGTACGTTGCCAATAGCAACAGATTGCGGATAGTTGCACAGAACGCTGCTGCTGGGCGTGTGTAAGGTTGAGTGAGCTCCCTCACCTCAGCAGCGGCCATAGCAGCAGTGTTCTGTGTACAGGGCTCCTCTCTTCTTGGTGTACAGTTGGAAATAGCAATTGAGTAATGGACTCTGCTTCCATAGAACACACACAGCATTTACTAACATAGGAAGAAGAATAAAATAAAATGTAAAATCAGCTCAGCACCTTGAGCACAGACTTTTGGCGCACAAAAAAATCCTTTCAAAGATTCCATTGAAATGTGGAGTTACCCTTTAAAGTGGACCAACAACCAGGATTTTCACTATCTTGGGTTTTGGTCCACTTCCGCGGGGCACCCCGATCCCCCCAGAACGCCCGGAAAAACTCACCTCACCCCGCTCCTATGGCACAGGCGCGGGCCTCGTCCAATCAGCGCGCTCAGAGCCGCTGTGGTATGCACGGACAAGGGACGGACAACCACAGCGGCTCCGAGCACGCTGACGGCCGCATCTCGCGCTTCCCTCCAACAGGGAGCGCACCCGCGCCGGCCATTCACAAACAGCCGCCATGCGCAGTTGGAAAGGGGATAAGGTAAGGTGAATGGGGCGTCCTGGGGGGTTTCACACAGCGGGGCATCCCGATTTCGGATGCCCCGCAGGGAGGGATCTGATCGGCCCGGGAATCTTATACATCAGCCATGGGTGTTGGTCCACTTTATTTATTTCATTTGTTTGGTCTGGTTATTTCTTTGAACTTTTTTCCAAAGAATGTGGGTGGGCCTCCCTAAACCCTTGGTGCCACGGACACCGCCATATAATCAAATAAGAGGTTAGTTTAGCTTTAATAGATTTTTATTATTTTTTCTGCCTAAAGTGCCATTGAGACAAGTTTAAATAACAATACAAAAAAAAAAAAAAAATATATATATATATATATATATATATATATTATAAAATCGCTCATTTAAAATGAAATATTGCAGAGTGAATGTAATGTGGCCACAGCATGCAGCGGTTCTGTATGCTAAAATTACAATCACTGTGCCTTATTTCATTTTAAATGAGTGATTTCATAGTGGGAGTGGCTTCCCTGGCCTTGAGTGAAAGCTACTGACTACAAGTCCCAGAATACCTCCACTGTAACTCATCAGCTACTCCATATGGGGTCTGACCAGTCACTGTACAGGGGTAAAATGATGCTCTGGTCATGAGCACCTATGCCCCTCCTGATGCACCCCATGATCCTATTTGCTTTGGCAGCTGCTGCCTGCCATTGATAACTACAGTAAAGTTTATTGTTAACTAAAACCCCTAGGTCCTTTTCCAGTGTTGTTTTACCAAGTGTTTCTTTATTTAGTGTGTAATCATGACACACATTTCTCCTTCCCATGTGCATAGCCTTACATTTATCTGTGTTAAACTTCATTTGCCATTTAACTGCCCATGCTTCCAATTTATCTAAATCTGTTTGTAGCAGCCTGCTGTCCTCTTTTGTTTTAATTACTTTACTCAGCTTAGTATCGTCTGCAAAGATTGAGACTTTACTGTTTAATCCATACCCAATGTCATTTATATATATATATTGAAGAGAATTGGTCCCAGAACTGACCCTTGTGGTACTCCACTAGTAACAGTGACCCAATCTGAGTGTGTACCATTGATAACCACCCTCTGCTTCCGATCATTAAGCCAATTTCCCACCCATCTGCACACGTTTTCCCCCAGTCCAAGCATTCTCATCTTTTGTACCAGCCTTTTATGTGGCACAGTATCAAATGCTTTAGAAAAGTCAAGATATATGATATCCAATAATTCCCCCTGATCCAATCTTGAACTTACCTCCTCATAAAAGCTGATCAGGTTTGTCTGGCAGGAGCGATTCCTCATAAATCCATGCTGATATGGAGTAATAAGGTCATTTTCCCCAAGGTGCTCCAGGATAGTATCCCTTAAGAAGCCTTCAAACAGCTTGCCCACCACAGATGTTAAGCTTACCGGTCTGTAGTTCTCGGGTTCCCCCCTAGATCTCTTTTTGAATATTGCCACCACATTTGCCATGCGCCAATCCCTCGGAACAGCCCCTGTAGTTATTGAATCCACAAATATTAGAAATAATGGCTTGTCTATTACTGTACATAACTCCCTTAAAAGGATGTCATCTGGTCCCCGTGATTTCGGTTAAACCTGTTGTCTCTGCCTCAGCCAGATGATTGCAAGCCAGAGTCAGGAAGTCTCTGATATGTACTCGAAAACACCACTATGCTACAAACATAAACACATCGATGTGTCAGAAAACTGTTTTCTATTTTAACACAAAGTTGCAAACAAACAAAAAAGAGAAAAATTCACAGATACATTTAGCACCTTGAGCCTCATGAGCATCATGTTGGCGCAAAATATGGAAACTTTTAAAAAAGGGCAAAGAAAGTAGCATTTTCCTTTAAGAAGTACGTTCCACATGATTAAAGTACATTTTCAGCCAAAAACAAAAAAAGCTATACTCACCTTTTCGCCCACGCAGACTGTTGCTCTGAGTCCAGGGTGCTGTGCTTACCTGAAAGGCTGGATGCAGGTCCCTCGCCGCCCGGCACCATTTGCAGTGCCTGACTTCCTCTGGTAACGGCGACACCCCCACCATCAGTCACATTGCGCTGCCCAACCCCCTGTATTCACTGCAATGGAGGGGGCGTGGCAAGCAATAAGGGAAAGAAAAGGGATCTGCTGAAAAGTGCTAAATAGTGCAATGCCTTGTAAACGGTATTAAAACATTTCTAAATCACGAAAGCTTAAAGCGCCACTCTATATATATATTAACCACTTCCTCATTCACGTATGGCAGGCAATCACATGACTGCCGGTGACTAATCCATATTTCCCAATGGGTTTGCGCATCAAAATTGAAAGGTTTCTGTTGGTCACCTGATTAACTTCCATTTGGTGCCATACACTGCGAATGAGAAAGTGGTGACTTGACTATAAGCGTGATCATTGTACTGTGAAGAGATCTGTGGCTGATGCAGAACACACCTAGGTTTGTGCAGGAACAGGGAATAGAGACAAATTCAAATCAGATGCAGTAAGCAGGTACTAAAATGCTATCGCAAAGCAGCAGCTATAAGCATTTGAAGCTGCTGGTGCTTCTGGAGTCCTAAAAACTTTAAGGTAAACCTACTATTCAGCTTGGGGATCTAAAAAGGATGTTTTTTGGCGTGTCTTTCTACCCCTGGGACAACCACTTAAAGTGGACCAACACCCAGGATTTTGACTATCCTGGGTTTTGGTCCACTTCGGGGGGGCACCCCGATTGGGGGTTCCCGCTGTGTGAAACCCCCCAGAAAGCCCCAAAAACTCACCTCACCATGCTCCCACGTGACCGCGCCGTCCAATCCCCGCCGACGTCCAAGCGGGTGACAGCGACGTCCAAGACAGCGCGTCCGCCGCTGCCTCCCGCACGTCACTCTTACATGGCGCATGCCCGCGCTGGCCATTCACAAACGGCCGGCGCGGGCGCGCGCACGTCTAGAGGGGCGCGCGGGAGGCGGCAGCGGCTGCTGCTGCCGCCGATAAGGTACGTTTTTTTGGGGTTTTGGGGGAGTTTCACCCCACGGGACATCCCGATCTCGGATGTCCCGCGGTGAGGGAGGTGATCGACCCGGGAATCTTATAGATTCCCAGGCCGATCACCCCTGGGTGTTGGTCCAGTGGACCAACACCCTCCCCTGATCTACCCTAATCTATAAGATTCCCGGACCGATCAGCTCCCTGACTGCGGGGCAACCTGATGGGGGGTGCCCCGCTGTGTGAAACCTACCTGAGCCTCGTTGCAGCGGCGCATGCCGCCGCCACCTCCCGCGCGTCCCTCTAGCAGGGCGCGCACCCACGCCGGCCGTTTGTGAATGGCCGGCGCGCTCCCTGTAAGAGGGACGCGCAGGAGGCGGCGGCGGCACGTGCTGGGTGTGCCTGGATCGGGGGCCTGGATCGGGTGTGCCTTATTTAAATGACAGACTTTGACAGCAAGTATTGGTAAAACAACGGCTCAATATTCTTTCTAAGCAATCTTTTTAAAAGCAATAGTTCTAAAGTTATTCTTTTGGCTGACGCATGACTGGACTAGCGTTCCATAAGTCCTCCGTCTAAGCCCATCCAGCCCAGAATAACAAGACCAGACCACCATGTAGTTGGAATGATTAATTTTAATCGGCCACGGCCAACACAATATAAACCAATTTACACAAGCCTATGAAAAAGTCCCCCCTTTAATGTTCCGGGTCTGAGCAGCCTCATGATCCCCAAAATTAAAGGGAAAGGGAAGAGGACCAAGTTTACCACTCCGACCTCCAACCAAGCAGAAACCAACATAAGCTCGGCCGCATCCCTCCTAGGCCAGGGAGCTTAATCGGGCTAACTGCTGATGGCCAACAAAATTCCCCTTCCCTACTTCCCCTCCGAACACCACCATATTAACCAGAATCGTCCTGGCCGGTTTCCCCCCGTGGAAACAGCCGCACCCCCCCCCATTGGCCATGCTAGCTCAGACCCAGAACCCGAGAGGAGACCCGCCCAACGGCCGTGACAATACATCAAAACATATATATAAACAATACATCACCTAGAAGAAAGAACAGTACATTACATACGATCAAACATCAAACATCCTTTTGTGGTTTTTTTTTTTTTTATTTTTTTTTATATAACAAAATAAATATACAATGCCATAAATAATAAATAATAAATACGGTACACTGCGACACCCACAACAGGTGACAACAGCACATAGTACCAACCTTATCTGTGTTTTTTATAAATATAACAATAAAATACAACAATTCCAAACCCTAACAAATGACCTAACTCCATACCCCCCCCCCCCCCCCAAACACGTGACCGACCAAAAACCAACCACAACCAAAAACAGGGCGGGCGGGTGGGACTGCTCGTCCGTCCAGTCAGGGGTCAAAGAGGAAAGGGAGGGGGCGAATGCCCCCTTTATACTCCCTCCCCTCCCCCCCCCCGATGTCACTTCCCTTAGTGACTACTTCCTCCCATGGCTGGTCTGCCTCCGGCCAGGAACGCAGGCCAGTCATGGGGGCAGCCCTCCTTAAAGGGACGGCGCTTTCTTGACTGGACTAGCGTTCCATAAGTCCTCCGTCTAAGCCCATCCAGCCCAGAATAACAAGACCAGACCACCATGTAGTTGGAATGATTAATTTTAATCGGCCACGGCCAACACAATATAAACCAATTTACACAAGCCTATGAAAAAGTCCCCCCTTTAATGTTCCGGGTCTGAGCAGCCTCATGATCCCCAAAATTAAAGGGAAAGGGAAGAGGACCAAGTTTACCACTCCGACCTCCAACCAAGCAGAAACCAACATAAGCTCGGCCGCATCCCTCCTAGGCCAGGGAGCTTAATCGGGCTAACTGCTGATGGCCAACAAAATTCCCCTTCCCTACTTCCCCTCCGAACACCACCATATTAACCAGAATCGTCCTGGCCGGTTTCCCCCCGTGGAAACAGCCGCACCCCCCCCCATTGGCCATGCTAGCTCAGACCCAGAACCCGAGAGGAGACCCGCCACAGCCAGGAAGCGCTGAAACCTTAGCGCCGCCTGGCCCGCCACAACTCGACCGCCATCTCGATCCGCTCCCTTAAAGCTAGGTTGAACAAGTCGTTCCCCATCTCATTAAGGTGCACCCCATCAGACCGGAAAAACCCCCTCATCCCTTCCACATCAACGTGGCGCACACTCAAACCCCCGTTGAGCCTTACGAACCTCGCCATGGCCTTGTTAACCTTAACCCGCACCTTCTCTAAGGCCAACGAGTCCCTAGCGTGTCGCCAAACAAAACGGGGGACAATGTGGGACCATACCAAGACCACCCCCGGGAAAAAACCCAGAAAAAAAAGCAAATCCCGCGTCATACTCTTAATCAAACGCCTCATGGGGACCCTCCCTAAATCATTTCCCCCCGCATGTAAAACCAAAACCCCTGGAGGCCTTGTCCTCGCAGCCACGCGCAGCGTATGCTCCCGCAGTGCCTCCCAGCACATTCCTCTCACTCCGGCCCAGTGTAACCGCGCTCGATCCTCCGGTATGCCCAGCTGCCTTCCACTCCTTCGCACCTCCGCACGACGAGCCGACCAAAATATAAAGGAATGGCCAACAATCAGGACTGAGCATGCAGATTCTAAAAAGAGAATAAGGGAAAAAAGGGGGAGGGAGGGTGGGAAGCAAAATAATGTTAAAACAAACCGCTCACCTATAGGACTGATCAATCCTATCCGGCCGCACATACCGCCGGAATCGCGTTGACTCCCACCTACCCAACCTCTTTATTATCTCCTCCGGGAGTCCCAGCCTAGCCGCCTCCGTCGCAGCTCCAATCCGAAAAGAGTGGGTCCCATAGTCCCCACTCGCCAGCCCCAGCTCTTTCAGACATTTCCGGAAAACCGCTAAAAATTGAAACCGCGACAAGAAGGAGCCGTCTTCATGCACCAACAGCGGGCCATTTCCAGGAGGCCGAACACCCATGAATTCCTCGAAGGCCGCGGCCGGACATGAAGAACAGTGCTGCAACCTCCCCAAAAAGACACTAACCCCCCTTCCCCTTTGATCCGTTTTTGATTTCCCTATACGCACCACCACCCCCTCCTCCGCTGCCACTACATCCCCGACCCCCAAACCCCCAGGTAACCTCTTATTGGGGCTCACCAGTTCCCCCACCCTGAGAGCACCAAAAAACGCCAGTGAGAATGCCGCCTTAAACAGACTCACTTCAAACCCAGCCGTACAGACCCTAGGCAACACCTCAATCAACCCCCCCAACAGACCCCACGAAACTGGCCGTCTGCTGTCCACCCCCCTGTGTCCCTTACGCCAACCTTTCAGCGCCTGCCGGACCCAAAATGATTTAGTCATGTCGGCCCACCCTTCCAACCGACACAAGAAGGCCATAGCCGACATCTTCCTGTCGACTGAGGCCGGGGTCTCGCCTCTCGATACCAAATCACTCACATACCAAATCAACAACCCCTGTCTGTCCATATCCGTTGCCGGAACCCTAAACTCCTCCATCAAGGACCACCATTGCTGCCACGTCTTCACGTAAGACCCCCAGGTGGATGGTGCGACCGACCTCTGTATCAGGCTAAACAGGCATCTCACAGGATCTCCAGCAGCCAGTTCGGGCATGACTCGCCGACCTCCCGTGCCGCGGGTGCCAATCTCCTGAAGCGCTCCCACTGCGAACGAGAGAGAGCGTCAGCTATACCATTCTCCACCCCAGGCACATGTGCCGCCCTGCACCACACATTGTATCGCAGACAACCCAACACCAGCTGCCGGAGCAGCACCACGACCGGCATTGACGATGACGTCTGAGTGTTAACGGCCGCAACCACTGACATATTATCTGACCTAAAACACACTGCCCTGTTCCTCAGCACCTCACCCCACAAGGTCACCGCCACCACCAAAGGGAACAGTTCCAGGAAGGCCAAGTTTCTTATCAACGCCGAATCCGACCACCGCCCGGGCCAAGAACCTGCACACCAACGCCCCGCCAAGTAAGCCCCAAAGCCACACGACCCTGCCGCATCGGTGAAGAGCTCGAGCTCATCACTCGCTATCACCGGCTCCAGCCAGTACGCCCGCCCATCAAAGGATGCCAGGAAGGTAATCCACATCCTAATATCCTCTTTCAACGCCGCCGTTAACCTGATGAAATGATGCGGCTCACGAACCCCCACTGTCGCCAACGATAAACGCCTAGTGAATACCCCCCCCATGGGTAAAACTCGGCACGCAAAATTCAGCTTCCCCAGTATTGATTGCAGCTGCTGTAATGTAACCTTCCTAACCGCCAAAGCCCCTTCCAGTCCTTCAACCAGGTCCTCAATCTTCTCACTCGGCAGCCTACAGACCCTCCCCACAGTATCAATTTCAATCCCCAAAAACTGAATCACGGTTGCCGGACCCTCCGTTTTGTCATGCGCCACTGGAACCCCGAAAGCCCCGAAAACATCCAACATCGTCCCCAGCAGCAACTCACAAATTCTAGTGTCCGCTGGCCCAACGCACAGGAAATCGTCCAAATAGTGGGTTACGGACCCCACGCCCGCTCTCTCCTTCACCACCCACTCCAGAAATGAACTGAACGCCTCAAAGTATGCGCACGAGATCGAGCATCCCCCCTCGAAAAAACACCCCAGGAGGTATAAACTATCAGGATGCACCGGCAGGAGCCGAAAGGCGGACTCAATATCTGTCTTTGCCATCCGTGCCCCGGGGCCCGCCTCACGCACCAAACCCAAAGCAAAGTCAAACGATGTATACGACACCGATGACAACTCTTTGTCAATGCCATCATTGACCGACCCGCCCTTCGGGAAAGACAGGTGGTGTATAAGGCGGAATTTACCCCGCTCCTTCTTGGGCACCACCCCCAAGGGGGACACCACCAGTCTTTCCAGCGGGGGAGCACTAAATGGGCCCGCCATCCGCCCCAAGGCAACCTCCTTCTCTAACTTCCCCCTTATCACCTCCGGCTGCTCCCGCGCTGACTTTAGGTTTTTAAGGGAGTGTCCCTCAGGGGGCACGGCGCACGGGATAATAAAACCAAATTCAAAACCGTCCCTCAACAGCCGCGCCGCCCCCTGATCGGGATACCTACTTAGCCAGGGGCGCATCGCCACCCCGCTCACCGGCGAAACCCCTTTTTGCAGGACCATCTGTCCCCCTGCGTCCCCCTCCACGACCCTTCTTAAAGCAACGCGCTCCCGGGTGACTCCCCCCACAACCTGAGCACTCGTGCCGGAATTTGCACGTAGGCCCCCATCTGCACGAGGAGTCGTTGAAGGCCCAGCACACTCCCCGCTTGGCCGCCTCCGCCACTCCCGACCCCGCTGAAGTGGCGCCGCCCTGAAAGGGAAGGGGACCCCCCCCCTGCAGGGTACACTCCCCCCCTGGGATTCATCACCCGCAACCAAAGCCCGATATCCCGGTGGTCCCAACCTAACTCCCCGCTTACCGCCATCCGCTGCCGAAACTGCTCATCATACCGCAGCCAAGCCGAGCCCCCGTACATCCGGTGGGCCTCCCATATGGCATCTAGGTAGCAAAACAGCGGCGAACAGTGTTCCGGGTTTTTTTCCCCCACCACGCTTGCGAGAATCGTAAACGCCTGCAACCAATTACCGAAAGTTCTCGGAATCAGCCGGAAGCGCCTCCTATCTTCATCCTCCTCCCTCCGATACTCCTTCCCTTTTTCCCAGCTCTCGACCCCGAAACGCTCCAATGGCAACAGCGTGAAAATATCTATGTATTCCCGACGCCAAATCCTCTCCTTCACCTCCTGCTTCAAGTGCCCCCCCAACGGGCCCTCAAAACACACATAGGTGTGCCCCTTGGCGGAGTCCGAAATCGGTGCCGGCCTCTCGCTCCCCTTGCCCCCGCCCGGCTCCACGACCTCCATAGACCTCCCCTCGCCACCACCCGGGCCCTCTACCCCAAGCGGCGTCGCTGACCCCCTGACGTCCACCTCGGAACCCACTGCCCCGACCGCTGTCTGGCCCTGAGACGCCCCCAGACCTTGTCCCCCCAAACCGGCCCCCACCTCCCACCTTGCTAACAGTTCCCTAACCCCTGTCACAAAAGCAGCTAAACCCTCTGCGCCCCCACCCGTGGCAACCCCACTCTGAGCTTGTGATAATGACAAAATATCATTGATAATGCGTGGCTCACCCTGCCGAACGATCCCGCCGGAAGGTCCGCCAGCCTGCTGCTCCGATCCCTGAGTCGCCAAGCCCGACTGGCCCAGCGACCCGCTTACTGCCGGACGTCCCGCTGCCGCCGCCGATCCTGGCACCGCCGACCCGCCGGAAGAAGATGATGGTCCTGCGCCGTCCGCCCGCCAACCTGGTGTCCCGACCGCCACGTCGTTCCGCGCCAGATCCTGGTCGACCACCGCCTGCGGAGAAAAAAGGAGGGGCGAGTAGATGTCCGTAGCCGGGAAACCGAGACCCCGGCCGTGTGCCCGTGCGTCCGCTTGCGAATGGGAAGGGGAGAGCGCCATGCGTGCCAGCCCGGAAGGCTGGGGGGCAGCAAGCTCAAAGGGCCACGCCTGCAAAGATGCGGGGGCGTGCCCTGACTGCGGGGCCGGGAGGGGACGCAGCAAGGCCTGGGGGGAGGGGAGCAATCGGGGGGCAGTGGCCTCGGACCTCGGAGTGCCCCGTAAGAGGGGGGGCGTACCCAGGGGCTGGCGAGACCAGACTGCCGGGGGAGGGGGGGGGGCGCGGGAGGGCGGGGGGAGGGGGCTGGTGTGTGTGTGTAATGCTTGGTGGTGCGTGTGAAGGCCCCCCCAGGCATCCCAAAGGATGCCGGGAGGCCCCATGCCGGTGCCGGAGGCGCAAGCTGCACCCCCGGCTCCAGCCCCCGCTCCGTAGGGAGCGGGGGTTTGACGACCCTGACTGGAATGGTGTGGGGGGGCAGGTGCGACGTGGTGTGGGGGGGGTATGGCGTGGAGTGAGGTGGGTGGGGGGGGAGGGGGGGCGCGGTGGTGCGGAGGGGGGGGAGAGGCGGCAGGAGCGGGCTCCGGCGGAGGAGCAGCCTTCCGCGCGCGGGAGCCGCCCGCCGCTCCCCCCCGCTGTGCTGCGTGAGTGGGAGGGGGGGACACAGAAGCCGCAGCTCCCCGCCTGCCCGAGCGGCGGGGAGCTGCAGCACTCGCACGGCCCGAGCTGCGACGCCCGGGCCGTGCGGAAGAAGCGTGAGAAAGGGGCGGGGCCAGCAGCGGTGACGTCACCGCCGCACCCGGCCCCGCCTGAGGCAGCGGGGAAGCCGGCCGCTTGCGGCCAGCACTCCTCCGCCGGGGCGCCGATGACCTGGGCGCAGGAGCCAGTGGGGGGGAGGACGCAGGAGGGGGGGGCGCACGCGGCGATCGCGTCCCCCCCCGCCCCCCGATAAGGTAGGCGCCCGCAGAAGGGGTGGGGGTGGGTGTGGAAGGAGGGGGAGGTTGGGAACCGACCCCCCCTCCCCGCCGGTCGGAGCGGCGGGGAGGCGAGGGACTAAGCCGGGCGACTGCCCGGCGCGAGCGACGTGGGCGGGAGGGAGGGGGCGGCGAGGAGGACTGGGGGGGGATCAAACTCCTTACCCAGTCCTCGCCTCGCCTCTCCGCCTCCCTCCTTAGCTGGGACAAAAGGGCTTCCATGCCCTCAGGGGATTTTGGCCGGGCGAGCGTCAGTCCTGACTGCTCGTCCGTCCAGTCAGGGGTCAAAGAGGAAAGGGAGGGGGCGAATGCCCCCTTTATACTCCCTCCCCTCCCCCCCCCCCGATGTCACTTCCCTTAGTGACTACTTCCTCCCATGGCTGGTCTGCCTCCGGCCAGGAACGCAGGCCAGTCATGGGGGCAGCCCTCCTTAAAGGGACGGCGCTTTCTTTTCATTGGACGCCAATTTCGTCTGAGCCATCTGAAATGTTGATAAATTTCTCATCATTTTTAATTTTACAACATTTTGAACCATAGTTGTTACATGACTTACAGGACCAGCTAGGACATAACATTTGTTATATATGCACCTGGAGATCTTCTTAAATCACAGTTGTAACAGCTATACAGTCACAATTCTTTGACATCTTCTCTTTAATCAATTAATGATTGAATATTTCTGTTTAAAGTGGACCAAAACATGGGATTTTCACTGTCCCAGGTGTCGGCCTGTCCCCCTGCTTGCGATGCCCCACTGCGTGAAACACCGCCGTGCGCCCACTAAACTCGCCTCTTCTCAGTCCAGCGGCACATGCACGGCCACTGGTCCTATCAGCTTCTCTGGACACGCGGTTGGAGAAGCTGAATCCCAGCCGCACACATCTGCTGTGATCGCCATTACTTGCATCCTTCCACGCACAGCCATTTAGTTAAGGTGAGCATGGCCATGTACAGCTGGGAAAGGATGCTAGTGATGCTGGTGTGGGCTTGTAGTAAAGGTAAGAAAACCAGGCGAATGGCGGGGTTTCACACAGCGGGGAGAGGGACTCAGCCGACCCTGGAGTCACTTGGTCCACTTTAAAGTGGACCAACACCCAGGATTTTGACTACCCTGGGTTTTGGTCCACTTCGGTGGGGCACCCCGATCGGGGGTGCCCCGCTGTGTGAAACCCCCCAGAAAGCCCCAAAAACTCACCTCTCCCCGCTCCCACGTGACCGCTGCAGCCAATCTCCACCAACGGACAAGCAGGAGGCAGTGACGGACAAGAGAGCACGCCCGCCGCCGCCTCCCGCGCGTCACTCTTACAGGGCGCGTGCCCGCGCCGGCCATTCACAAACGGCCGGCGCGGGTGCGCGTCCTGCTAGAGGGACGTGCGGGAGGCGGCGGCGGGCGCCGCTGGATCGAGGAGCGGGTAGGGATTTAGGGGTTTCTGGGGGGTTTCACACAGCAGGGCACCCCCGATCGGAGTGCCCCGCAGTCAGGGGACGCTTATAGATCTTATAGATTCCCAGGCCGATCAGTGGAGGGTGTTGGTCCACTTTAAAGAGAAATAAATAGCAAAAGATATAAAAAATACATATTGACAAATAAATACTGACTGAATTTATGTGCGTTCAGTTGTTAATTGATTGAAGAGACGTGACGAAGGATGGATGTATAGCAGTTACAAGCTCTCCGGGTGCATATATGCAAATGTTATGTCTAAGCCGGTTCTGTAAGTCATGTAACAACTACGGTAACATCAATTGGGAATACTGTAAAATAAAAGTGGACCAAAACCCATGGCGATCGGCCCGGGAATCTATGAGATTCCCAGGCTGAATGATTCCCTCCCCCGGGGCATCCAAAATCGGGATGCCCCACTCTGTGAAATACCCCCAGGCCGCCCATACACTTACCTTCTTTCCTGGTCCAACACCGCATGCGTGAGCCGCATACCCGCTATCCCTTTAGCAGGGCGTGTGCCCGCTCCAGGCATTTGTGAATGGCCAGTGCAGGCACGCTCCCTGTTAGAGGGTAGTGGGGAATGTGGCGGTCAGTGCGCTCAGTTCCGCTCGCCTTAGACGACGTGACGTCAGCGGATCTGAGCATGCTGACTGGAAGAGTGGCCGAGCATACGTCATAAGACCGGGAAGAAGTGAGTTGGTTTCAGCGACCTGGGGGGTTTCACACGGCGGGGCACCCCCGATCAGGGTGCCCTGGGGGCAAGAACCAAAACCCAGGGTTTTGGCCCACTTTAAAAATGATAAGAATCTTATTAACATTTCAGATGGCTGAGATGAAACTGGTGTCCAATAAATGCGTCAGCCAAAATCATTTAGAACTTTAGAAAGAATATTTACCTACACTTGCTGGAAGTTATAAAATATGTAATAAACTTGATTATTTTTAAGATATATAGTCTGAGGTGCTATGACGATGTTATCCTTGGATGCTTCAAGGTATTGGGTTGAACGTTTTTTTTCCCAACACTTGGTTTCCAATTCTGAAACCTACTATTCGGCTCTATACCTAGTCCTATACCTATACCTACTCCTAACCAGTGATCACAAGTAGTGTTGGACGGACACAAGGTTCGGGTTCGGCAAGTTTGGCCAAACTTTGAATAAAAGTTTGGTTCGGGGACCCGAATCCAGTGCTTATTGAAATTAATGGGGACCCAAACTTTGGGGGGCATTTCTGTCTCCCCCCCCCCCCCACTCTTCACCCACCCACCCGGGGGGAAGAGGGGTTGCTGCATGTCAATGTGTGGAGGGGGGCAAAGTGTGCAGCAGGAAGTAGCTGTAACTTACCTGAACCCTATGATCTGGTTCCTGGTGGCCTGCTGCACACTCAGGTAAACTGGGCTGATAGCCCTTTCCGTGTTCGGGCCGAACTCGAACACAGACTTCCTACTGAATTTCATGTTTGCGCTTGGGAACCCGAGCTCCCAAAGATTGGTAAGAACCCGGTGTCAGGCTCCGCTCCTTTTGGGCGTCTTCCATTGATTTCTGCATGCAGCCGCAGAAGTGCTTTGAGTGTTTGTTCTAGACCTGGCTATTCATCCATTGCACTGCTCAACATCTCCACCTGGTGTTCGGCTCACTGCAACTGCGCGAAGCCTAGAGCGTAAGCTCTTGGGTTGGTTTTTTACTTCCAGGTTTTCCTTGGCCTGTGTATAGGAAGTGACCTCACTCAGACTCTGACACATCCCTCCCTGCTCTAATTGACAGCCCTATTTAACTGGACATCTGACCTGTATTCATTGCTGTGTTATCAGCTCAGTTCCTGGAAGCTGTGATTCCTGTTACCTGCAACTCCTGACTGTGATACTGGATTGACCTGGACAGCTTCCCGATCAGTTTATAGATTATCTCCTGCACGGATTACACGGTTAGAATTTCGGATTGTTTATTGGACTTGTTCGCTGCCAGCCCATGAGCTCAGATTGTTTAATGGACTTTTCCTGTCTGCAGCCAACCCTGGAATTTGCATTTGGTTTGTCGCCAGCCTCTAAACACGGATTGTTTAATGGACTTTGCCTGTCTGCCGCCAACCCTGGAATTTGTATTTGGTTTGTCGCCAGCCTCTGAACACGGTTTGTTTATAGACTTTGCCTGTCTGCCGCCAGCCCCGGAATTAGTATCTGTTATCGGTCTTTATTAAACCCCTAAACTCTGTCCACATCTGAAGCTCCGCCCAGCCCTCACTTGTTGCCAGAAGTCTACCTTTACCTTGGTTGTAGACGGGAAGTCTGACACCCGATCCACAGTTTCCAGGCACCCTTGCGCATCTTCCAGGTGCCCGTGCCCATCTTCTAGACATCTATGCACTTGTGCTCCTGGACTGCTAATAGCGGTATGCACGCGCACTGAGCTATACAGGCACCAGTGCGAGCACGTCAACGTGTGTCCACACACACTAGTACCCAGCTGTGCACCAGAGGGATGGTGGAAGTGCCTATTTACAGTGTGTGCGCTGACAGACTACGCAGCCACATGCACTAGCACTAGCGCATTGACATGTGTCTGCACGCACTTGTGTCCGGACACGCACCAGAGGGACGCCGGAATTGCCTATTTAACCCACGCTGACAGTGAACACTTTGCTATCTGATCTTCAGCGCTGGACTTCCTGTTTGCTTGGAACCTTGAGATTACCCGTCACCTGACCTAGACCTGACCCGGATCTTGTTGCCAACCCAGTTTGGTTTTTGTTCTCTGCGCTCCCCTGTTGCCACTTGGTTTCTCTCCATCTCTGTATACGCTGCCAACCCTGTCCTTGACCGCGCCTGACCCACCTCCCTGTTGCAAACCTGGACTGGACCTGGATTTCCCATTCACTCCTTGTTTCCGCCTATCCCTGAACTTTGTGGTCCACCTAGGTTTTAGCTCCGCCTATCCAGGATCCCCCATTGCTTCGTCAAGAGGGGACATCTTTCGAGTCTATCTGCTAACTGCTGACTGGCACCCTTACTGCTCGCTGCCTGGCAAACCCTGTTTCTATCCTCAGGGAGACCCAGACTAGAGCAGTCCTCTCCACAACCGACCCCTAGCAGGTACGTCATAGCTCGACAGAGTAAAATGCTTCTTTACAGGCTCACTAGAAGGTTTCTCTCCCCCTGGTGAGGAAAATGATTGGAGACTAGGAGGCCCCTTTAAGAAAGATAAAGAACGCAACGCGCCGGCATCAGGGTTAGATGGCAGCATATTAAAAATAAAGAGGTGAGCTAAGCTGCTGGGGAGACGGCGGCAGGCCGGGTGACTGTAACCACCGCCAGTTCCTGGAAGAGAGATGCTGAATATTTCATGATCCCTATAATAATTATACTCTGGGGAAACGCTGCCTATAACCCAACCATCTGAGGCCACGCCCACTGCTCGCCCAAACCACAGGTCACTTCCTTAACTCCTCCATCCCACACAGTGTCAGTCATCATGTCACTCTCTGACGGCTGCACCAGAGACTCTGCAATACACCTGTATATCAAATATGATGGTGAACACCATTGGATTGTCTCTTTAAATACATTAAATCATTGGTGGTTCAGCAACCATACTGAATATTAACCCTTCTCTCCTCTGCTGCACATTAACCCCTATCTTCTCTGCTGATTGTTAACTTGTCTCTGCCGCACATTAACCCCTATCTTCTCTGCTGATTGTTAACTTGTCTCTGCCGCACATTAACCCCTATCTTCTCTGCTGCACATTAACCCCTATCTTCTCTGCTGCACATTAACCCCTATCTTCTCTGCTGCACATTAACCCCTATCTTCTCTGCCGCACATTAACCCCTATCTTCTCTGCTGCACATTAACCCCTATCTTCTCTGCCGCACACTAACCCCTATCTTCTCTGCTGCACATTAACCCCTATCTTCTCTGCTGCACATTAACCCCTATCTTCTCTGCTGCACATTAACCCCTATCTTCTCTGCTGCTTGTTAACTTGTCTCTGCCGCACATTAACCCCTATCTTCTCTGCCGCACATTAACCCCTATCTTCTCTGCCGCACATTAACCCCTATCTTCTCTGCTGCTTGTTAACTTGTCTCTGCCGCACATTAACCCCTATCTTCTCTGCTGCACATTAACCCCTATCTTCTCTGCTGCACATTAACCCCTATCTTCTCTGCTGCACATTAACCCCTATCTTCTCTGCTGCACATTAACCCCTATCTTATTTTCTGCATATTAACCCCTATCTCCTCTGCTAACATTAACCCCTATCTTCTTTGCTGCATATTAACCCCTATCTCCTCTGCTAACATTAACCCCTATCTTCTCTGCTGCATATTAACCCCTATCTTCTCTGCTGCACATTAACCCCTATCTTCTCTGCTGCACATTAACCCCTATCTTCTCTGCTGCACATTAACCCCTATCTTCTTTGCTGCATATTAACCCCTATCTCCTCTGCTAACATTAACCCTTATCTTCTCTGCTACACATTAACCCTTATCTTCTCTGCTGCTCGTTAATTCTT
The DNA here is from genome assembly GCA_027917425.1 of Gastrophryne carolinensis. NCBI lineage: Eukaryota > Metazoa > Chordata > Amphibia > Anura > Microhylidae > Gastrophryne > Gastrophryne carolinensis. The sequence continues at coordinate 22,100,613 of CM051234.1, read as the reverse complement.
CTCTGCTACACATTAACCCCTATCTTCTCTGCTGCACATTAACCCCTATCTTATTTTCTGCATATTAACCCCTATCTCCTCTGCTAACATTAACCCCTATCTTCTCTGCTGCATATTAACCCCTATCTTCTCTGCTGCACATTAACCCCTATCTTCTCTGCTGCACATTAACCCCTATCTTCTCTGCTGCACATTAACCCCTATCTTCTTTGCTGCATATTAACCCCTATCTCCTCTGCTAACATTAACCCCTATCTTCTCTGCCGCACATTAACCCCTATCTTCTTTTCTGCATATTAACCCTATCTCCTCTGCTAACATTAACCCCTATCTTCTCTGCTGCACATTAACCCCTATCTTATTTTCTGCATATTAACCCCTATCTCCTCTGCTAACATTAACCCCTATCTTCTCTGCTGCACATTAACCCCTATCTTCTCTGCTGCATATTAACCCCTATCTTCTCTGCTGCACATTAACCCCTATCTTCTCTGCTGCACATTAACCCCTATCTTCTTTGCTGCATATTAACCCCTATCTCCTCTGCTAACATTAACCCTTATCTTCTCTGCTACACATTAACCCCTATCTTCTCTGCTGCACATTAACCCTTATCTTCTCTGCTGCTCGTTAATTCTTCTCTGCTACACATTAACCCCTATCTTCTCTGCTGCACATTAACCCCTATCTTATTTTCTGCATATTAACCCCTATCTCCTCTGCTAACATTAACCCCTATCTTCTCTGCTGCATATTAACCCCTATCTTCTCTGCTGCACATTAACCCCTATCTTCTCTGCTGCACATTAACCCCTATCTTCTTTTCTGCATATTAACCCTATCTCCTCTGCTAACATTAAACCCTATCTTCTCTGCTGCACATTAACCCTTATCTTCTCTGCTGCACATTAACCCTTATCTTCTCTGCTAACATTAACCCCTATCTTCTCTGCTGCACATTAACCCCTATCTTCTCTGCTGCACATTAACCCTTATCTTCTCTGCTGCACATTAACCCCTATCTTATTTTCTGCATATTAACCCCTATCTCCTCTGCTAACATTAACCCCTATCTTCTCTGCTGCATATTAACCCCTATCTTCTCTGCTGCACATTAACCCCTATCTTCTCTGCTGCACATTAACCCCTATCTTCTCTGCTGCACATTAACCCCTATCTCCTCTGCTAACATTAACCCTTATCTTCTCTGCTACACATTAACCCTTATCTTCTCTGCTGCTCGTTAATTCTTCTCTGCTACACATTAACCCCTATCTTCACTGCTGCACATTAACCCCTATCTTATTTTCTGCATATTAACCCCTATCTCCTCTGCTAACATTAACCCCTATCTTCTCTGCTGCATATTAACCCCTATCTTCTCTGCTGCACATTAACCCCTATCTTCTCTGCTGCACATTAACCCCTATCTTCTCTGCTGCACATTAACCCCTATCTTCTTTGCTGCATATTAACCCCTATCTCCTCTGCTAACATTAACCCCTATCTTCTCTGCCGCACATTAACCCCTATCTTCTTTTCTGCATATTAACCCTATCTCCTCTGCTAACATTAACCCCTATCTTCTCTGCTGCACATTAACCCCTATCTTATTTTCTGCATATTAACCCCTATCTCCTCTGCTAACATTAACCCCTATCTTCTCTGCTGCACATTAACCCCTATCTTCTCTGCTGCATATTAACCCCTATCTTCTCTGCTGCACATTAACCCCTATCTTCTCTGCTGCACATTAACCCCTATCTTCTTTGCTGCATATTAACCCCTATCTCCTCTGCTAACATTAACCCTTATCTTCTCTGCTACACATTAACCCCTATCTTCTCTGCTGCACATTAACCCTTATCTTCTCTGCTGCTCGTTAATTCTTCTCTGCTACACATTAACCCCTATCTTCTCTGCTGCACATTAACCCCTATCTTATTTTCTGCATATTAACCCCTATCTCCTCTGCTAACATTAACCCCTATCTTCTCTGCTGCATATTAACCCCTATCTTCTCTGCTGCACATTAACCCCTATCTTCTCTGCTGCACATTAACCCCTATCTTCTTTGCTGCATATTAACCCCTATCTCCTCTGCTAACATTAACCCCTATCTTCTCTGCCGCACATTAACCCCTATCTTCTTTTCTGCATATTAACCCTATCTCCTCTGCTAACATTAATCCCTATCTTCTCTGCTGCACATTAACCCCTATCTTATTTTCTGCATATTAACCCCTATCTCCTCTGCTAACATTAACCCCTATCTTCTCTGCTGCACATTAACCCCTATCTTCTCTGCTGCATATTAACCCCTATCTTCTCTGCTGCACATTAACCCCTATCTTCTCTGCTGCACATTAACCCCTATCTTCTTTGCTGCATATTAACCCCTATCTCCTCTGCTAACATTAACCCTTATCTTCTCTGCTACACATTAACCCCTATCTTCTCTGCTGCACATTAACCCTTATCTTCTCTGCTGCTCGTTAATTCTTCTCTGCTACACATTAACCCCTATCTTCTCTGCTGCACATTAACCCCTATCTTCTCTGCTGCACATTAACCCCTATCTTCTCTGCTGCACATTAACCCCTATCTTATTTTCTGCATATTAACCCCTATCTCCTCTGCTAACATTAACCCCTATCTTCTCTGCTGCATATTAACCCCTATCTTCTCTGCTGCACATTAACCCCTATCTTCTCTGCTGCACATTAACCCCTATCTTCTTTTCTGCATATTAACCCTATCTCCTCTGCTAACATTAAACCCTATCTTCTCTGCTGCACATTAACCCTTATCTTCTCTGCTGCACATTAACCCTTATCTTCTCTGCTAACATTAACCCCTATCTTCTCTGCTGCACATTAACCCCTATCTTCTCTGCTGCACATTAACCCTTATCTTCTCTGCTGCACATTAACCCCTATCTTCTTTTCTGCATATTAACCCTATCTCCTCTGCTAACATTAACCCCTATCTTCTCTGCTGCACATTAACCCCTATCTTCTCTGCTGCACATTAACCCTTATCTTCTCTGCTGCACATTAACCTTTATCGGGCTTCGGGGGGTTATGTGCGGGGGGCTTTAGTATTCTGTATGGCCCCCCCCCCAGACTGTCTTATAGCGCCGATACCAACACCCGGGCACACACTTTGCTTTAACCTTTCTCTTCTCTGCTGCACATTAACTCTTTTTCTTCTTTGCTGCACATTAATCCTTCTCCTCTCTGTAGCATATTCTTTGTTTCTCCTGATTCCCATTCATTCTCTCTCTCTCTTTCCTAGTTTTTCTGTCATTCGTTCATTCTCTTTCTTTGATTCTGTCATTCCGTGCTTTTGCTCTTTATTTCTTTCCATTTATTCTTTTTTTAGTTTTATTGTCATTCGGTTACTTTCTTTCTTTACTGCTTTTATAGTTTTTGTCATTTCTTCCTTTCCTTCTTTGTTCATTATTTCTCTTTCTTTCATTCCTTCTATTGCTTTTCTATTTCTCTATTTTGGCAGTATTCACCATACAGTACATGAACATCACCTTGTATGGAGTATCATACCACACCACAAGGGGTCCATTGACACACTATTGCCCAAGGGCCCCCATCACCTGAAGCCAGTCCTGTTTCTTTGTATTCTTTTATTTCATTTCTTCTATCATTTCTTTCACTCCTTTACACTTGGTCATTTATTTTATTCTTTTTTTTTGTTTTTTCCTTCTTACTTTTTCTATCATTGTTTTTAGTCTTTCCTTCTTTCTGCTGTTTCTGGCATTCTTTCTGTCATTTTCTCTATTCTTAATTTTTTTATTCCTTCTAGACTTCATTTCTGACTTTCTTCCATTCAATCTATTCTTTCATTTGTATCCCCTATTGCCATTACCTCTATTCTATTCTTTCTTTCTTCTATTCCTTCTAGACTTTATTATGACTTTCTTACTTTCATTCCATCCAATATTTCTTTCCCTCTTTACTGTTTTCATTTTTTTGTCATTCCTTCTTTCCCTTTGTTCTTTAGTTCTCTTTCTTTCTGTCATTCCTTCTATTACTTCTTACATTCAATCTATCCTTTCATTCTGTTATTCCTTATTCTCATTGCCTCTATTCCTTCTAGACTTCATTTTTTACTTTCTTCCATTCAATCTATTCTTTTATTCTGTTATTCTTTATTGTCATTGTCTCTATTCTTTCTTTCCTCTTTTCCTTCTAGACTTTATTTATGACTTTCTATTATTTTATCTTTCTTTCTTTTTTTATTTCTTCTGGACTTCATTTCTTACATTTGTCACATCCTGTCGTTCCTTCTATTCTTTTTTTCTTTTCATCCCTTTTGTATGTCTGACCTTTTATTTCTGTTGTCCCTCCTGTTCTTTCTGACGGGGAGGCCGATTCATTAATAGCGGCAGGTAGCGACAGTTGAGCGACTGTAGCAGTATTTGCACAGCGCCCGCTAGTAGTCGCTGTGCTTGGCCGTTGTTCGGTTGTTGATAGCGACTCAGTCGGTTTGCCGTAATGTTGAATATTGGGTGAGGAGTCGCTATTTGACAGGTTCCGCGCTGTATGGGAGCGCATGATAGCGACTGGCCCTAGCGACCGGCTCCCACCATATTCATTAACAAATCACGCTCAAAAAATTCTCGCGCTGTGAAATGCATGTTTAAACCCCAGAGCGCTGGCGGCGATGGGTTAAAAGTAGTTTTTTAACCCCCAAACCACCATATTTTTGGAAACCAAAGAAAACAAGTTTTTTAAATAATTTAGTAATATGAATACATTAATATCAGACCTGTAATATCAATTCTGTACAATTATTTTTTTTCCCTTAAAAAAATTATCTAAAATGGCAGAAGTGGTCACAGAATTTTTCACATTAAAAAAAAAAAAAAAATTAATAACAATTAATTATGAATATTTACAGATTGTTCCATTGAAATGCATTGGAGAGCGCCAGGTAGCGAGAGGTCATACCTGTCGCTGTTCAAGGTCGGACGCTGGCGCTGTGGGCTGAGGCTGGAATAATGATGAATGAGTCGCTATATGGCGCTATCTCAGTCGCTAAGCAGGATTGGCTTGATAAATGTGTGATTGTGGTGGGGAGCCGGCGTTCTCGTGGCGGGGCCCGTCATTACCGGCCGCTCACCAGTCGCTACCTGTCGCTATTCCTTCATAAATAAGGGCCTTTATTTATGACTTTCTACTATTTTATCTGTCCCTTCTTTCTTTCTTTTTTTATTTCTTCTGGACTTCATTTCTTACATTTGTCACATTCTGTCGTTCCTTCTATTCTTTTTTTCTTTTCATCCTTTTTTTATGTCTGACCTTTTATTTCTGTTGTCCCTCCTGTTCTTTCTGACCTAATTTAAGAAAGGATTGTCTGGATAGACACTAGAGCAGCGGTACTAAACTGGCGGACCGGGGTCCGAATGCAGACCTCAGCACCAGATTCCTGGACCCCCGCCCTGACAGTCCTGCACTCAGTTGCTTCTGTGTTGCTGTGCTCAGTGCTGCCCCCTTGATTGGTGATGCAGTGCTTAGTCTCCTGCCAGTGTCATGGCTCCCTGGCACCTAGCATTGCAATATGAAGTACTGTACGGGCGGGAAGTGGCATTGCAAGGTTCAAACAAACTTTCTCTGTCTCTTTGCCCCATCCAATCCTGTCCTGCTGCCCCAGCTCAGCCCCATCCATCCCTGTTCTGCCATCTCTGCCCCATCGATTCCTGTCCCCCAAGCATGGCCGCATGCATCCAATCCCCACCCATGCCTGTCCCCTCAGCTCAGCCCCATCCGTCCCTGTTCTGCCATCTCTGCCCCATCGATTCCTGTCCCCCAAGCATGGCCGCATGCATCCAATCCCCACCCATGCCTGTCCCCTCAGCTCAGCCCCATCCATCCCTGTTCTGCCATCTCTGCCCCATCGATTCCTGTCCCCCAAGCATGGCCGCATGCATCCAATCCCCACCCATGCCTGTCCCCTCAGCTCAGCCCCATCCATCCCTGTTCTGCCATCTCTGCCCCATCGATTCCTGTCCCCCAAGCATGGCCGCATGCATCCAATCCCCACCCATGCCTGTCCCCTCAGCTCTGCCCCATTCATCCCAGCCTTTTTTAGTTTTGTCTGTGGAATTTATAGTCCCCCCCCCAGTGAGCTGATTACAACCCCCCCCCCCCCACGACAACCCCCAGCCCGGACCTTCACCTTTCATCAGATGCCTGGACCTTTACAAGAAGTGGTTGAGTACCCCTGCTCTAGGGTGTGGGGTCCTTGGCTGGTATGAGAGGGGTGTATAGGAGGCATGGTGGGGTGCAGGTGTAAGGTAGGTCCCTGGTGAACCTAACATTTGCACCTGACAGGTATTCTGGAAGTCCAGGTAAGTAAATGGTTTATCATGGTTCCAGGAGATACTATCATATGAGGGTCAGACGGGTCAGCTTGGCATAGAAGCTGCCGAGTGTAAGACGAGGAGGAGGTCTAGGCGGTGCAGACAGAAGGGAGCGACAGACCCCCCAGCGGCCATGAAGAGCTGATGTCTAATTCATAATGTTGTGTCTCCCCCGCCCCCTCCTCATAACACCATCTACCTGCTATTGATTTCCAGTAATTGTGCTATTCAGGGTGGAAGTGTAAAGTGGATGATGCTGGGAGAGTTACTGGAATGGCTCACCGAGAGGGAGGACGTAACTGATAGGCTGACATCATGTTCCAGGAAACGACCGGAGGCCGCAACTCAACCTATCTCTGGACTGGCTTAAAAGGGAACTCTGGTTAAAGAACAATACATTGCATTTCATGTCCCTCAGAAGTTTCCACCCGGAATGTCTGATTGATGGGTCCTTGCTGTGTGTTCCTCGTGTGTCCTGTATCACTCCAATTCCAAAACGTCCTAAATTTGAACTGGTAAAAGTATCCCTTTACATCTCTTAGGGGTCGTGTTCAGCTTGGGGCTTCAAGTGGAACATGTGAAAAGTCCTTCTTGGTGCACCAGGAATGTCTGGTTGGTGGGTCCTTGCTGTGTGTTCCTCGTGTGTCCTGTATCACTCCAATTCCAAAACTTCCTAAATTTGAACTGGTAAAAGTATCCCTTTACATCTCTTAGGGGTCGTGGTCAGCTTGGGGCCTCAAGTGGAACATGCGAAAAGTCCTTCTTGGTGCACCAGGAATGTCTGGTTGGTGGGTCCTTGCTGTGTGTTCCTCGTGTGTCCTGTATCACTCCAATTCCAAAACTTCCTAAATTTGAACTGGTAAAACATCTCTTAGGGGTCGTGGTCAGCTTGGGGCCTCAAGTGGAACATGTGAAAAGTCCTTCTTGGTGCACCAGGAATGTCTGGTTGATGGGTCCTTGCTGTGTGTTCCTCGTGTGTCCTGTATCACTCCAATTCCAAAACTTCCTAAATTTGAACTGGTAAAAGTATCCCTTTACATCTCTTAGGGGTCGTGTTCAGCTTGGGGCCTCAAGTGGAACATGTGAAAAGTCCTTCTTGGTGCACCAGGAATGTCTGGTTGGTGGGTCCTTGCTGTGTGTTCCTCGTGTGTCCTGTATCACTCCAATTCCAAAACTTCCTAAATTTGAACTGGTAAAACATCTCTTAGGGGTCGTGGTCAGCTTGGGGCCTCAAGTGGAACATGTGAAAAGTCCTTCTTGGTGCACCAGGAATGTCTAGTTGGTGGGTCCTTGCTGTGTGTTCCTCGTGTGTCCTGTATCACTCCAATTCCAAAACTTCCTAAATTTGAACTGGTAAAACATCTCTTAGGGGTCGTGGTCAGCTTGGGGCCTCAAGTGGAACATGTGAAAAGTCCTTCTTGGTGCACCAGGAATGTCTGGTTGGTGGGTCCTTGCTGTGTGTTCCTCGTGTGTCCTGTATCACTCAAACTCCAAAACTAAATTTGAACAGGTAAAGGTATTCCCTTACATCCCTTCCCTTATGGGTGGTCAGCTTGGGGTCTCAAGTGGGGCATGTGAAAATTCCAGCTACAGGGTTCTTTTAAAACTCCAAGTTTATTGATATCCATTAAAAGTTTTGACAAGTAGGGCACCAGTGTCTACCCTCATTCTCTGATGCCTAGCCGGACTCACAGAAGTTTCCACCAGGAATGTCTGGTTGGTCGGTCTTTGCTGTGTGTTCCTCGTGTGTCACTCCAAAACGTCCTCAATTTGAACTGGTAAAGCTATTCCTTTACATCTCTTCCTTTAGAGGTGGTCAACTTGGGGTCTCAAGTGGGGTATGTGAAAAGTCCAGCTACAGGGTTCCTTAAAATTTCAAGTTTATTGATATCCATGTTCCTTGCTGTGTGTTCCTCATGTGTCCTGTATTACGCCAATTCCAAAACTTCCTAAATTTGAACTGGTGGTCAGCTTGGGGCCTCAAGTGGAACATGTGAAAAGTCCTCCTCTGTGACTTAGTTAGGCACACAGCTGGTCTTCCTTCTGAGAGAGGTGGTTATAGCTGGCCAAATGTGACAGTGGAAAATAAAGGGGAACTCCGGACTGGTATCAGGGGATTCAGGTATTTTTATATGGTTAAACTGGATATCTCCTTCACGACTCCCTTTACCCTAGTGTAGAAATGATTATACACACCCTTCACCTGATTCCTGAGGTGGTAGCCCCTGTCCTTACAGCTTTTCCTGGCTTGTATGTGAATGTGGCGCAGCTCCCACTCAGATGAGAGATTGTTGTTGGATAGTGTGTAACTAACGAGCACTGGATGGAAACATAACTTTACTCAGGCACTAAAGAGCCTCTCCGCTCTTTCTTAAATACCATAGAGTCCAGCAGCTGACCGGGTGGTGGTGGGCACATGGGCGCTGTGTGCTCTATGGGGCAGTGGGGTGAATAATGCGCCCGTACATCGGGTGTGAGCAGGAGTCCACTGAGCTCGGAGCCCCATTCCTTCTCTCATGTATGAGCAGAATGCGGTAGAAACAAGAACCAGATGTGCCCATTGCGGGGGCCTGAAATATGTCCCAGCATGCACTGCAGAGTGACCCTTCCCTTGGAAAAGCTCAATAAAAAAAGAGAGAAAGGAGCGCGTTTCCTTCCATAAATTCTGCCCACTCTGGGAGAATGATGATTATTCCGCACAAATATGATTTATAGCAATATAAAAACCATATGTGCCCCCCTTACTGTGCAGCTCCAGGTCAGCGCCCAGCCGGGATTACGCCTCAGTGTTTGAATGTCATGTTACATTGCTGTCAGTCACATCCTCCCTCCTGACCTGGGAAAATCGGGAGAGCCCCCCCCCCCACCAGTCACCCATCACTCAGATAGAAAGAGGGACAACTTTTAGTGCAATGCAATCATCCTTCCAACTTTTTTTTTATAGAAAAGAAGCACACGTTTCAAAGAAATAAGAAAGAGGTTGATGACAAAGAGGGACTAACATACTGTAAGACTTGCCATCCCTTGTCAGATGCAGAGGGTGAGAAGATCCTTCTAACCCGCCCAGACAAAATGACCTCACAGAGACACTTTAAAAGCTAAGAGCTCCCTTACTTGATCTTATTGTGTTCAAATGCCAGAAAAATGTTGTATTGCTTCTTTTTCAACCTCCCAGGGTAACCACTTTAAACCGGACCAACACCCATTTTTATTTTAACGGGTGTTGGTCTCACTGTCTGCTGATAAGAAGAACCTCGGGGGGCATCCAGAATGCTGGAGCCCCCTCGCACCTGACCGCACACAATGCTCGCAATACTCACTTTATTACGAGCCAGCGCAGGGAAAGCAGTCCTGTGATTGGCCGCAAGGTGGTCACGTGGGCCGTAGTCGCATCCTCTGCGCCGGCCACCGGTAGCACCCGCCCATGTGACCTCCAGGCGGCCAATCGCGGACTCCTTTCCCGTGCTGGCTTGTAATGAAGGTGAGTATTACAAGCATTGTGTGCGGTTAGGTGCGAGGGGCTCCAGCGGATATTAGTCCTGGGTTTTGGTCCTTTCCCCAGGGGCACCCAGCTCAGGGATGTCCTGCTGTGTAAAACCCCATTAGGTCGCACCATCTAACTCACCCTTTCCCGGTCCTACAGCACATCGTCCAATCAGAGTGCTCGGAACCGCTGCCGTACCTTTATCTAGGTGCTGGTCTAAGGCATGCAGATCCTATCCATTCACACATGCGCTGTTGGCCCGAGAAAGAAGGTGAGTTTCACACAGTGGGATACCCTGATTCTGGGTGTCCCAGGGGGAGGGAATCTCACAGATTCCAGGACCTTTGTGGCATGGGTTTTGGTCCACTTCAAGTATTGTATTGTACTTGTACCTGTCCTCAGATCTCACCTTCCCTGGACTCTCATATAACCACCAGTGGTTACCCTCACCCCCTGATAATTACCTCTACTCTTCCCTAACCACCAGTGACTAAATTCACTCCCTGTTTATTACTCCAAATTTCTGATGGCTACTTGTAGACTATGTTGGACCCAGACATGCTTGAAATTGCTCTCTACTAAACAGGGACAGACAGGGGCCAAAAATTAATCCAGGTCTTTACTAGCCCTGTCCAGCCTATGACTCGCGCGAGAGCTGAGGAGCCCAGGCCCTAGGGCAGCAGGCAGCGGCAACATCCAAAAGGTAAGTAGGGGCCAATGGAGGGGGAAGGCAAATCGGCCCCTTTTTATGTTAGGTCCGATGTTTCTCTTTAAAGGGCCTTTTGTAAGTTTTTACTTGCAAGTGTTTGCAATTCTATTCAGCCATAAGGACGACCGGCTATATTCAGCCAGGCATTCGTTTTTTCTTCAATATGGACACCAGACCTACACAACGCTCTTTAATTGTTGATCCCCACCGCAGATACTTCTCCTCCAGAGTGCCGCTTTCATCTCGGAATTGGGAAATAAGTGTCAGAGATATCTCAATAACGCTCTAATTCCGGATATTGGTTGAAGGGTAGCGCGGCAAAGTAAATGCTATCAAGGCCTGACGGCGAGAGGCGGCGTGTTATTCGGGAGGAAATGTAATTTATTAGGAGGAGAGCGGGTCACCGGAGCCGCAGGACGTATTCCTGAGAGCTCTGATGCCGCTCTGTCTATGGAGGTGCCATATCTAGGCAGCGCTGTGATGTGATTGCCGCAATAGGAAGAGTAAAAATAACAGCGACCTTACCTGACAGGTCATCAGATTCATGTGCGGCGTCCAAAACTAAATAGTGATCATGTAATAACGCTGCTGATCAATGATTCTATGATGCTGCTGGATGCAGGGGACTAAAGGGACAACTGGTACTCCAAGGTTGAGCCATTTAGGATTTCCATGCATAGGGGAATACTGTCCACAGGAAGGGCCCAAGATCCGCGCACTTTCTATTGTGCAACAATCTTGATCAATGTAATTTAGTGGAAGGAGGGCCCCAAGAATGATTTCCTCTGATGAGCCCCAAGAATAATTTCCTCTGGTGGGCCCCAGGATTGATTTTCTCTGATGGACCCCAAAAACGATTTCCTCTGATGGACCCCAAGAACGATTTCCTCTGATAATCCCCAGGAATAATTTCCTTTAGTGGTCCCCAAAACTGATTTTCTCTGGTGGTCCCCAAGAATGATTTCCTCTGGTGGCCCCAAGAATGATTTCCTCTGGTGGCCCCAATAATGATTTTCTCTGGTGGCCCCAAGAATGATTTCCTCTGGTGACCCCAAGAATGATTTCCTCTGGTGGACCTCAAGAATGATTTCCTCTGGTGGCCCCAAGAATGATTTCCTCAGGTGGACCTCATGAATGATTTCCTCTGGTGGCCCCAAGAATGATTTCCTCTGGTGACACCAAAAATGATTTCCTCTGGTGGTCCCCAAGCATGATTTCCTCTGGTGGCCCCAAGAATGATTTCCTCTGGTGGCCCCAAGAATGATTTCCTCTGGTGGTCCCAAGAATGATTTCCCCTGGTGGCCCCAAGAATGATTTCCTCTTGTGACACCAAAAATGATTTCCTCTGGTGGCCCCAAGAATGATTTCCTCTGGTGGTCCCCAAGAATGATTTCCTCTGTTGGCCCCAAGAATGATTTCCTCTGGCGGTCCCCAAGAATGATTTCCTCTGGTGGTACCCAAGAATGATTTCCTCTGGTGGTCCCAAGAATGATTTCCTCTGGTGGTACCCAAGAATGATTTCCTCTGGTGGTCCCAAGAATGATTTCCTCTGGTGGTCCCAAGAATGATTTCCTCTGGTGGTCCCAAGAATGATTTCCTCTGGTGGTCCCAAGAATGATTTCCTCTGGTGGTCCCCAAGAATGATTTCCTCCGGTGGCACCAAGAATGATTTCCTCTGGCGGTCCCCAAGAATGATTTCCTCTGGTGGTCCCCAAGAATGATTTCCTCTGGTGGCCCCAAGAATGATTTCCTCTGGCGGTCACAAGAATGATTTCCTCTGATGGTCCCCAAGAATGATTTCCTCTGGTGACCCCAAGAATGATTTCCTCTGGTGGTCCCAAGAATGATTTCCTCTGGTGGTACCCAAGAATGATTTCCTCTGGTGGTCCCAAGAATGATTTCCTCTGGTGGTACCCAAGAATGATTTCCTCTGTTGGCCCCAAGAATGATTTCCTCTGGTGGTCCCAAGAATGATTTCCTCTGGTGGTCCCAAGAATGATTTCCTCTGGTGGTCCCAAGAATGATTTCCTCTGGTGGTCCCCAAGAATGATTTCCTCCGGTGGCACCAAGAATGATTTCCTCTGGCGGTCCCCAAGAATGATTTCCTCTGGTGGTCCCCAAGAATGATTTCCTCTGGTGGCCCCAAGAATGATTTCCTCTGGCGGTCCCAAGAGTGATTTCCTCTGGTGGTCCCCAAGAATGATTTCCTCTGGTGACCCCAAGAATGATTTCCTCTGGTGGCCCCAAGAATGATTTCCTCTGGTGGTCCCCAAGAATGATTTCCTCCGGTGGTCCCAAGAATGATTTCCTCTGGTGGTACCCAAGAATGATTTCCTCTGTTGGCCCCAAGAATGATTTCCTCTGGTGGTCCCAAGAATGATTTCCTCTGGTGGTCCCAAGAATGATTTCCTCTGGTGGTCCCAAGAATGATTTCCTCTGGTGGTCCCCAAGAATGATTTCCTCCGGTGGCACCAAGAATGATTTCCTCTGGCGGTCCCCAAGAATGATTTCCTCTGGTGACCCCAAGAATGATTTCCTCTGGTGGCCCCAAGAATGATTTCCTCTGGCGGTCCCAAGAATGATTTCCTCTGGTGGTCCCCAAGAATGATTTCCTCTGGCGGTCCCAAGAATGATTTCCTCTGGTGGTCCCCAAGAATGATTTCCTCTGGTGACCCCAAGAATGATTTTCTCTGGTGACCCCCAAGAATGATTTTTTCTGGTGGTCCCCAAGAATGATTTCCTCTGGCAGTCCCCAAGAATGATTTCCTCTGGCGGTCCCCAAGAATGATTTTCTCTGGTGGTCCCCAAGAATGATTTTCTCTGGTGGTCCCCAAGAATGATTTTTTCTGGTGGTCCCCAAGAATGATTTCCTCTGGCAGTCCCCAAGAATGATTTCCTCTGGTGGTCCCAAGAATGATTTTCTCTGGTGGTCCCCAAGAATGATTTTTTCTAATGGTCCCCAAGAATGATTTCCTCTGGCAGTCCCCAAGAATGATTTCCTCTGGTGGTCCCCAAGAATGATTTCCTCTGGTGACCCCAAGAATGATTTCCTCTGGTGGCCCCAAGAATGATTTCCTCTGGTGGCCCCAAGAATGATTTCCTCTAGTGGCCCCAAGAATGATTTCCTCTGGTGACCCCAAGAATGATTTTTTCTAATGGTCCCCAAGAATGATTTCCTCTGGTGGCCCCAAGAATGATTTCCTCTAGTGGCCCCAAGAATGATTTCCTCTGGTGACCCCAAGAATGATTTCCTCTAGTGGCCCCAAGAATGATTTCCTCTGGTGACCCCAAGAATGATTTCCTCTGGTGGCCCCAAGAATGATTTCCTCTGGTGGCCCCAAGAATGATTTCCTCTGGTGGCCCCAAGAATGATTTCCTCTGGCGGTCCCCAAGAATGATTTCCTCTGGCGGTCCCCAAGAATGATTTCCTCTGGCGGTCCCCAAGAATGATTTCCTCTGGTGGTCCCAAGAATGATTTCCTCTGGTGACCCCAAGAATGATTTCCTCTGGTGGCCCCAAGAATGATTTCCTCTGGCAGTCCCCAAGAATGATTTCCTCTGGTAGTCCCCAAGAACGATTTGGGGGCTGAGGTTTATTGGGGCTGGGTACAAGGGGCTAAGGGAGCAGGGATTGAATATAGGTGTTTAAAGCAGCAGCCCAACTGCCACCAAATCAGTACGGCATTGTCCTGGGTCTTTGTATGGCCAGTCCTCCCAGGGCCCAGCTGTAGGTTCCTTAGTATGGCTGATTGTATTGCTCCTACTCTGGATTTAGGGTCTTCCTTATACTGGTAGTTTGATATCTTTTGCTTACTGTTAGTTCTCCTATTGCCCAAGTCTTTTTGCCCCCCCCCCCTTAAAAATCAATAGGTACTAGACTCGCTTGACTAGCTGTATCCCACTTGCCCATATATAAGCTCTGCACCTCCCCATTACTATGCATTACCAACAATGACATGAGGCAGATGGACCTGCACACGACTGAAAGTTCTAGAAGATGACATGATACCTTTGTGTCTGAAAGCTTACCCTTTTATCATACCTTCCGACTATTCAGGGTGGGGAAGAGGGACAATTTGTAAATTAGGCCATTGAGGGATGGATAGAAGGTTGTAACAGTTACAACAATACAAACACTTGGAGAATAAATCATTTATTGCTGCAAATCGGCATGTTACACCTCAAAGAGGGACAAATGAGAACAACGATGGGTAGGGGAACATGGACTCAAAAGAGGGACAGTCCCTCCAAATCAGGGGCACTTGGTAGGCATGCTTTTATCACAGATCTGTGTCTGGGCATATTCTTACTTAACTTTTCCTAACCAGCATTATTCCCTCTGTCCTGTCATAGCTGCCTCTAGGCGTCTTGTCCTCTATAGGAAACTATTATCCCTCTTTTCAGAGACAGCCCATGGTACTGCTATGATTCTAAGCACCCATTCTTTCAGCATGCCATGCATAGATTGGGTGAAGAACATCAGGAACTGGCCCCTGGTTTGAAACACAGATCAAAGCAGGACCTTCATGGAGCACCTCCAGAAGCAGGTGTGTGCTTTAGGGCAAGGACACATATCAGAGTGAAGACATTGCTACACAACACAAACCAGAGAGCCGTGGTGCAGGACATGGAGCAGTAGCAGGGCCTCAGTGAAAAAACAAACCAGAGGTAGGACCTTGGTACAGAACATGAACCAGGAGCATGGCTTTGGTGTTGGATTCAAACCAGGAGCTGAGTCCTAGCAGAGGACATGCATACCTCCCAAGTGTCCCTGAGTCCATGTTCCCCTGCCCCTCGTTGCTCTCCTCTGTACCTCTTTGAGTGTTCTGTCCCCACATGAAGGCGATTGAAGGTGTAACTAATGTGACTGTGTGACTCTCCTACCTTCGTATCCAAGCAGTGGAGCAGACCGGACCGGCAGGAGCTCAGGCTGATGGAGTCACAAGTAGACAGAAGTAGATGCAAATTTAACAATTGTCCCTCTTTCCCACCCTGAAAAGTTGGGAGTTATGGACATGAACCAGGAGAAGGGCCTCACTACCTGATATAAGGATGAGGGCCTAGGTGCAGGATATAAAGCTGGAAAAGAGCCACTCATTTCTGTGAAGGAACCAGAAGCACGGCCTGAACAAGGGCCTAAATGAAATATACACAAACTAGGAGCAGGGCGTGACATGAACCAAGAGCTAGGTCTAGTATGTATGAACCAGGTTGACATTAGTTGGGGTATGCATTAATACATGCCTCCCAACTGTCCCGATTCCTCCGTGAATGCCCCGATTTTCCCCTTGGATCCCGCGGTCCCAGAACATTAAATGCCGTCCCGGGACGCCCTGTGCCATGGCGGTGTGGGCAGCGGCACCCTGTGCATAGACGTTCCCCGGCTGCAAACCGCAGAGACTTGCGGGTGCGGGCAGAAGTGAGACTTCCAGGTCAGGAGCAAGGGGGGAGGTGAAGAGACTTCTGGGCGGTCCGGCTGTCGGACGCGCGGCGCGGGGGGGGGGTTACGTACAGCACAGATGAAGATCCTTGCAGGCAGGCTGGAGGAGCTGCAGTCAATCTGCGAGCAGCGGGTTTTGTGCTGGCATCAGACTCAGCAGGTTTAGACCACGCCCAGAAAGACGTCTAGCCCCGCCCCCTGCTCCCAGATAGGCTGAGACTACTAAGGGGGCAGTGCTGGGAGTGATAGAATAGGAATGGGCGGGGCTGGGCTGCACAGTAATCCCCTGTTCTGTCTATGTTAATTTCCAATCTACACCCCCCTCCCCAGTTGTCAACCCTCACCTAAATAGCCCCTCCCTGCCTTCCAATCTGCACCCCCTAAACCACCTCCCTAGCCCCCAATCCGCCCCCTTTTGCCCCCCTCTCTAACCGCTGGCCTACACTCCCACTTAAAGTGCACCAAAACCCAGGATTTTGACCTTTTGATCCTGGGTCAAACCTTTTGACCTTTTGATCCGATCAGGGATGCCCCGCTATGGGAAACCCCCCAAATTGCCCCAAGGAACTCACCTCCTCCCAGTCCCACGGTGCATGCGCAGCCGCTCGTCCAATCAGCGCAATCCGAGCGTGCTTCCCTCGCTTACCTCTAACGGAGTGTGCCAACGCCGCCATTCATGCGCCCTGCTAGAGGGATAGCGGGGATGCAGCCAGTGCATGCGCCGTTGGACCGGGAAGTAAGGTAAGTGAACGGGGTGACCTGGGAGGTTTCACACAGCAGGGCATCACACAGTGGGGCATCCCGGAATCGTTCGGCCAAAACCCACGCCGATTGGCCCAGGAATCTATAAGATTTGGGATGCCCCCTGTGTGAAACCCCCCAGGTCGCCCCATGCACTTATTTTTGTTCCCGGTCCAACGGTGCATGTGCGAGCCGCATCCCCATTATCCCTCTAGCAGGGCCCATGCCAGGCATTTGTGAATGGCCAGTGTGGGCATGCTTCCTCTTAGAGGAAAGTGGGGATGCGGATGCCAGCGATCTGGGGGATTTCACACAGCAGGGTACCCCCGATCAAGGTGCCCTGGCGGAAAGAACCAAAACCCAGGATAGTCAAAATGGCGTTTGAGCTGCTGATTGGGAGGAGAGCCCACACATATGCTGTGGGGTTGCCAGGTGTAGTAAGAATTATTGTCATTCCAGGGGGTTTTCACACAGCAGGGCATCCCAAATCAGTATACCACGCTGGAGAGGAACCATCAACAGGATAGTGAAATAACTGGGGGTGGCTCCTTTTTAAAAGTGTACAGTCTGTCAGTTAAAGTTAAATATACGTTTAGAAATGTCTAGTACATTTTTTAATTTATTTTTATAATTTATTTCTAAGGAAAGGAGCTCCTCGGGTTCAGATGTGCATTTGTGTCAATGGTTGTGAAATATGGCGTGGTCGGGGCGTGTCAGGCGTGTACATGCAGTTCTTCTGTTAGCACTAGAGTAGTAAAGCTTAGAGTCTTGTTTCGCAGTGATTTCAGTGTAAGGTCAGGGGAAGAATATGGGTTGTAATGTAAGAATCTAGGAGTCCAGATCCTGGTAAACATTCCCTCATATGGGCCTGATAGGTGCCAGATGAATACATTGGTCTGACTCACCAGTTGGGTTATGGGAGAACTCTAAACCTTCACAATAAAGGGGATTGCAACACTTTGATAGAGACCATTGCTTATCTTTATTGTAGCAACAGGGAGTGCAGCACAAGGAACTGTGCAGGAGCGAGACCTCAGTCAGACCTCGAGGAGAAACCGGCCAGACTGTGCCAACCATGCCAAGGTGCTAGGAGAAGTGAGCCATTCTCTTTTTCATCCTGCTCAGCAAAGCGGGACAGGATTTTTGGTCAGGGACAGTTAGGAGGTATGCATAGGGTCACTATGAAAGACAAAAAAAAAAACAGATTGGGATCCTGACTTAGGATCTAAAGAGCTGTCCCTTGATGTGGTATATGAACCAGAGAGTAGAGACTGTAGGATATGAGCCAGAAGCTGGGCCTTGATGCAGAATCTGAAATTGGACCAGGACTTGAACCCGGAGCAGGGCTTTGGTGCTGGACACAAAACAGGAGCAGGTCCTATGTAAAGGTTGCAAATAAGGAGTAGGGTCTTTGTTTAGGATATGAACAAGGAGCAGGACCTTGATGCAGAACATAGACCCAGTGGCGTAGCGACCCGGGGGCGGGGGGGGGGCGGACCGCCCCGGGTGACACCAGACCTAGAGGGTGACACCGCACTATAGCATTATGACACCTCAATTATTGCCAGCCTGTGGCACAGAGCAGTCAGTTGTGGGGATGCTATGCCCTCACGGCGACACCTACGCATCTCTCCCACAGCGCTCGAGCGCCATTTGGCAGGAGGCGGAGCGGCTGCTGGTGCCTGTCCAGAATCTGTGGACCAATGGTGTGCGCGCACAGCAGGTCACGTGGACGAGGTGGGAGCTTTTGTTCGCTGTTGCTGAGAGCGCGCGCGGTATTCGTCGCCAGAAACAGGTGAGGGCGTGTGTGGTGTTGCTGGGGTGAGCGCACGCTGTTCCTGTTTATTCGGGGATTTATAGCTGTAACTGCTCAGTGGCGTGTGTGGTGGTGTTGCATGGTGGGCGCGTTACCTGGCGGGAGATGGGTGTTTTTAATGGACATAAAGGGAGCGTGCAGGCCGATGTATGTGTGCTAGTGAGGTACTGCACAACGCATAAGCGCCTCTGCTATCATACATTGATTATAATAGGCGCGCGCCCCGCTTTTGTTCAGGTGCGATGTCTGGCCCTGCCCCGACTCCTATTGGTTGCTGCCTGTCTGGCCCGCCCCTTTTCTCCTCCAGCTGTCTGTAATCGGTGTGCTCCTTTTCTCTGCCATTGAGTTCTTTCAACATACAAAAATTTTTTTTCTTTGGGGGGGGTGACACCATTTCCTACCGCCCCGGGTGACACCAGCCCTAGCAACGCCACTGCATAGACCCAGAGCAGGACTCGGGTGCAGGACACCAACTAGGTCGATGGTGTTGGACATAAAGCCATAGCAGGGTATTAGTAAAGGTTCAATCCAGGATCAGGGTCTTGTTGTAGGATATAAACAAAGAGCAGAACATATGTGCAGGACAATAACAGGAGAAGGGCCTCTGTATAGCATATGAACCATGAGAAGGATCTTCGTGCAGGACATGAACGAAAGGTTGAACCTTACAGGAGAATATGAACCAGGGAGATCTTGCAATACACAAACAAGGTTTAACACCTTGATGCCAGGAACAGGGTTTTCATGCATGACACATATCAGGAGCATAGATCTGATTAGGGACATGAACCGGGAGTAACACAAAATGTATCGCAAGCAGGGTCTAGACGAGGCTATGCAAAGCCTTATAGCTGGAAATGAACCAAGAGCAGAGCTTTGGTGCAAGATCTGGACCAGGAGAATTACTCCATCGCAGGATGCAAATCACTGACAAGCCGAGGTCTTAATCAAGCCGGACAGAAGCACCCTGAGTGGAAAGTTGTCAGTGAGAGTATATGTGACCACAATTATGAGTCGTTGCTGGGACTATTTAAGCTGGTTTAATAGCCTAAATAATAGAGAGATTCAGTTGTCATCCATCTCCCGAGACTATGATTCCTCAGGCATGAGTAATCAGAGGATCCTGCATCTGGTAGCCTCCTCCTTTGGCACAGAACCGGTTACTGTTTCCCTCTAATGTGATTGCTGGCCATCTGGATTGTTGTTTGCTTTCTGCATTATAGCAGCGGGGTGGGGAGTGCACATTGTACTATAAGAAGCATAAAACATATTTCTCTGGAATCAGAGGATCTGCAAACCTTGACTGATGAGGAGTAAGATGAGACGGACCATCATCCCATTATCATTCCAAGTGGGATGGGACTGATTCATGCTTGACCAGGGCCAAACTCAAATGGCTTCCACCCCTGACCATGTAATAGATTAAGCTTTTGGCCTGGTGCCTAGTTCTTGCCCCACGAGTGCCCACCACTCTTTAGGTGGACTGGGATTTGTGACACTATCACTTAAAGGTTACATAGAAAAGTTTAGCAAAGTATAATAAACTAGAACTCTGACTTTAACCTTTACATTAACCTGCTCCCCGACACCTCATGATTCACAGCCATAACCTACCCCCAGATACCCTGTGGTTGTCAACCATAACCCACCTCCAGACACCCTGTGGTTGAAAGTCATATCCTACCCTCAGACACTGTATGTTTGATAATTACAATACAACCACCAGACACCCTGTTTTTGACAGACATAAAGTATCCCCAGAAACCCTAAAGTTTGACAGCCATAAACTACCCACAGACACCCTATGTTTGACATCCATAAACTACCCCCAGGCACCCTATGTTTGACATCCATAAATTAACCCCCAACACCATATGTTTGGCCGCCATAAACTACCCACAGACACTCTATGTTTTACAACCATAATTTACTCCCAGGCACCCTATGTTTGACAACCATAAACTACCCCCAGCTACCTTATGTTTGGCATCCATAAACTACCTACAGACACCCTATTTTTGACATGCATAAACTACCCCCAGGCACCCTATGTTTGACAGCCATAAACTACCCCTAGACTCCCTATGTTTGACATCCATAAACTACCCCCAGACACTCTATGTTTGGCAGCTATGAACTACAATCAGATACCCTATGCTTAACAGCCCTAAGCTAATATGACACACCCTATTTTTGCCAGGCGTAAACTACCCCCCATCTTCCAACATGGCAGCAGCGTGCATTGTGATAAAACTTTGGCTGGTGGTTTAAAATTTGCAGGCTGCCTGTCTCCTAAAGCTGTACAATGTATCAATCAAGAGTGTGCATCCCTGCTGTGTTACATTGTATAGCAGACACATGCTAGTTATTGCAATGTAATCGCCTCATGGCTGATGCAATGCATGAATGATCTCTCCACCATGCTGTTGGAAGATAAATAGAAATATAAGAAGTAATAGCCCTGAAGTGTGTCACATCTGTGCAGAGCACACACATGGGACAATATTTGTACAGAGTCATTTTCCATCACACAGTGGGATGCAGAAATAACATTGCACTGTAAGCTATCTGCATTCCAATAGCAGACTGCAGCATGACTGCTTTAAACTCATCATAGCATCACAGCTGATTACAAAAGAAACAAGTAAGATGAATGAATTGGTCATTGGCTGTAACAATGTAACTCAATGGACCTCACAGCAGGGAGCTGGCAGGCTTTTTAGAATGACTCATCTTATTTGTTATAGTCCCAGCATGAGGGAGAGATAGTGCATCCTAACATTTTAAAGGAGGGTGAATGATCACTGGTGGGGAAGGGTACAAGGAGGAGGTGGAGACTAATAAATTGGAGTCTTAAGTCTGCAGTGTGCTGCTCTAAGGTAAAAGCAGCCTTATGTCCATCAGTAAAATCAACAGGAGAGATATGTTATAAGGTGCTGGGTGAATGTGAATGAGTGGACTGCAAGGTATCTTTGGAAAAACTTACAGTGAACTAAAACCTAAAAAAATTAGATGGCCCTCTTTAAAAGATTTCCTAAGGGACATCCTGATTTGGGATGCCCCGCATTGTGAAACAGCTTGGTTTTCCCAATAATTCACCTTGATTCTCGATCACACAGCTGCAGTTAAACCCCTAGACACACTCCTCAGCTATCCAAAGCACCCACAATCTCAGTGCATGGTAAGTTAATGCAGGGCAGGTTGAGGGTACTTACTCCACTCCAGATATTCTTAAAGCAGACCTTTAGCCTCATTAAATGAAAAGCCCAAACCCTTAAAAAACTATTCCTCAGCATCTAAAATGAATATATTTAACATTTTTAGTCACTTAATTTTTATTCTTTGCCCCACTGGGATTCAACTCTGTTCAGGACTCTAGGATACGGGCACCGCCATCTTGGCTCAGTAGCATCACATACTGAGGACAGGAGAGGGGTCAAAAGTGCAGGGGGGCGGGGTTATAGATCTGCTTTGTGCAGATAGAGCAGAGCTGGGGTCAGGAAAAGGCCAGAAATCCCAGAATGCAGTGTGGCACAGTCAGAAGACACTTCCTGTTTGCAGGCAGCCTGATACTCCATGGGCCGCCATCTTGGATGTTTAAAGGCTCAAAAAAAATGCATTAGGTGCAAGTAGGATGATTTTTTAATGTGAACAATCTGTATGTACAGGGTGAGGGAAACATATAAGATAGACTCTTATTTAGAGTGATGGTCCAGTTTAAGGAGAGTACGCTCTGTGATTCATGGTCCACTTGAAAGTAAAAACGGCAGCAGTTTCTGGTGGTTCTCCTAGATAGTCTTTATACGCTGGCACCAATACATGGCAGTTCACAATGGATTCCTGGCATTCAGGGTTACCCTTCTCTCAGTCACTCCAAGCTTTGTTGGCGCGCACCAGCTTCACTTCTACCGATGCCTGTCCTATCAAGGTGCCCAGGAAACACACAACAAGGCCCTTTTTCCTGTCCTCCAGAGGAGACTCTGCCCAAGCCACCTGTCAGATGTACCTCCTCAGGCTCAGGTGGGCATTCTACTGTATTAGTTCCAAATTTTTTTATTATCTGTACCACCTTGAATTTCTGAATCCTCTTAGGTACCATGTAGATGGTCTGTATGGATTGTGCAGACAACAACCCAAAATCACCTTTTAGATCGGTTTTGTATTTACTGAGTGGATCAGGGTTGGGGGAAAGAATAGATGGAAACAGATCAGGTTGGTGTCTAGGTCAGTCTTCAGCCTTGCCAAGTGCCACTTTATAGGGACTGAAGTACCACCAGTGGTATTAGTTCCACAGGTTGACAACCCCTGGTCTAGTGTGTACTCACAGTTCCTCAGTACAAAGCCGAACTTCTGGGTGCTCACAATCTCGCTTATAGAAGAGATTTTTTCTCTCTCTTTCTCCTGATCCATAGATCTACGAGGTTCTTCTCACACCTTGGCCAGTCATGTCCAGGCCTTATAAAAAAAAGGCCTGAAACCAACCATCTAGTTCTGACTGGGTCTCTCATCATTTCCTGCACAGCAAGGGCGACACCTTCCCTTACTGCAACCCGTTACCCTGCACAACCTACCTGCTCTATCTAGCTAAACCTATGGGACACTAAAAGTCTCGCAAAGTGTTAAAACACAGGGAGACTCCGGATAATACTACCATGAGCACTGCCATTATGATAACGGCGTCCCACTAACCTAAGTAACGGTCAAGCCAAAAAACACAAACACACATGGTTAATTGTGGGCACTGTCTCAATGGAAACAAATTAGAACAGGGGAAAATTGCTAGATACAAAAAACAGAAAATTCATTTACAAGTATGGCGCCCAACAATACAGCTGTATGAATTTTTGCTAGATTAGCTAGCGGGACGGTATAGGCGTGCAACATGTGTATGGTAGTGGATGAGTTATGAGGTGTTGGTGCATGTGCATGGGGGGGCCCCCAAATCTTAATGTCACAACGTTGTGAATTTTTATTTTTTGTGTACTTTTTGTGCTTGATGGGTTGGTGCAATTAACTTTTCAATAAAGCTGTTTTTTGTATCTAGCAATTTTCCCCTGTTCTAATTTGTTTCCATTGAGACAGTGCCCACAATTAACCATGTGTGTTTGCGTTTTTTGGCTTGACGCTAAAAGTCTCCCCAAAACTGGACAAATGTTTCACTATTCCTTCACCTTCTTACACATAGTCAGGAAATCTGCAATGTAAATGAAGCAAGCAGTCTTCTATGCAAGCTACAGACACCAAAATGCAGGGATGAAAAAAGATAATTGGCAAAGTTTACACTGCAATAGATGGACAGCCAAAACAACAAGGGTAACATATTCTGCTTGGCCGAAGATGGCTTCATTTGTGGGGGTGTATGAGTAAATAGAAATATAAAGAAGAAAAGAGCAGTTTGATTAGTAATGGTAATGGCGAGTGCGCATCACATCTGTGGAGCCTCCCATCAGTGACCCACCACCACCTGCTGCCCACCCTGCCTAGCTAATGCATTCCAGAGGCCTTCTTACATAACACACACCCTTGTGTAGCGGCTTCATGGCTTACCATGACTCACACTAATGTGTTCCAACCACTTGCCGTACACGTTTTTTTAATACTACAATAAAATCTCAGATACACCCATCCCAACCAGTGAAAGAACCTTTTGTAAGGGACATGGTGCTTTAGAGCTATAGATGGCAACACGACAAGAAACCAATTACAAAGAAGTTCCAAAGGCGAATGTGCAACCAAAAGTCTCCATACAGCAACCCCCATACATGAAAAAACTTAAACTGGCATACAACTAACATACATAATCATATACTGAACACTGTGATGGTGTGTCTACTAAAAGGACAAGACTATTGTTACTGTAGGATACTAGGATACTGGAGTGGGGGATATAGAGTGTTACTTGAGTTGCTGTCATTTTAAAGAAGAGCAATAAACCGTTCAATTGGCCACAACTGAACAAATAAATACAACAAAACAGATGACGGAGGGGGGGGGGGGGGATTCTTAAAGCACCTACATAGGTGGAAGATGATTAAGCTCTGTGCATCTCACTTTGGCTCAGAGCTCAACAGGAAGTAACAGCCAGGGCGCAGCCGGGCTATCCCCAGAGACGTAGCCCTCCTTCAATACCACTTTTAAGGCCTCAGGTTTTTATCTAACCTACTTCCTCAGACCTGAAAAGGAAGGGAAACCTCCATAGATGAATAGCATTGATACCTGCACACTGGCCAGCCCGCCAACACTCAACTGCCATCTCAACCCTCTATTGATAAATCCCCACATACCACAACACAGCTCTTGTCTGTCATCATCAGTGGGAAGCATCCTTATTAAGCACAACCTATCACCACCAAACTTTGAGTAGCACCCCCCAGATCACTGTTGACACCAACCTTTGATCAAATCCAACAAAGCCATCAAAGGTTTTTCTCCAAACAGTCTGGACACACTTCGCCGATCTCCCATGTGTCTCACTCCAAACTCCTGAAACGAGAAAGAGCATCAGCTATCCAAGGCTCAACACCCGGGCCCTGAAAAGCCCCAAACCACACATTTGCCTCCAACATGCCAAAACAAATTAGCATACCAGCATAACAACCGGCTGACAAGATGACCAACATATTATCAAATTGAAAATGAACCGTTTTGTTTTTGACATCTTCCACTACGAGACCGCAACCATCAAAGTACCTAGGAATGCTTTTTTTTTTTTTAATGAACTCTACTCACTTCTTTGGTCGTAGCCCCATGTACCAGAGCCCATTAAAATAGACCCCAAACCCAGACAACCCCACCTCTTCTGTAAAGAGCTCCCACTTTTCACTTGCCTATATAGGATCTTTTAAAAATCAACAGCCACATCTTCATATCTTCCTTTAATACTGCTACCAACTGAAAAAAATTATGTGGTTCCTGAACTCCTGCTGTGCTTAACGATAAACACTGCATGAAAACTTGACCCAAAGGTAACACCTGTACAAATTCGAATTACCAAGCAGCGACTGTCGCTATTGCCATTTCATCCTCCTCATGTCTAGAGCCCTTACCAATCCATCCACAAGATTCGCCACTTTGTCCACCAGCAATGAGCAAACCCTGTTATTGAGGTTGACGAACCCTCTGTTTTATCATAATCCCCCAGGATGCTGGATTCCTGGAATACCTCGAACAGGGTATCCAGAACCAACGTACACACTGTGTTACACAATGGCTTATGTCGATAGAAGTGTGCCCACCTGATCCTTCACTACATATTTAATGTCTGACGCCTTCAAAATAAGGGCACAAAATGGCAACAACTCATAGACAGGCACCGTTTTACCTAATAGCCAGCTTATAAAAAACAACCAAACAGGTAGTAATATCCAGGGTGCAGCGGTAACAATCTGAGCGCAGATTTAATGTCTATTTTAGCCATTACCTCCCCTACCGCTCCCTCTAGAAGTAGAGACAACAAAAAGCTCCTTGTCTATGCTGTCATTCACTGAGCCCCCCCCCCCCCTTGGAAAAACAGATAACTCATCAAATATAACTTGCCTGGATCCATTCTAGGAATCACCATACAATGAACACACCCCTAGTGTTGGGTGAACCCGAACCGCAAGGTTTGAGTTTGTACCAAACTTTTTTTGATCACGTTCCCAAACTCGAACATGAACTTCAGCAAGAGGAACATGTTGGAGTTCGGCGTTTGGGTCGAATGGGGAAAAGCTGTCCTTTAACCAGCTTTAGCAAAAGTGTGCAACAGTAGGAAGCCTACTATAACTCACCTGAGCACTGCGATCTCTATAGCATCAGCATTCCTTTCAAATGGGCTACAGCCAGGGCCACAAAACGATGGCCACCACTGGCATGAATGAGGACACCCATAGTGCCAGCTGGCAGCGCTCATTCATGGGAGTGGGCATCTTTTTGTGGCCCCAGCTGTAGCCTATTTGTAAGGAATGGGATTGTGGGGCTCAGGTGGGTTACAGCTTCGGCTACGGCTATGGGTCCCTGCTGCACACTCTGCACCCCTTGAAAGATGCCCCCTCCTCCGCCCGATTGGGTCAGGAGTGTGGGGGGAGAGGCAGAATCATTCCCCAAAGTTCGGGTCCCTGTTGATTTTAATCTTTATTCAAAGTTAGGCCAAACATGCTAAACCCGAACCTTGGTGGTGGTGGTGGTGGTGGTGGGGGGGGGGGGGGGGGGTTGGCCAACACTGCACAGCACCAATTCCTTTAATAGGGGCTTGGAAAAATATCCTGTCCAAAGATACCTCTTTCTCTAGCTTCGCCCTCACCACCCTTGCATGGAGGTGCACCGATTCTAAATCCTTCAGCAAATTTCACCTGACAATGCATTGTAAAACCTCAAAGCCTTCAGTCAATAAACTTGCAGAACGTGGGCTAGGATACCTACTTGCCCAGGACTGCATCGCCTCTCCTTTCGTCAGTGGTATCCCATATTCCAGCCCCCCCCCCGGGCGGATTCCTTCCAGGGGCGCCTCTGCCACACTTGAAGCAACATTTCACTGGATGACCCCCACCATATCCTAAACACCTGTGCCATTATATGTATGACGGACATCATTAAAGGTTCAGGACAGTCGTCTTCTACTTCCTCCACCACCGCTGAACTCATTGAGGTGGCGTTGGCATCCTGAGCCAAATCCTAATATCCCTATAATTCCATCCAAAACCTAAGCAAACCAATATCTGCTGTTAAAATTGCTCATCTTACCTCGACCAAACTGTACCACCATACCGGATAGACCTCCCAGGATGTGTCAAAAATACAGAAAAAATGGAGAGCAATTCTTAGGGTTCCTTTTCACTTACCACACTCATTAATCAATTCCTAAAACATCCTAGGGATCAGCCTAAAGCATCTCCTATGCTAATTTGTTTCCTTTTGGCGTTCCACCGGCTGAAATTATGTTTGGCTAGCCACCCCTTGCTCTGCTGTCCTTGTTTAACGTTAACCTCACTGCTGTTCCTCCTATGGATGTTGTGACCAACTCCTACTGCCCCCACAGCCACACCAACGTGGATTCCAAACTAGCTAACAATTTCCTCAATCCCAGGAAAAAACCTCAAGATACCTCCTGCCACTCCCGTCTCTGAAGACCTTGAATTCCAGTGCAACATCAGAGAAATAACAATAGATGCGATGACCCACTGAGGCTCACCTTGAAGATGTGCAGGGGTATTAGACCCGCCACATCACCCCATGCTCTTGTGCCCACCTGAATCCGTGACACACTCCCAGTGGGGAGGAGGCAGAAGAACACAGGAGGGGGAGGGTCTAAGACCCTGACAATGTTGGATAGGGCGAGCGGATGGGGCAGGTTGGGGGAGTCATAGGGTGAGCCAAGGGAAGCCCCCTACCATGATGATTATATATATTTATATATATATTCCTCAAGAGTAGCAGGTGCCACTAAAATTTGGGGGAAATTGCACTTGGGCAGGAATGTTGTGAAGAACTGGGGGGGGGGGGGGTGTTGGTGGGAAAGGGAACATGGGAGAGGGGCAGGACCCTGAAAATGGGGAACAGGGGGAGCGGGTGGGCAGGTTTGGGGAGCCATCATAGGGTGAGCCAAGGAAAGCCCTCTGCCATAATGAGCATATATACTCATCAAGAGTAGCAGGTGTCGCTAAGATCTGCAAATGCAACAAAAAGTGGAAAGATGGAGCAACGCCCCAATAACCACTAAAGAGGAAGCACAACCGAAAAACAATTAAACAATCTTTTTATTGTAGCGTTTGAACAAAGACAATTTACAAACAATAAAGAAATGCCTACTACCCCCACTCTTCGGCTACTCCTCAAAATGACCCACACAACAATTTATACCAAGCATATAGACTGGTCAATACTAGTAATACCATCACCCCTAAACATTTAATGTATAAGAAAAACCCTATGCATTTTTTTGTGTAAAAAGTATGTGTATATATGTGCACACAGCAAGGTGTGCCTAAAGAGATTAATTATTGATTAGCCACACAGTAAAAATATATGCAAAACTTATATGAAACCACCAAAATATATACACCAATAATTAACTTGACAAATAACTACTTAGACTCACAAAAATAAATAATTACATTGGGCTTATTCTAAATAATCAAGGAATAAATAAACTACTTGGAGATACAATAATAAGAAAATCACACTAAACTAATAACAGAATTGCACAAAATATTCACAAAATATTAAAAATATTGCTCAAGTGATGCAAATACTAACAATTGAACAGGTAAAGTGAACAGTGCATGAGTGCAAAAGAGAAACAAAATAGCCAGTGTAAGAGCTTGGAAAAACGTATTAAACCGCATTAGCATAGACCATAACACATGGGGAGGAGGCCCCGAGGTAGCAGGGGATCAGGGGCACCTGCGCTTCGTGGCAGTCCAAGCCACTTCTTGCTCGGGTGGAAGCACCTTTTACCCGAGTAAGAAGTGGCTTGGACTGCCACGAACCACAGGTGTCCCTGATCCCCTGCTACCTCGGGGCCTCCTTTTGTGAGTCTAAGTAGTTATTTGTCAAGTTAATTATTGGTGTATATATTTTGGTGGTTTCATATAAGTTTTGCATATATTTTTACTGTGTGGCAAATCATTAAATAATCTCTTTAGGCATACCTTGCTGTGTGCACATATATACAAATACTTTTTCTCGCAGATTTTTCCGTTAGGAAAGAAATTTTTCTGTGCCGTCACAAAAATGCATAGGGTTTTTCTTATAAATTAAATGTTTAGAGGTGATGGTATTACTAGTATTGACCAGTCTATATGCTTGGTATAAATTGTTGTGTGGGTCATTTTGAGGAGTAGCCGTAGAGTGGGGGTAGTAGGCATTTTTTAATTGTTTTTAAATTGTCTTTGTTGAAACGCTACAATAAAAAGATTGTTTAATTGTTTTTCGGTTGTGCTTCCTTTTTAGTGGTTATTGGGGCGTTGCTCCATCTTTCCGCTTTTTGTTGCATGTCTAGGATATATGGGTAAGCACGCCTAGTTATTATGATCATTTAGAGCGGTGCACCACTTTTGTGTTTCTAATAGATCTGCAAATGGTTTTCAAACATTCATCTGTTTGGAAGAATGCTACATAGTGATCCATTTTCATCCCACGAAGCTCGGATCCGAGTTCAGCGATTAGCAACTCACCTGATTGCTTGATCGCATTCTGTGCTGCATCCCATGCTCCAGGCCTGAACAGAGGTCGGAATTGATGACATCACTCACAGGAGTGCTGCCACACCCTCTATATTTATTGCAATAGAGGGGGTGTGCCGAGGCCTGACATGCTCCATCCATTGTAATGAATGAAGAGTGTGTGGTAATGCTCCTGTGACTGTTGGCAGAGGTACCAGCACACGGAGCTTGGGCCCGGCCATTGCGGGACTAGGACCAATGATTTGCATGTGACAGAATTTAAGTACCCTTTTTAATGGGGGGTCAATCACTGTAAGGGTTTTCCCCTTAGAGGTTGTACAGTAGGATGCCATATTCAATTATGAAAGCCAGAGGCCCCAAGCAAACAGTGGCCTTGGAGCAGAAAGGGCAAGTATCTCAATAGGCACCTTGTTGTGGCTGCTTTTTATACAAGCTGTCAGCTTCCAGCCTCCCCCTATTCTGGCTCATGATATGTGACCTGTTTAGATACAAATAGTTCCTACTCTCACTGAGGCAACAGAGAGCTTGACAATAAATGAGAAACAGGCCAACGTCCTTGAGGACACATGTGAGATATTCGGTAGCAGAAAGTTGATTCTGTATGGAAACTGAACTTTCCTCCATGCGCATTCCTAAAGTGGATTTCCTGAGTCCATCCAGAACATCATGTGTGAGTAATTATGGCGCTAATAGGAGGATTTTGAGAATTTGGCCTTTCCTCCATGTTCTTCTAAAATTGAAATGTAACGAGTGGTGAGGTCATTAACAAATAATGTGGCCCCGTCTATCCCAAATATGTCACATTCCAGGAGATGTGTCACAGTTTCTACTCTATTTAGAGCCTCATTATTAGACAGGTAGGTTAAGTATTACTACAAGGATTATTAACATGTCTTCCTAAAACTGTTATCTTTAGTAAACTACACTGTGTGGTACGTATTACCACCAAGTCACAAATAAACATAAACCCCCCCATAATAGGTGTCTTACAAACCAGGAAAATGTTTACCAGATCAATTCTCGAGTATGGAATCCTGAAGTGTGACGTGTAATTAGTAAGCTGGAGGTCTGGTTAGAGCTGTAATGAAGTCCCAACTCGAGCCTCCACGTCGAGTCGAGAAATTATTAATGACCTTTGGCTGCAGCAGTGGAGGACGTATCCGAGAGAAGATGCTTGTAATGAGGCCAGGGGAGACATGTGCACTGACCATTCATATACAATAAAATGATGTGTCTGCTTGCAGAGGGGTAGCTGAACTTTTCAGGTAGTGGGCTGTAAATCTGGGAAATAAAGCAGCACGTAGACTGATAGATGGAACCAGAACAGGGATAATAAAAGATAATTTGCTGTTTTTACCCTGTGTATATGCACTCCTCCATATTGAAATTGCAATACGAAGAACAGGAAGTTATGGAAATCACAGGATTGATGGACATGTTAATGATATGCAGATGATGAAAAATGGAAACCGAGTATAAAGAAATGACCAATGATGTTTTAGATGTGCGCTACGGGACCCAGATCCTGAGATGCTGCAGCCAATAGTTTTAGATGGCCGCTATGGGACCTTGGTCCGGAGATGTTGCAGGTCATGGTTGTAGATGTGCTTCATGGGACCCAGGTCCGGAGATGCTGCTGGTCATGGCTTTAGATGTGCTCCACAGGACCCAGGTCGTGATGCTGCAGGTCATGGTTTTAGATGTGCTCCATGAAACCCAGGTCCGTAGAAGCTGCATGTGCTCCATGGGCCAAAGGCTCAGTGATGCTACAGGTCATGGTTTTGGATGTGCTCCATGGGACAAAGGTCCAGAGATGCTTCAGGACAAGGTTTTAGATGTGCTCCACCGGACCCAGGTCCAGAGATGCTGCAGGTTATGGCTTTAGATGTGCTCCATGGAACCCAGGCCCAGAGATGCTGCAGGTCATGGCTTTAGATGTGCTCCACAGGACTCAAGTCCAGAGATGCTGCAGGTCATGGTTTTATCTGTGCTCCATGGAACCCAGGTTTGGAAATGCTGCAGGTCATGGCTTTAGATGTGCTCCAAGGGCCAAAGGCTCAGAGATGCTGCAGGTCATGGTTTTAGATGTGCTTCATGGGACAAGGGTCCAGAGATGCTGGAGGTCATGGTTTAAGATGTGTTTCATGGGACCGAGGTCCGGAGACACTGCAGGTCATGGTTTTAGATGTGCTCCATGGAACAAAGGTCCAGAGATGCTGCAGGCCAGGGTAGCTCATTTTGGTCACACAGGCTGCTCACCGTAGCATGAGCAAAATGAGGCCTGGTGTTGTCTTGTTGAAAAATGGCTCCTGGTACACTTTGTAGAAATGGTTGCATCAATGAAAACTAGAGAGATCTGCTGTGACGTTCCTTTGTGAAAGCCTCTTCATGGTGTTGCCCATGTGGTCTCTGGACGCTTTTCCAGGGACTGAGGGGACTCATTGTTGTAGAGGAGAGACCTCCATTATAACCTCCCTTGCTGTCTTACCATGTTCTCCATGTTAGCCTTTGAAATCAGTGGTGTAAGTCAATGGAATACCTGTAACTCATGGGTGCTCAACTGTTGAGCGTAGGCCACTTAAATGATATGAAACCTGGTCGTGGGCCACAATGAATAGGTTCAGAATTTTTTCTTTTGGAATAGCATGATGAGGATTTTCTACAACAATCCAGACGCCCACTGTCTCCACAAAATACACTCATGTCTGGCTTTACCTCTCTGAATATATGGGTTCCTTATTTATAGCCCCCCCCCCCCCCCCCAGTCCCATCTTCCCAATACTCAACCGATCTAAGCTACCTTCAGTGCTAAGCATACAATTAATATAAAAAAACGACTTTACCAATTTCGTACAATGCACAATGTCTCCAAGCCACCGCTGACAACTCTATTGGCCAATGCACCTTCCTCCATTGTACAACCACTCCTCTTGATTGTGGTTTTGTTTGGCTGAAAAGCTTGACTTTTAATTTGCCTTTTGTGACCTTCCCACGTGCCACAGATTGGAGCTTGGTGCTTGAAAGCGTGATCCTCTGAAGATCTTAACATCCCCAGCGACTTCCTGGATTTACATAAGAATATGGCTTGTTCTTCTTGGTGCTGAAAATTAAATGTTGAGGAATCAGGAGCGCAACTACAGGGGGTGTGACTGCACTGGGGCCCAGGGAGTCAGGGGGCCCCATCATTGTTGCTCATTGGCATCATTTAGAAAAAAGACGTACCATTTGATGTCTCAGTCTTTAGTTGTTTAGTTGCATCCAATTGAGTTAAAAGACAGAAAAAAAATACTGTAAGGGCCCCATTTAATGTTAACACCAGTGCCCCAACACATGTAGTGACGTCACTGGTAGTACTGCTCAATGACCTGGCGATGCAGGTATTAGTTTTTACTGGTAATTGAAAATGGGAATAGGATACCCGCAATTACAATTACCAGTAAAAAGAAAAAAAAATACCAGCACCACCAGGACAATGGGCAGTAAATTTTAAAAAAATGCCGGCCAGGTGGCAAGCCTGCTTGCCACCCAGGGTGATCGCCCTACTCACCCTTCCCTAGAAACTTCACAGTAATCCACAGACAATCAGCCTAAATCAAAGCCTCTCTCGCACGTACTCTTCCGCATGTGGGAATGGCGTTAAAGTCTGTATCTGGGCTTTTTTCCGTGTTGGGTGATTCTATGCCATGTTTTTTTTTCCTAATTAGCTGTTTTGCAGGACTTTAGGCTACGCATTCACCCATCCAAGTATTCACCATATTATTCCGGTTGATAGAATTGTTTTCTGATTTAGAATCATCTGAGGAACAATCTAGGGTGTGTGGTGCCGATTCTGGGCATGACCCATAGGCTTCAGATGATACTGACAGGTTTTTAGCTCACATTTTTTAAGTACTCTGTATCTCTCCTCCTGCCGTGGCAGGAGCAGAGGGGAGCTGTTTCAAACTGTTAAGCCACGCTTGGAGTTTCCTGAACAAACTCACTTTAATAATCTGGTGCTCAAAGAGTGGAAACGGACTAGCCGGCTTCCCGGGGTACCAAAGAGTTGGGATAAGAGGTATCCCTTACCCACTGAGATGGTTAAACGTTGGTCATGTCCTCCCAAGGTGGATGCTCCAGTTCTGGGGTTGTCCAACACGACCGTCATGCATTCCCCTGACTCTACTACACGGAGGGATGGGGAGGACAGGCGCATTGATCAGTTGGCTTGCCATGCCTTTGCCTGTGTGGGGACCGCGCTGCGTCCGGTCTGTGCCTCTGCCATTACGGCTGTTGCTATTGAAAGCCTGCTTAGGAGTCTCTTAGATGGGGTCCCTGATGATGCTGGTAGTGAAGAGTATAGAGCTCTTCTGCGTTGTGAGGAATTTGTTGCATATGTTCTCTGTGCCTTGGATGATACCATTAGAATGTATGGCAGGGCTTCTGCCTTGTTGGTGGCGATACGTCGCTCGGTCTGGCTGCACCAGTGGGCAGCTGACAACGCTGCTAAGAAGGCTCTCACTGGTTTTCCCTTCAAGGGGCTGCTCCTCTTTGGTGAATATCTGGACTTGTTTGCTAAAGGAGCCAAGTTACCTCAGCGTAGAAGGCAGCCCCGGTCCTTTCGGGGTTCAGGTGCCTTCCTTCCTTCCGGGGTTCCAGAATTGGACGGGGAGCTTCCTTTGCTGGGGCCCGCAGAGATTTTTGGGGCAGGGGCAGAGGACGTGGCCGCCCTGGTCCCTCCTGGGGTCCCAAGCCTAAGTCCTCCCCCAAGCCCTCTCAGGCATGAAGGGGCGCCCTCACACATCCGGGTGGGGGGACGGCTTCGGCTCTTTGCTCACGTCTGGAGGCGTCATGTCTCAGACCGGTGGATTCAGGAGGTAGTGTCCTCCGGTTACAAGATAGAATTTGCAGCCTGGCCACCCCCAAGATTCATTAAATCCCGGATGGCTCAAAACCCCGTCAGCTCAGGGTCTGTCCCTTGCTGTCCAAGACCTTCTAGACCTAGGTGTCATCTGCCGGGTGCCCTTGTGGGAAAGGGGCAAAGGCTACTATTCCAATCTTTTCACTGTTCCCAAGAAAAACGGGTCCATCAGACCCATCCTGGATTTAAAGCGGCTCAACAAATTTGTCAGATTCAGACACTTTCGCATGGAGACTCTGCACTCCACTGTGAATTCTCTATGCCCAGGGGACTTCATGACCTCTGTGGACATCAAGGATGCTTATCTTTACATTCCAATCTTTCCTGGTCATCAGAGATTCCTCAGGTTCGCTCTGGAGGATCAGCACTACCAATTTGTGGCCTTGCCCTTCGGTCTCACCTCGGCTCCCAGGGTGGTCACCAAGGTGCTGGCAGGGGTGATGGCTCTGCTGAGATCTCAGGGCATTCGCATTCTTCCCTACTTGGACGACATGCTTATTGCTTCTCAGTCCTTCCTTCAGGCAGAGCTGGATACCCAGCTGGTGGTGTCCACACTGGAGTCATTCGGCTGGGTGATCAACCACCCCAAATCTTCCCTGTCTCCTTCCATGGTGATGTCCTTTCTGGGCATGATTCTGGATTCATCTCAGGTCAAGTTCTTTCTCCTTCATCAGAAGGTAGAGGGTCTTCAAGAGCAGGCACGGCTCCTTCTGTCTTGTTCTCATCCGTCCATCGGGCAGGGCATGCAGCTGGTGGGCCTGATGGTGTCCTGCTTCGAGGCGGTTCCATATGCTCAGTTTCACATGAGACCTCTTCACCTTCACCTCCTGTCAGTATGGGATCGGGACCCTGTGTTCTTGGATCAGGTGTTGGTTCTGTCCCCTCTAGCCAGGCGGTCTCTATCGTGGTGGCTGGACTCAAGGAACCTGCTGGGGGGCAGATCTTTTCTGGCCCCTTGCTGGGAGACAGTCACCACGAATGCCAGTCTGACAGGTTGGGGGGGCTTTTGGAAATCCCTGAAATTCCAGGAGGCATCAGGAGGCCCACACCCCTATCAACATTCTGGAGTTGAGGGCGATCAGGTTGGTTCTTTCCCAATTGACTACACACCTTCGGGGTCGGGCTGTTCAGGTCGGCTCGGACAACCAGACGGCGGTTGCCTACATCAATCATCAGGGAGGGACCCGGAGCACCGCTGGGGTCAGCCGGATGTGGATCTGTTTGCGTCCCGTCACAATCACAAGCTTCCAGTCTTTGTCTCTCTGTCCCAGAATCCTCTGGCCTTGGCCACGGATGCCCTGGCAATGTCTTGGACGAGGTTCCAGCTCCTGTATGTGTTTCCCCCGTTTCCACTGCTGGGCAGGGAGTTGCGCAAGATAGCTCAGGAAGGGGTGCCAGCCATACTGGTGGCCCCCTGATGGCCAAGAAGAGTGTGGTTTGCAGATATCGTGCAGCTGGCAGTAGATCATTACGCCCTGCCCCGGGTTCCAGATCTGCTCACACAGGGACACCTACGCCACCCCAATTTACGCTGGCTTTGACGGCCTGGCTGCTGAAACTTCCATTTTGATGGAAAAGGGGCTGCCTGCCTTGGTTGTTAATACCATGATCAGGGCTAGGAAAAGGTCCCTTTTTCCATCTATTATAGGGTTTGACGTACTTACATTGACTGGTGCGAGTCTAAGTCGCTTCCCTGTTGTGTGTTTTCTATTCCTAGGATTCTGGAATTCCTGCAACATGGTTTGGTTCTGGGTCTTCAACTCAGTACTCTGAAAGATCATGTTTCTGCCTTGGCCATTTTCTTCCAAAGATCTTTTGCTCAGCATCCCCTGGTCAAGACCTTTTTCCAGGGGGTTACTCGTCACGTGCGTCCCCCACGTAAACCTATGTTACCAGTCTGGGACTTGAACTTGGTCTTATCTGCCCTGCAGGGCTCTCTTTTTGAGCCCTTGCAAGGGGCTCCTTTGTCCATTCTCACGCTTAAGGTGGTCTTTTTGGTGGCTATCACTTCTGTTAGGCGTGTTTCTGAGTTGGCGGCGCTTTCCATCAAGCCTCCTTATTTTGAGAGACACCAGGACAAGGTGGTGTTTCGTTTTAAGCCAGGCTTTCTGCCTAAGGTTGTTTCTGCTTTTCATCTCAATCAGGACATTGTTTTGCCTTCTCTGTGTCCTAATCCTAGTAACTCTAAGGAGCGGGTTTTACACTCTCTGGATGTGGTCAGGACTCTGAAGTTCTATTTGGTGGCTACTGAATCCTTCAGGGAGACTGATGCTCTTTTTGTGCTTCCGTCTGGACCTAAGAAAGGTCTGGCTCCAGCTAAGTCCACTATCAGCAAGTGGATCCGTCAGGCTGTTATTCAGGCCTATTCTGCTAAGGGGAAGAATCCTCCCTTCCGCCTTACTGCTCATTCCACTCGTGCTATTGGTGCCTCTTGGGCTTTTCAGCACCAGGCTTCTGTTGAACAAGTTTGTAAGGCCGCTACTTGGTCTTCTGTTCATACTTTTTCTAAGTTTTACAAGGTTGATGTTAGGGCCTCAGCTGATGCTGCTTTTGGTCGCAAAGTTCTGCAGGCGGCCAGGTTTTTTAAACTGTCTGCTGTTGCTTTTGGGGATCCCATCCTACCTTACGGACACTGCTATTGGATGTCCCATGTGTAAGGAATATTCTGGAACAGGACGTGCTGTATACTTAGAATAATACAATTCTGTGATTACTCACCTGTAGAATTGGCATTATATGTATACAGCACGTCCTGTTCCACCCCACCCTTGTTATCATTATTTTTAGTTACCTCTTTATGGTGATTGTTCTTATGTTTAATATTGATAATGGTTATAGTTCTCCCGGCTTCATTTTAACTGCTTTCCAATACTGGGGAATTTGTGGGAGGTCCCGGGTATATATGGGGCCTGGAGGAGCCACTTTTCTGTCTCTGCAGTCCAGCGCCATCTAGAGGATGTATTACCCATGATTAAGGATTATTCTGGAGCAGGATGTGCTGTATACGTATAATACCAATTCTACAGGTGAGTAATCAGAGAATTGTATTTTCCTTGGCCCTCTGGGGGGCTCCTTCCTAAATCGGGGACAGGGAACAATGCAGGAGATAGTGGGAAGCTGTGCTTCTTTGTCTGGTTACACATTGTTTCCGCGTCCTCCCATCTCCATGACTCTCTCTGCTCTGTGTCTCTGACAATGTCCAGGGCAGATGCAGATTTAATTACCCGGGAATGTGAACGTTTCACATTCATTTAATCTGAGCGTCTCTCCAGAAGACACGTCATCGCTGGGCTCAAGGCTGGTGACGGCATGAGTGTTCCAAATGGCTCAGACGCCTAACAACAAACATCAACAATGGCTCCAGTTATCAGCAATAACACAGGGGGCTTAGCAGCGTCATACCTGGGGATCACCACTAGGGCTGACTCTGGGGGCCCACCCCACATTCAGATGGAAGTATTACCTGCCTTCATTAAATCAGACCCTCACCCTGAATAAGAGCCTATCTTATATGTTTCCCCCCTGTACATACAGATTGCGCACATTAATCCGGACCTTCACCATGAATAAGAGCCTATCTTATATGTTTCCCCCCTGTACATACAGATTGCGCACATTAATCCGGACCTTCACCATGAATAAGAGCCTATCTTATATGTTTCCCACACCCTGTCCATACAGATTGCCCACATTAATTCGGACCTTCACCCAGAATAAGAGCCTATCTTATATGTCCCCCCCCCCCCCGTGCATACAGATTGCCCACATTAATCCGGACCTTCACCCTGAATAAGAGCCTATCTTGTATGTTTCCCCCACCCTGTACATACAGATTGCCCACATTAATCTAGACGCTCACCCTGATTTAGAGCTTATCTTATATGTTTCCCCCACCCTGTACATACAGATTGCCCACATTAATCCGGACCCTCACCCTGAATAAGAGCCTATCTTATATGTTTCCCCCACCCTGTACATACAGATTGCCCACATTAATCCGGACCCTCACCCTGAATAAGAGCCTATCTTGTATGTCCCCCCCCCTGTACATACAGATTGCCCACATTATTCCGGACCTTCACCCTGAATAAGAGCCTATCTTATATGTTCCCCCCTGTACATACAGAGATGGTGGCTCATGGAGCATCAGGCAGCCTGCAAACAGGAAGAGTCTTCTGACTGTGCCGCTCTGCATTCTGGGATTGCTGTCCTTTTCCTGACCCCAGCTCTGCTCTGTCTGTGCAAACAACAGCTATAACTCCGCCCCCTGGACTCAAAAGAGGGACAGTCCCTCCAAATCAGGGACACTTGGGAGGTATGGGTCTGTTTGTGTGTGCACTTGGGATGCCACAAATAAGCTACACATAATTCAGGTTTGGTGATGAAGGCCCTCAAAGGAGCCCCCGGGACCAGGTTTTTTTTCCTGGCAACCCTGTGGGCCAGTCCGAGGCTGAGTCTTAGATACTACAGCATATCTCCCAACTTTTCAGGGTGGGAAAGAATAACATTTGTTAAATTAGGCCACACCCCCTCATTGAGGGATGGATGAAGTCACGGCCCCTTATTGATGGATGTATGAAGCCACGCCCCCATTGAGGGGTGGATGAGACCACGCCCCTCATTGAGGGATGGATGAAGCCACGCCCCCTCACTGGGGGATGAACAAAGCCACGCCCCCTCATTAAGGGATGATGAAGCCACGCCCCCTCATTGAGGGATGATGAAGCCACAGCCCCATCATTGTGGGATAGATGAAGCCACGCCCCCTCATTGAGGGATGATGAAGTCACGCCCCCTCATTGAGGGGTGATGAAGCCACAGCCCCATCATTGTGGGATAGATGAAGCCACGCCCCCTCATTGAGGGATGATGAAGCCACGCCCCCTCATTGAGGGATGATGAAGCCACAGCCCCATCATTGTGGGATAGATGAAGCCATGCCCCCTCATTGAGGGATGATGAAGCCACGCCCCCTCATTGAGGGATGATGAAGCCATACCCCCTCATTGAGGGATGATGAAGCCACGCCCCCTCATTGAGGGATGATGAAGCCACAGCCCCATCATTGTGGGATAGATGAAGCTATGTCCCCTCATTGAGGGATGATGAAGCCATGCCCCCTCATTGAGGGATGATGAAGCCACGCCCCCTCATTGAGGGATGATTAAGCCACGCCCCCTCATTGAGGGATGGGTGAAGCCACTGCCCCCTCATTGTGGGATAGATGAAGCCACGCCCCCTCATTGTGGGATGATGAAGCCACGCCCCCTCGTTGAGGGATGACGAAGCCACGCCCCCTCATTGAGGGATGACAAAGCCACGCCCCCTCATTGAGGGATAGATAGGAGATAGATTATAACTGTTACCCCAATAAAAACACGTTGAATAGGCAAATCTGCAGATCTGCATGTTACACCTCAAAGAGGGACAAATGAGAACAACGAGGGACAGGGGGACATGGACTCAAATCAGGGACAGTTGGGAGGCATGCAGCAGCGCTCAAGTCATGGCTGCCCGATGGGGATAGGGCTCCCCTGTTATGGCTGGGCCCTATAGTCATAACCCCCAACAGTCCTGATTTTCCCGGGACTGCCCCAATTTTTATAATTAGGTCCCGCGGCGCATGCTCTTGTCTCGTCATGTGCCACGCCGTCACCAATCAGCTGCTCCGCCGCCCATCCGCGCACACCCCCCTGCTGATCAGCTACCGTCTACCTGGCTGAAGTGAAGGATGCCCCTCACTGGTTGTATTGGAGGGATGCCCCTCACTGGTTGTATTGGAGGGATGTCTCTCACTGGTTGTATTGGAGGGATGCCCCTCACTGGTTGTATTGGAGGGATGCCCCTCACTGGCTGTATTGGAGGGATGCCCCTCACTGGTTGTATTGGAGGGATGCCCCTCGCTGGTTGTATTGGAGGGATGCTCCTCACTGGTTGTATTGGAGGGATGCCCCTCACTGGTTGTATTGGAGGGATGCCCCTCGCTGGTTGTATTGGAGGGATGCTCCTCACTGGTTGTATTGGAGGGATGCTCCTCACTGGTTGTTTTGGAGGGATGCCCCTCACTGGCTGTATTGGAGGGATGCCCCTCACTGGCTGTATTGGAGGGATGCCCCTCACTGGTTGTATTGGAGGGATGCTCCTCACTGGTTGTATTGGAGGGATGCCCCTCACTGGTTGTATTGGAGGGATGCCCCTCACTGGTTGTATTGGAGGGATGCCCCTCACTGGTTGTATTGGAGGGATGCCCCTCACTGGTTGTATTGGAGGGATGCTCCTCACTGGTTGTATTGGAGGGATGCCCCTCACTGGCTGTATTGGAGGGATGCCCCTCACTGGCTGTATTGGAGGGATGCCCCTCACTGGTTGTATTGGAGGGATGCCCCTCGCTGGTTGTATTGGAGGGATGCCCCTCACTGGTTGTATTGGAGGGATGCTCCTCACTGGTTGTATTGGAGGGATGCCCCTCACTGGCTGTATTGGAGGGATGCCCCTCACTGGCTGTATTGGAGGGATGCCCCTCACTGGTTGTATTGGAGGGATGCCCCTCGCTGGTTGTATTGGAGGGATGCTCCTCACTGGTTGTATTGGAGGGATGCCCCTCACTGGTTGTATTGGAGGGATGCCCCTCGCTGGTTGTATTGGAGGGATGCTCCTCACTGGTTGTTTTGGAGGGATGCCCCTCACTGGCTGTATTGGAGGGATGCCCCTCACTGGCTGTATTGGAGGGATGCCCCTCACTGGTTGTATTGGAG
Source organism: Gastrophryne carolinensis (assembly GCA_027917425.1). Taxonomy (NCBI): domain Eukaryota; kingdom Metazoa; phylum Chordata; class Amphibia; order Anura; family Microhylidae; genus Gastrophryne; species Gastrophryne carolinensis. Next base: position 22,059,228 of record CM051234.1, on the reverse strand, counting down.
GGATGCTCCTCACTGGTTGTATTGGAGGGATGCCCCTCACTGGTTGTATTGGAGGGATGCCCCTCACTGGTTGTATTGGAGGGATGCTCCTCACTGGTTGTATTGGAGGGATGCCCCTCGCTGGCTGTATTGGAGGAATGCCCCTCGCTGGTTGTATTGGAGGGATGCCCCTCACTGGTTGTATTGGAGGGATGCCCCTCACTGGTTGTATTGGAGGGATGCCCCTCACTGGCTGTATTGTAGGGATGCTCCTCACTGGTTGTATTGGAGGGATGCCCCTCACTGGCTGTATTGGAGGGATGCCCCTCACTGGCTGTATTGGAGGGATGCCCCTCACTGGTTGTATTGGAGGGATGCCCCTCACTGGTTGTATTGGAGGGATGCCCCTCACTGGTTGTATTGGAGGGATGCCCCTCACTGGTTGTATTGGAGGGATGCCCCTCGCTGGTTGTATTGGAGGGATGACCTTCACTGGTTGTATTGGAGGAATGCCCCTCACTGGTTGTATTGGAGGGATGCTCCTCACTGGTTGTATTGGAGGGATGCCCCTCACTGGCTGTATTAGAGAGATGCTCCTCACTGGCTGTATTGGAGGGATGCCCCTCACTGGTTGTATTGGAGGGATGCCCCTTACTGGTTGTATTGGAGGGATGCCCCTCACTGGCTGTATTGGAGAGATGCTCCTCACTGGTTGTATTGGAGGGATGCCCCTTACTGGTTGTATTGGAGGGATGCTCCTCACTGGCTGTATTGGAGGGATGCCCCTCACTGGTTGTATTGGAGGGATGCTCCTCACTGGTTGTATTGGAGGGATGCCCCTCACTGGTTGTATTGGAGGGATGCCCCTCACTGGCTGTATTGGAGGGATGCCCCTCACTGGCTGTATTGGTGGGATGCCCCTCACTGGTTGTATTGGAAGGATGCCCCTCACTGGTTGTATTGGAGGGATGCCCCTCACTGGTTGTATTGGAGGAATGCCCCTCACTGGTTGTATTGGAGGGATGCTCCTCACTGGTTGTATTGGAGGGATGCCCCTCACTGGCTGTATTGGAGGGATGCCCCTCACTGGTTGTATTGGAGGAATGCCCCTCACTGGTTGTATTGGAGGGATGCCCCTCACTGGTTGTATTGGAGGAATGCCCCTCACTGGCTGTATTGGAGGGATGCCCCTCACTGGTTGTATTGGATGAATGCTCCTCACTGGTTGTATTGGAGGGATGCCCCTCACTGGCTGTATTGGAGGGATGCCCCTCACTGGTTGTATTGGAGGGATGCCCCTCACTGGCTGTATTGGAGGGATGCCCCTCACTGGTTGTATTGGAGGGATGCCCCTCACTGGTTGTATTGGAGGAATGCCCCTCACTGGTTGTATTGGAGGGATGCTCCTCACTGGTTGTATTGGAGGGATGCCCTTCACTGGCTGTATTGGAGGGATGCCCCTCACTGGTTGTATTGGAGGAATGCCCCTCACTGGTTGTATTGGAGGGATGCCCCTCACTGGCTGTATTGGAGGGATGCCCCTCACTGGCTGTATTGGAGGGATGCCCCTCACTGGTTGTATTGGAGGGATGCCCCTCACTGGTTGTATTGGAGGAATGCCCCTCACTGGTTGTATTGGAGGGATGCCCCTCACTGGCTGTATTGGAGGGATGCCCCTCACTGGCTGTATTGGAGGGATGCCCCTCACTGGCTGTATTGGAGGGATGCCCCTCACTGGCTGTATTGGAGGGATGCCCCTCACTGGCTGTATTGGAGGGATGCCCCTCACTGGTTGTATTGGAGGGATGCCCCTCACTGGTTGTATTGGAGGGATGCCCCTCACTGGTTGTAATGGAGGGATGCCCCTCACTGGCTGTATTGGAGGGATGCCCCTCACTGGTTGTATTGGAGGGATGCCCCTCACTGGTTGTAATGGAGGGATGCCCCTCACTGGTTGTATTGGAGGGATGCCCCTCACTGGCTGTATTGGAGGGATGCCCCTCACTGGCTGTATTGGAGGGATGCCCCTCACTGACTGTATTGGAGGGATGCCCCTCACTGGTTGTATTGGATGAATGCTCCTCACTGGTTGTATTGGAGGGATGCCCCTCACTGGCTGTATTGGAGGGATCCCCCTCACTGGTTGTATTGGAGGAATGCTCCTCACTGGTTGTATTGGAGGGATGCCCCTCACTGGTTGTATTGGAGGGATGCCCCTCACTGGCTGTATTGGAGGGATGCCCCTCACTGACTGTATTGGAGGGATGCCCCTCACTGGTTGTATTGGATGAATGCTCCTCACTGGTTGTATTGGAGGGATGCCCCTCACTGGCTGTATTGGAGGGATCCCCCTCACTGGTTGTATTGGAGGAATGCTCCTCACTGGTTGTATTGGAGGGATGCCCCTCACTGGTTGTATTGGAGGGATGCCCCTCGCTGGTTGTATTGGAGGGATGCCCTTCTCACTAGAGCCCTTCGCTGTAATGTGTTTGCGGAGGCCTTGTCTTTATTATTATTATTTAATTCTTAAGTGGTGTTTCCCTTTAGGGGCGTGGCTTGGGCATGACTGGGGGCGTGGTTTAAGGATGACAAATGTCCCTCTTCACTGTTTTCAAAAGTTGTGAGATTTGCCCATAGCGGTATCTTGGCTGTCCTGCCCAAGCACAGCAGCCCATAACATGTCTGCTCATCCAGAGGCTGTGCACTGTTCCCCTCATCCATGAGCCAGATAATGATAGAGTGTCAGCTCCTCAGGTTAGAGTGTGATGATAAGGCTCAGGTATGACAATATGGGAATCAGTGGGAGGCTGGTGTGTGGCTCCGCTCTGTGATCAGCGGGTTTGGGTGGTGGGCTTGGGGCTGGCGGAGGATTAGCTCCCCCGGGGGGACGGGACTCTGAGAGCTAATATCGGGTCACAGGGAAGATAATTAGTGCAACACATTATCAGCAAAGAGCCACAAATCAGACATGATTAGTCACGTTTGACCACAAGGATAGTATGATCTTTACTTTGAGGTTATTTAAGAAGGGATAGCGTCAGGTAGCGCCTGGTTAATGACAGGTAGCGACATGTAGCGACTGGTGAACGCCGGACACGGCACGCAATTACACATTTATCAAGCAGAATCTGTTTAGCGACTGGGATAGCGCCATGTAGCGTCTTATTCATCATTTTCACAGCCTCAGCGAACAGCGCCGGCGTTCAGCCTTGCACAGCGCCAGGTATGACCTCTCGCTACCTGGTGCTCTCTCAAATGCATTTCAATGGAACAATCTTTAAATATTCATAATTAATTGCTATTAATTTTTTTTTTTTTTTTTTTTAAATGTCAAAAATTCTGTGACCACTTCTGCAATGTTAGTTTTTTTTTTTTTAAGGTTAAAAAAAAAAAAAAAAAGTTTGTGCAGAATTGATATTATTGTTATTATTATTTTTTTCCTAAAAATATGGTTGTTTGGGGGTTAAAAAACTACTTTTAACCCATCGCCGCCAGCGCTCTGGGGTTTAAACAAGCATTTCACAGCGCGAGAATTTTTGGAGCGTGATTTGTTAATGAATATGGTGGGAGCCGGTCGCTATGGCCAGTCGCTATCATGCGCTCCCATACAGCGTCGCTATGGCCAGTCGCTATCATGCGCTCCCATACAGCGCGGAACCTGTCAAATAGCGACTCCTCACCCAATATTCAACATTACGGCAAACCGACTGAGTCGCTATCAACTACCGAACAACGGTCAAGCACAGTGACTACTAGCGGGCGCTCTGAAAATGCCACTACAGTCGCTCAACTGTCGCTACCTGGCGCTATTAATGAATCGGCCTGTATATAGAGAATAAGCAATAAAGATGAACAATGAAAAAATAAATTAAAAGCAAAGCGCGAGTAAAAAAAAGCCAGGAAAAAAAGAATAGAATAGATAGAAACATACACGCTGATTCATTACTAACGCCAGGTAGCGACAGATGAACGTCTGTAGAGCGGATTTCATAGCGACCGCTAGTAGTCGCTGTGCTCGGCCGTGGTTCATTGTTTAAGAGCGCCTCAGTCGCTGGCCGGCATTTATGAATACGATGTGTGATTCACAGTACTACGCTGTATGGGAGCGAATGGTAACGCCAGCTCAATGCGACTGACTCACACCACATTCATCTAAAAAAACAGCCTCAAACAGTTCTGGCGCTCAAAATCGTGTCGCTGTAGCCCAGAGCGCCAGAGGCTGTGTGATTAAAGTCCATGTATCCACCAGTAACAAAGCGAAAACATATGGAATAACATTGTAATAACATTGTAACATGAACACTTTAATACCAGACATGTCAGGACGACTCTGCATAAAAATATTAATCAAAAAAGTTTTCAAAAATGTCATTTTCTAGCTCAGGAAACATGTCAGAAAGAAAAATAAATAAATATCGGGATCAGGAAAGGGATTGAAGGATCGTCCATTGAAATGTATGGGAGAGCGCCAGGTAGCGACAGGTAAGACGAGGCGCTCTGCAAGGCTGAACACCGGCGCTGTACGCTGAGGCTGGGGTAATGATGAATCGGACGCTACATGGCGTGTGCCACTCACAGGATTCGCCTTCATAAATGTGTAATTTCTGCCGTGTCTGGCGTTCACCTGTCGCTACCTGACACTACCTGGCGCTATCCCTTCATGAATAAGGCCCATAGAAATAAAGATGGAGTACAAGCAAAGGAAATGAAGCACAGCGAGTAAATAAAAAATAAGAACAAACTAAACAAGCAAAAAACTAATACAAGGTTAGTTAGAAAAGAAAAAAGGAAAAGAGAAAGAGAAGAATGATAAACAATAAAAAAAATACAAAGGAAAAAATATAAGAGAAGCAGGGAAAGCAGCGGAGAGATGAAGGAATACAGAGGGATGAGTGAGAGAGGATAGACCCCCCCCCCATACACTGGATTCATCATGGCAGCAGTAATGAGGCTGATTGTATAATGGCTGCTAAGTGGCCACCAGTGGTGGGATGGATCGGTGTCGGCCCATGTTGGGATAAACAGATGGCGCTCCCGCGGGCTGTGTGTGCAGCGCCAGTGCTGCGCCCCCATCACCTTCCTTCTCAGCTTGCGGGTAAATTGATGCTGACAAACCCTGATTACATCCAGCTGAGCCAAAGTGCTCACAGCGCTTCCCAGGGTGGAACACAGCCTAGGATCACTACACTGTCCATGACCTTCGGTGATATCATATATCACACATCACTGTACACAGGTGATATCATATATCACACATCACTGTACACAGGTGATATCATATGTCACACATCACTGTACACAGGTGATATCATATGTCACACATCACTGTACACAGGTGATATCATATATCACACATCACTGTACACAGGTGATATCATATGTCACACATCACTATACACAGGTGATATCATATGTCACACATCACTATACACAGGTGATATCATATATCACACATCACTGTACACAGGTGATATCATATATCACACATCACTGCACACAGGTGATATCATATATCACACATCACTGTACACAGGTGATATCATATATCACACATCACTGTACACAGGTGATATCATATATCACACATCACTGTACACAGGTGATATCATATATCACACATCACTATACACAGGTGATATCATATATCACACATCACTGTACACAGGTAATATCATATATCACACATCACTGTACACAGGTGATATCATATATCACACATCACTGTACACAGGTGATATCATATGTCACACATCACTGTACACAGGTGATATCATATGTCACACATCACTGTACACAGGTGATATCATATATCACACATCACTGTACACAGGTGATATCATATATCACACATCACTATACACAGGTGATATCATATATCACACATCACTGTACACAGGTGATATCATATATCACACATCACTGTACACAGGTGATATCATATATCACACATCACTATACACAGGTGATATCATATATCACACATCACTGTACACAGGTGATATCATATATCACACATCACTATACACAGGTGATATCATATATCACACATCACTGTACACAGGTGATATCATATATCACACATCACTATACACAGGTGATATCATATGTCACACATCACTGAACACAGGTGATATCATATATCACATATCACTGTACACAGGTGATATCATATGTCACACATCACTGTACACAGGTGATATCATATATCACACATCACTGTACACAGGTGATATCATATATCACACATCACTATACACAGGTGATATCATATGTCACACATCACTGAACACAGGTGATATCATATATCACACATCACTGTACACAGGTGATATCATATATCACACATCACTGTACACAGGTGATATCATATATCACACATCACTGTACACAGGTGATATCATATATCACACATCACTGCACACAGGTGATATCATATATCACACATCACTGTACACAGGTGATATCATATATCACACATCACTGTACACAGGTGATATCATATATCACACATCACTGTACACAGGTGATATCATATATCACCCATCACTGTACACAGGTGATATCATATGTCACACATCACTATACACAGGTGATATCATATATCACACATCACTGTACACAGGTGATATCATATATCACACATCACTATACACAGGTGATATCATATGTCACACATCACTGAACACAGGTGATATCATATATCACACATCACTGTACACAGGTGATATCATATGTCACACATCACTGTACACAGGTGATATCATATATCACACATCACTGTACACAGGTGATATCATATGTCACACATCACTGAACACAGGTGATATCATATATCACACATCACTGTACACAGGTGATATCATATATCACACATCACTATACACAGGTGATATCATATGTCACACATCACTATACACAGGTGATATCATATGTCACACATCACTATACACAGGTGATATCATATATCACACATCACTGCACACAGGTGATATCATATATCACACATCACTGTACACAGGTGATATCATATATCACACATCACTGTACACAGGTGATATCATATATCACACATCACTGCACACAGGTGATATCATATATCACACATCACTGTACACAGGTGATATCATATATCACACATCACTGTACACAGGTGATATCATATATCACACATCACTGTACACAGGTGATATCATATATCACACATCACTATACACAGGTGATATCATATATCACACATCACTGTACACAGGAGATATCATATATCACACATCACTATACACAGGTGATATCATATATCACACATCACTATACACAGGTGATATCATATATCACACATCACTGTACACAGGTGATATCATATATCACACATCACTATACACAGGTGATATCATATGTCACACATCACTGAACACAGGTGATATCATATATCACATATCACTGTACACAGGTGATATCATATGTCACACATCACTGTACACAGGTGATATCATATATCACACATCACTGTACACAGGTGATATCATATATCACACATCACTATACACAGGTGATATCATATGTCACACATCACTGAACACAGGTGATATCATATATCACACATCACTGTACACAGGTGATATCATATATCACACATCACTATACACAGGTGATATCATATGTCACACATCACTGTACACAGGTGATATCATATATCACACATCACTATACACAGGTGATATCATATATCACACATCACTGTACACAGGTGATATCATATATCACACATCACTGCACACAGGTGATATCATATATCACACATCACTGTACACAGGTGATATCATATATCACACATCACTGTACACAGGTGATATCATATATCACACATCACTGTACACAGGTAATATCATATATCACACATCACTATACACAGGTGATATCATATATCACACATCACTGTACACAGGTGATATCATATATCACACATCACTGTACACAGGTGATATCATATATCACACATCACTGCACACAGGTGATATCATATATCACACATCACTGTACACAGGTGATATCATATATCACACATCACTGTACACAGGTGATATCATATATCACACATCACTGTACACAGGTGATATCATATATCACCCATCACTGTACACAGGTGATATCATATGTCACACATCACTATACACAGGTGATATCATATATCACACATCACTGTACACAGGTGATATCATATATCACACATCACTATACACAGGTGATATCATATGTCACACATCACTGAACACAGGTGATATCATATATCACACATCACTGTACACAGGTGATATCATATGTCACACATCACTGTACACAGGTGATATCATATATCACACATCACTGTACACAGGTGATATCATATGTCACACATCACTGAACACAGGTGATATCATATATCACACATCACTGTACACAGGTGATATCATATATCACACATCACTATACACAGGTGATATCATATGTCACACATCACTATACACAGGTGATATCATATGTCACACATCACTATACACAGGTGATATCATATATCACACATCACTGCACACAGGTGATATCATATATCACACATCACTGTACACAGGTGATATCATATATCACACATCACTGTACACAGGTGATATCATATATCACACATCACTGCACACAGGTGATATCATATATCACACATCACTGTACACAGGTGATATCATATATCACACATCACTGTACACAGGTGATATCATATATCACACATCACTGTACACAGGTGATATCATATATCACACATCACTATACACAGGTGATATCATATATCACACATCACTGTACACAGGAGATATCATATATCACACATCACTATACACAGGTGATATCATATGTCACACATCACTGCACACAGGTGATATCATATATCACACATCACTATACACAGGTGATATCATATGTCACACACCACTGTACACAGGTGATATCATATATCACACATCACTGCACACAGGTGATATCATATATCACACATCACTATACACAGGTGATATCATATATCACACATCACTGTACACAGGTGATATCATATATCACACATCACTGTACACAGGTGATATCATATATCACACATCACTGTACACAGGTGATATCATATATCACACATCACTGCACACAGGTGATATCATATATCACACATCACTGCACACAGGTGATATCATATATCACACATCACTGCACACAGGTGATATCATATATCACACATCACTGTACACAGGTGATATCATATATCACACATCACTGTACACAGGTGATATCATATGTCACACATCACTGCACACAGGTGATATCATATATCACACATCACTATACACAGGTGATATCATATATCACACATCACTGTACACAGGTGATATCATATATCACACATCACTGTACACAGGTGATATCATATATCACACATCACTGCACACAGGTGATATCATATATCACACATCACTGCACACAGGTGATATCATATATCACACATCACTATACACAGGTGAAATCATATATCACACATCACTGTACTCATATATCACACATCACTGTACACAGGTGATATCATATATCACACACCACTGTACACAGGTGATATCATATATCACACATCACTGCACACAGGTGATATCATATATCACACACCACTGTACACAGGTGATATCATATGTCACACATCACTGTACACAGGTGATATCATATGTCGCACATCACTGTACACAGGTGATATCATATGTCGCACATCACTGTACACAGGTGATATCATATGTCACACATCACTGTACACAGGTGATATCATATATCACACATCACTGTACACAGGTGATATCATATATCACACACCACTGTACACAGGTGATATCATATATCACACATCACTATACACAGGTGATATCATATATCACACATCACTATACACAGGTGATATCATATATCACACATCACTATACACAGGTGATATCATATGTCACACATCACTGCACACAGGTGATATCATATATCACACATCACTATACACAGGTGATATCATATATCACACACCACTGTACAGAGGTGATATCATATATCACACATCACTGCACACAGGTGATATCATATATCACACATCACTATACACAGGTGATATCATATATCACACATCACTGTACACAGGTGATATCATATATCACACATCACTGCACACAGGTGATATCATATATCACACATCACTGTACACAGGTGATATCATATATCACACATCACTGCACACAGGTGATATCATATATCACACATCACTGCACACAGGTGATATCATATATCACACATCACTGTACACAGGTGATATCATATATCACACATCACTGCACACAGGTGATATCATATGTCACACATCACTGTACACAGGTGATATCATATATCACACATCACTGCACACAGGTGATATCATATGTCACACATCACTGTACACAGGTGATATCATATATCACACATCACTGCACACAGGTGATATCATATATCACACATCACTGTACACAGGTGATATCATATATCACACATCACTGCACACAGGTGATATCATATATCACACATCACTGTACACAGGTGATATCATATATCACACATCACTGTACACAGGTGATATCATATGTCACACATCACTGTACACAGGTGATATCATATATCACACATCACTGCACACAGGTGATATCATATGTCACACATCACTGTACACAGGTGATATCATATGTCACACATCACTGTACACAGGTGATATCATATGTCACACATCACTGCACACAGGTGATATCATATATCACACATCACTGCACACAGGTGATATCATATATTACACATCACTGTACACAGGTGATATCATATATCACACATCACTGTACACAGGTGATATCATATATCACACATCACTGTACACAGGTGATATCATATATCACACATCACTGTACACAGGTGATATCATATGTCACACATCACTGTACACAGGTGATATCATATGTCACACATCACTGTACACAGGTGATATCATATATCACACATCACTGTACACAGGTGATATCATATGTCACACATCACTGTACACAGGTGATATCATATATCACACATCACTGTACACAGGTGATATCATATATCACACATCACTGTACACAGGTGATATCATATGTCACACATCACTGTACACAGGTGATATCATATGTCACACATCACTGTACACAGGTGATATCATATATCACACATCACTGTACACAGGTGATATCATATATCACACATCACTATACACAGGTGATATCATATATCACACATCACTGTACACAGGTGATATCATATATCACACATCACTGTACACAGGTGATATCATATATCACACATCACTGTACACAGGTGATATCATATGTCACACATCACTGTACACAGGTGATATCATATGTCACACACCACTGTACACAGGTGATATCATATGTCACACATCACTGCACACAGGTGATATCATATATCACACATCACTATACACAGGTGATATCATATGTCACACATCACTGCACACAGGTGATATCATATATCACACATCACTATACACAGGTGATATCATATATCACACATCACTGTACACAGGTGATATCATATATCACACATCACTGCACACAGGTGATATCATATATCACACATCACTATACACAGGTGATATCATATATCACACATCACTGTACACAGGTGATATCATATATCACACATCACTGCACACAGGTGATATCATATATCACACATCACTGTACACAGGTGATATCATATATCACACATCACTGTACACAGGTGATATCATATATCACACATCACTGCACACAGGTGATATCATATATCACACATCACTGCACACAGGTGATATCATATATCACACATCACATCATATATCACACATCACTATACACAGGTGAAATCATATTTCACACATCACTGTACTCATATATCACACATCACTGTACACAGGTGATATCATATATCACACACCACTGTACACAGGTGATATCATATATCACACATCACTATACACAGGTGAAATCATATATCACACATCACTGTACACAGGTGATATCATATATCACACACCACTGTACACAGGTGATATCATATATCACACATCACTATACACAGGTGAAATCATATATCACACATCACTGTACACAGGTGATATCATATATCACACATCACTGTACACAGGTGATATCATATATCACACACCACTGTACACAGGTGATATCATATATCACACATCACTATACACAGGTGATATCATATATCACACATCACTGTACACAGGTGATATCATATATCACACATCACTATACACAGGTGATATCATATGTCACACATCACTGCACACAGGTGATATCATATATCACACATCACTATACACAGGTGATATCATATATCACACACCACTGTACAGAGGTGATATCATATATCACACATCACTGCACACAGGTGATATCATATATCACACATCACTATACACAGGTGATATCATATATCACACATCACTGTACACAGGTGATATCATATATCACACATCACTGCACACAGGTGATATCATATATCACACATCACTGTACACAGGTGATATCATATATCACACATCACTGCACACAGGTGATATCATATATCACACATCACTGTACACAGGTGATATCATATATCACACATCACTGCACACAGGTGATATCATATGTCACACATCACTGCACACAGGTGATATCATATATCACACATCACTGTACACAGGTGATATCATATATCACACATCACTGTACACAGGTGATATCATATGTCACACATCACTGTACACAGGTGATATCATATATCACACATCACTGCACACAGGTGATATCATATGTCACACATCACTGTACACAGGTGATATCATATGTCACACATCACTGTACACAGGTGATATCATATATCACACATCACTGCACACAGGTGATATCATATGTCACACATCACTGTACACAGGTGATATCATATGTCACACATCACTGCACACAGGTGATATCATATATTACACATCACTGTACACAGGTGATATCATATATCACACATCACTGTACACAGGTGATATCATATATCACACATCACTGTACACAGGTGATATCATATATCACACATCACTGTACACAGGTGATATCATATGTCACACATCACTGTACACAGGTGATATCATATGTCACACATCACTGTACACAGGTGATATCATATATCACACATCACTGTACACAGGTGATATCATATGTCACACATCACTGTACACAGGTGATATCATATATCACACATCACTGTACACAGGTGATATCATATATCACACATCACTGTACACAGGTGATATCATATGTCACACATCACTGTACACAGGTGATATCATATGTCACACATCACTGTACACAGGTGATATCATATATCACACACCACTGTACACAGGTGATATCATATATCACACATCACTGTACACAGGTGATATCATATATCACACATCACTGTACACAGGTGATATCATATGTCACACATCACTGTACACAGGTGATATCATATATCACACATCACTGTACACAGGTGATATCATATGTCACACATCACTGTACACAGGTGATATCATATATCACACATCACTGTACACAGGTGATATCATATGTCACACATCACTGTACACAGACGCTCATCTGTCGCTACCTGGCGTTAGTGATGAATCAGCCTCATAGTCAGCACAACTTAATTTGGTTTAAACATGTAGGGAATAGTCCCAAGAGATCTGATGAAAGTTGAGAATGGCAAGTCCAATACCTGATGGTAAATGCAGAGCAAGCAATATACAAGAACGGATAGTGATAGCATGTCTGCAGGCAGAGACACAGCAGATAACAACATACTCAACGTTTCGGCGAATGTGCCTTCCTCAGGAGTAGCGGTGCCAGTGGGGTGGTGACAGTGGCCTTATAAGGGGTAGTAGTTGAACCATCCAGCGTGCAGATGGCGCCAAAACACGGCGCGCATGGTGGCGCCGGCTGATGACGTCATCAGCCTCGATCCCCATGGGTCCCGACCTCCCGTAGTCAGGGCGGCAAATTTGCCTTCCCGGTCATTGGGGTGGAGCACGGCGCCCCTAGGAATGGCGCCAGGGGAAGCAGATTGCAAAACACAAGCTGACAAAAAGAAATCCGCTAATGATGTGACCTTAAAGTGAACCAACACCCAGGATTTTCACTATCCTGGGTTTTGGTCCACTTCGGTGGGGCACCCCGATCGGGTGTGTGAAACCCCCCAGAACGCCCGCTCCTACGCGGGGGCTCGTCCAATCAGAGCGCTCAGAGCCGCTGTGGTATGCACGTACAAGCGGCGTCCAACCACAGCGGCTCTGAGCGCTGGAGGGCGTGTCTCGCGCTTCCCTCTAACAGGGAGCGCGCCCGTGCCAGCCATTCACAAACGGTCGCCCTGCTAGAGGGAAGCGCGAGACGCGGCTGCGGCCCGCGCATGCGCCATTGGAACGAGATTAAGGTAAAGTTTCTGGGCGTCCTGCGGGGTTTCACACAGCGGGCCATCCTGATTTCGGATGCCCCGTGAGGAGGGATCTGATCGGCCCGGGAATCTTATAGATTCCCGGGCCGATCCCCCCTGGGTGTTGGTCCACTTTTATGGTCCTCCACAAGATGGCGTCCAGTATAAATGAGCCTGGGCTCCAAGAAAATGGCGTCCGCATAGCAAAGTCTTCAGGCTTCTTAAAGATGGCGTCCGTGTTGATGAACAGGGCAGACAGTAACCACTGATGGACTATAACAAGATGGCCGCCGTATCCAATACTGCAGCCGATGTGCGCAGGTGCGCGCGCGCAGTCCAGGGGGCGCGGCGTCAGTCATAAAGAAAGGTCTGTCTTGAGGCCATAGAGAGCCGCACAGGCAACATTAAGGGGAACTCCAGATGGGCAGCACGCTGGGAAAGTCGCTGGATGGCAATACCTCGCACTCTACCTACTCAATATTAAAAAAACAAACAGAATTAAAAATAGTGTGACCCCAGTGATAATAAAAACACCATAAGAATGGCCCCAAAGGGCGGCCATAAATCTAACTTTCATGCAGCGGGGCATCCCCGACCAGGATAATCAAAATCCTGGGTTTTGGTCCACTTTAAGGGAAATCCCGCCCTAGTTCTGTGTTCTCGTTCTTACAATCAGATCAATCTGAGGGATATACGGCAGGAAGGAGCGATGGAGGCAGCGGCCACCCTGATGGAAGTCAGGCTAAAAGAGGACCTGAACACCTAGAGGCTGATTCATCATTAGCGGCAGGTAGCGACAGATGAGCGTCTGTAGCGGCATTTTCAGAGCACCCGCTAGTAGTCGCAGTGCTCGGCCGTGAGTCGCTACTTCATAGACACTCAGTCGCTGTTCAGTAATGTTGAATACATTGTGAGGAGTCGCAATTTGACCAGTACAGCGCTGTATGGGAGCGCATGTTAGCGACTGCTCATAGCGACCGACTCACACCATATTCAGGAAAAAAACAGCCTCACAAATCTCTGGCGCTGAAAAATGCTTCTCTGAAGCCCAGAGCGCAGGAGGCGGTGTGATTAAAGTCTGTTTTCCAGCATCTATCCACCAGTAACAAAGCGAAAACATATGGAATTACATTGTAGCAACATTGTAACATGAACACTTTAATGGCAGAGATGTGATGTCATTTCTGAGGAAATATATAAAAAATGAAAAAATTATGAAAAAACTGCTTTTTCAATCCCAGGAGAGGTCACAGAATTATTTGCGATTTAAAAAAAAACATTTAAAGAGAAGGAAAGTATCGTCCATTGAAATGTATGGGAGAGCGACAGGTAGCGAGAGGTCATACCTGGCGCTGTGCAAGGCTGAACGCCGGCGCTGTTCGCTGAGGCTGTGAAAATGATGAATCAGACGCTACATGGCGCTATCCCAGTCGCTAAACAGATTCTGCTTGATAAATGTGTAATTGCGTGCCGTGTCCGGCGTTCACCAGTCGCTACCTGTCATTAACCAGCCGCTACCTGACACTATCCCTTCTTAAATAAGAGCCTAATATAGGCAGTAAGTCCAGCAGAGCCGCGAGTGCTGAGGGATGCTGTGGACTATCTTGTCAGTTATAATCAATAATATAATATAATAATAATAATATAATAATCAATAGTCCAAAATGACCTAAAGAGGAACAACACACATGACTTTCACTTTCCTCTCTGGCAGCATCTGGAATGAGGATGTCCTGCTATGTGTGTAAAACGGTTCCCCAGCATCTAAAATTAATATATTTTAAGTTTTTAGTCACTTACTTATTAATCTTTCCCCCACTGGGCTGCAACTCTGTTCAGGACTTTAGGATATGGGCGCCGCCATCTTGACTCAGAAGCATCACACTTACTGAGGAGTGGAGAGCGGGATAAAGCGCAGGGGGCGGGGTTATAGCTGTGCTTTGCACAGACAGAGCAGAGCTGGAGTCAGGGAAAGGTCAGCAATCCCAGAATGCAGAGCGGTCAGAAGACACTTCCTGTTTGCAGGCTGTCTGATGTTCCATGAGACGCCATCTTGGATGTTTAAAGGCTCATAACATGCAGTAGATGCAGGTAGGATGATTTTTAATGTGGGCAATCTGTATGTACAGGGTGTGGGAAACATATAAGATAGACTCTTATTCAGGGTGAAGGTCCGGATTAATGTGGGCAATCTGTATGTACAGGGTGTGGGAAACATATAAGATAGACTCTTATTCAGGGTGAAGGTCCGGATTAATGTGAGCAATCTGTATGTACAGGGTGTGGGAAACATATAAGATAGACTCTTATTCAGGGTGAAGGTCCGGATTAATGTGGGCAATCTGTATGTACAGGGTGTGGGAAACATATAAGATAGACTCTTATTCAGGGTGAAGGTCCGGATTAATGTGAGCAATCTGTATGTACAGGGTGTGGGAAACATATAAGATAGGCTCTTATTCAGAGTGAAGGACCACTTTAAAGAAACAGTAGTGCCACCTAGCGCCATGTAGCATCAAGTGAACGCCAGACGCAGTATGTGAAAACCATATATATGAAAGTCAATCTGGTGAGCACCTATAATAGCGTCACATGTATCACTAGCTGCGGCTCAGTGTATAGCGCCGGCGCTGTATGTTCAGCAGCGCCATGTAGCACCTGTCGCTCAGTGTCGCTCTCCCATACATTTCAATGGGGTGTCATTTAATTGTGTATAAATAGCGTTTTCCTAATATAAACTTTACTTTAGTAAACTTCATCTCTCCTGCCCGGCAACCAAACACTTTTTTTAATTATTTATTTATGTAGAATTGTATGTGCAGGTCGGCCATTGCAGCGTCAGTGTCACAGTGTTATAACAATGTAATTCCATATGTTTTCGCTCTGGTGCTGGTGGATATGTTATGAGAAACAGACTTTTATCACATAGCGTGAGTAAGGACTTACTGTCCGAAACGCGTTGACATGGAGACCTGCTCTTGAATACCTTTTATACCGCTGTGACTGCAGTGATGGCTTTGTAACCCTGTGGAAATAAAGTTGGACATTTAAATTTGCTTATAAAGTTGGCTGGCCCTATCTTTTTTAGACTTGTATCACATAGCTTCTGGCTCCCACTGCTACAGCGCCCAGTTTTAGGGCGCCGGCGCTGCTTGTGTGTAGTTTTTTCTTAAATACGGGCTTCAACGCTACCTCTCGCTCGCTGCAGCATTCTCCTATTGTTAGATGTAGCGTTGTCTTGGGCGCTATGACCTTAGGACACCACCTAGCGTTCTCCAGCTCTACCTCTCGCTCGCTGCCGCGTTCTCCTATTGTTAGATGTAGCACTGTCTTGGGCGCTATGACCTTAGGACACCACCTAGCGTTCTCCCGCTCTACCTCTCGCTCGCTGCAGCGTTATCCTATTGTTAGATGTAGCGTTGTCTTGGGCGCTATGACCTTAGGACACCACCTAGCGTTCTCCCGCTCTACCTCTCGCTCGCTGCAGCGTTATCCTATTGTTAGATGTAGCGTTGTCTTGGGCGCTATGACCTTAGGACACCACCTAGCGTTCTCCCGCTCTACCTCTCGCTCGCTGCAGCGTTATCCTATTGTTAGATGTAGCGTTGTCTTGGGCGCTATGACCTTAGGACACCACCTAGCGTTCTCCCGCTCTACCTCTCGCTCGCTGCAGCGTTATCCTATTGTTAGATGTAGTGCTGTCTTGGGCGCTATGACCTTAGGACACCACCTAGCGTTCTCCGGGCTCTACCTCTCACTCGCTGCAGCGTTATCCTATTGTTAGATGTAGCGTTGTCTTGGGCGCTATGACCTTAGGACACCACCTAGCGTTCTACCGCTCTACCTCTCGCTCGCTGCAGCGTTCTCCTATTGTTAGATGTAGCGTTGTCTTGGGCGCTATGACCTTAGGACACCACCTAGCGTTCTCCCGCTCTACCTCTCGCTCGCTGCAGCGTTCTCCTATTGTTAGATGTAGCGATGTCTTGGGCGCTATGACCTTAGGACACCACCTAGCGTTCTCCGGGCTCTACCTCTCACTCGCTGCAGCGTTATCCTATTGTTAGATGTAGCGTTGTCTTGGGCGCTATGACCTTAGGACACCACCTAGCGTTCTCCCGCTCTACCTCTCGCTTGCTGCAGCGTTCTCCTATTGTTAGATGTAGCGTTGTCTTGGGCGCTATGACCTTAGGACACAACCTAGCGTTCTCCCGCTCTACCTCTCGCTCGCTGCAGCGTTCTCCTATTATTAGATGTAGCGTTGTCTTGGGCGCTATGACCTTAGGACACCACCTAGCGTTCTCCCGCTCTACCTCTCGCTCGCTGCAGCGTTCTCCTATCGTTAGATGTAGCGTTGTCTTGGGCGCTATGACCTTAGGACACCACCTAGCGTTCTCCAGCTCTACCTCTCGCTCGCTGCAGCGTTATCCTATTGTTAGATGTAGTGCTGTCTTGGGCGCTATGACCTTAGGACACCACCTAGCGTTCTACCGCTCTACCTCTCACTCGCTGCATCGTTCTCCTATTGTTAGATGTAGCGTTGTCTTGGGCGCTATGACCTTAGGACACCACCTAGCGTTCTGCCGCTCTACCTCTCGGTCGCTGCAGCGTTCTCCTATTGTTAGATGTAGCGTTGTCTTGGGCGCTATGACCTTAGGACACCACCTAGCGTTCTCCCGCTCTACCTCTCGCTCGCTGCAGCGTCCTCCTATTGTTAGATGTAGCGTTGTCTTGGGCGCTATGACCTTACGACACCACCTAGCGTTTACCCGCTCTACCTCTCGCTCGCTGCAGCGTTCTCCTATTGTTAGATGTAGCGTTGTCTTGGGCGCTATGACCTTACGACACCACCTAGCGTTTACCCGCTCTACCTCTCGCTCGCTGCAGCGTTCTCCTATTGTTAGATGTAGCGTTGTCTTGGGCGCTATGACCTTAGGGCCCCACCTAGCTTTCTCCATTGGCTCTGCAGTGAATCAGGGAAAGGCTTCTACAGCGCCCCCATACAGATATCACATTTATGAATGCTGAACAGTATATTACAGCGCCACTTGTCTGGCCGCTAAGCTAGGTTACAGCGCCCGACACGCACTTGCAGCATCTACTAGCGGTCGCTCTAAGCGCTCACATGGTGTTACGTGGCGCTTGTATTAAATCAGTCTCCATGTGTGGAGGAAAACTAACACTGCATCCCCCCTGAACTCACCATCCGCACCGTAACACATGGTGGTGGCAGCATCGTGCTGTGAGGAGCCTTTACTACAGCAGGGACACGACTGGACTAGAGCTCCATGTTTTCTCCAGAAGGCGCCGTCCCTTTTGGGAGGGCAGCCCACATGACTGGCCTGTGTTCCTGCCCGGAAGCAGACCAGCCTTGTGGGAATGGTCACGGGAGGAAGTGACATCAAAGGGAAGGGGAGTATAAAGGGACGTTCGTCCCTCCTACCCTTCCTCTTTTGACCCCCGGCTTGGATGGACGAGCAGTCCCACCCGCCCGCTCTGTTTTGGTTATGGTTGGGTTTGTTCAGCCACGGTTCTGGGGGAATGGGGTATTATTGTGTGGGTGATTTGTGAGGTATGTTATACAGATTAACTATGTACATGTTGATAAAAAAAAAATGTAAAAAATGTGGTGTTCTTTCTGTTTTTGCACTATTGTTATGGGCACCTGTTGGGGGTGCTTTCGTTTTAATGTTATTTATTGTGTTAGATGCAGTTTGTTATATATTAAAAAAAAGAGAAATGTTTTATTTCATTTATATGTTCATTTATGATCCTTTGTATGGGGGGATTCTTGTTATTACGGGGTTAATTTTTGTAATGTAATTGTCACATCCGTTTGGCGGTTCTCGTCTCAGGTTTCGGGTCTGAGGTAGCAGGTCTAATTTGGTTGCGGCTGTTTCCAGCGGAAACCGACCAGGAAGGTTTTGGTTGGTAAGATAAGGAATTTGGGGGATCAATTAGAGAGGGGGGGGACAGGGAATTTTGTCCTCTGGCGGTTAGCTCAGTTAAGCTCCCAGGCCTAGGATGGACGCGGCCGAGCTTCCGCTGGCTTCCGCTTGGTGGTGCGTTTGTCTTTCCCCCCCTCCCATGGTTGTCTTATCTTAGGCTGCTCAGACCCGGAATGAAAAGGGGGGGGCCCTTTAATTGCGTGTAACGTATTTATATGTTTGGCTGTGGACGATTCAATTTTAATCTTTGCAAAGACATGGTGGTTCAGAGTCATTATTTGGTGGTGGATTTTAGGGGAGGTAGGGCATATGGAGCGCTAGCCTAGTCATGCTATTACCCCAACTGCTCTTCAATAAAACACTGCACCACGTATATATCTTTGGAATGATACAATTTAATCGTCCACAGCTGAACAAATAAATCATATCTTCCAGGTGTCCCTGATTTGGAGGGACTGTCCCTCTTTGGAGTCTGTGTCAGTGTGTCCCTCGTTGTTCCCATTTGTCCCTCTTTGAGGTGTAACATGCAGATCTGCAGCAATAAATGATTCATTTGCCTATTCAAAGTGTTTCTATTGTTGTAACAGTTACAATGTATCTCCTAGCCATTCCTCAATGAGGGGGCGTGGCTTCATTTACAAAATGTCCCACTTTCCCACCCTGAGTGGGAGGAGCTAAGAATAAATACAATACAACACAAATCTCCAAACTTTCAATAAAATCTGAGTGGCAACCAAACCTACGAGATTGACGAGGAGGAAAAGATTCACGATGCGCCGAAATAGGTGGAAGCCGTTTCAAAGTGGAACAAAACCCAGGATTTGGATTATTCTGGGTTTTGGTCCTTTCCACTGGGACACCCCAATCGGGGATGCCCCGCTGTGTGACACCCCCCAGAATGCCGAGTGCAATTCACCTGCTTCCAGTGCTACGGTTCATGCGCAGCCGCTCGTTCAATCAGCGCGCTGGCAACCGCATCCCCCACTTCCCTCTAAGAGCATGCCCATGGCACCATTCACAAATGCCTGACACGGGCACACGCCCTGCTAGAGGAATAGTGGGAATGTGGCCACGCCTCGCACATGCGCCGTTGGACTGAGAAGCAAGGTAAGTGTATGGGGCGACCTGGGGGGTTTCACACAGTGGGATATCCCAATTTTGGATGCCCCGGGGGGAAGGAATCGATCGACTCGGGAATCTTATAGATTCTTTGGCCGATCGTGGTGGGTTGCCCAGCGTATCCAAAATCGGTGTGTGAAACCCCTCAGGTCGCCTATAAACTCACCTTCTTTCCCGGTCTAACAGCACATGTGCGAGGCAGCAGCTGCGTCCCCGTTATCCCTCTAGCAGGATGCGTGCCCCTGCCAGGCATTTGTTGATGCCCGGCACGGGCCTGCTCTTTGTTAGAGAGTAATGAGGGATGTGGGTGCCAGTGTGCTCAGATTAGACAACGGTTTAGACGAAGGGGTAGGAGCAGATCCGAGCGCGCTGATTGGACGAGTGGCAGCGCATGCGCCGTAGGACCGGGAAGAGGTTAGTTTCAGGCTTTTCGGGGTCTCACACAGTTGGGCATCCATGATCGGGTGCAAGGACCAAAATCCAGGATAGTCAAAAACCTGGGCTTTGGTCCACTTTCAAGTGGTAAAAATAGAAGGTGGTTGAAAAAAATAATCGGTACAACAATTTCTGGCATTTGAGCACAATAAGGTCAAGTAAAGGGGGGTCCTAGTTTTGGTCCACTTAAAAGCGGACCTTCACCCTGAATAAGAGCCTATGTTATATGTTTCCCTCACACTGTACATACAGATTGCTCACATTAAAAATCATCCTACCTGCATCTACTGGGTGTAATGAGCCTTTAAACATCCAAGATGGAGGCCTGCAAACAGGAAGTGCCGCTCTGCATTGTGGGATTGCTGTCCTTTTCCTCACCCCAGCTCTGCTCTGTCTGTGCAAAGCACAGCTATAACCCCGCCCCCCTGCATTTTACTCCCCCTTTCCTCTCCTCAGTATGTGATGCTTCTGAGTCAAGATGGTGGCGCCCGTATCCTAGTAAGTTACTAAAAACTTGAAATATATTAGTTTTAGATGCTGGGGAATAGTTTTTAAGGGTTTGGGCTTTTCATTAAATGATGCTGAAGGTCCAGTTTAAGCCGTACACTAGCGGTATATTAAAGAAGAGTGCGCTCTTATTTCCTCTCTCGGTGCTTGAGATGAGGAAGGTTGGGTAGAGTCCTGGCTTTGGTTCCTCTCCACATTGAGCTAATATGGTCTCGGGAGTGACTTGGCACCGTCAGTAATTAGGAGAATGGCTGTAACTGTCAGTCAGTGGTGGGCCCTCCAGAATAGCTTCTGCTGCTGTAATTAGCTGTTGCCAGGCAGCCCGGCCCATGGGCTAAGAGCTCTGCCGATAAGTGGCCCAATGGTATTAATTACGGGACACGGAGCCTACGAGAGGGGAGAAAAATAGACAACTTCCAGAGCAATAAATCACCAAACAAAATACATTTATTTATAACCTCTGTTCAGTGTTTTACTAGCGTGTATTGTCTTATGTCATTAATCACGCCACCATGATACGATTAAGTCATTTCACGGGTTATAGCCCTGTGATTATTTATTTAAAGGGCCTGCGTTCTCTTGGGCTTAAGACCGACTCATTCAGTCCAAATGATGGTTGCTAGAGCTTCTCCTCCTAGGCCCAACTGCCACAGTCTTGCCTGTGTGTAGGGGGAGCTTGCCTGTGTGTGGGGGCTTGCTTGTGTGTAGGGGGACTTGCCTGTGTCTGTGTGTAGGGGGACTTGCCTGGGTGTAGGGGGAGCTTGTATGCGTGTGGGGGACTTGCCTGTGTGTAGGGGACTTGCCTGTGTGTGGGGGACTTGCCTGTGTGTGGGGGACTTGCCTGTGTGTAGGGGGAGCTTGTATGTGTGTGAGGGACTTGCCTGTGTGTAGAGGGAGCTTGCCTGTGTGTGTAGGGGGAGCTTGTCTGTGTGTGGGGGACTTGCCTGTGTGTAGGGGGAGCTTGCCTGTGTGTGGGGGACTTGCCTGTGTGTGGGGGACTTGCCTGTGTGTAGGGGACTTGCCTGTGTGTGGGGGACTTGCCTGTGTGTAGGGGACTTGCCTGTGTGTGGGGGACTTGCCTGTGTGTGGTGGACTTGCCTGTGTGTAGGGGGAGCTTGCCTGTGTGTGGGGGACTTGCCTGTGTGTAGGGGACTTGCCTGTGTGGGGGGGACTTGCCTGTGTGTGAGAGACTTGCCTGTGTGTAGGGGGAGCTTGCCTGTGTGGGGGGGACTTGCCTGTGTGGGGGGGACTTGCCTGTGTGTAGGGGACTTGCCTGTGTGTAGGGGGAGCCTGCGTGTGTGTGAGGGACTTGCCTGTGTGTAGGGGGACTTGCCTGTGTGTGGGGAACTTGCCTGTGGGTAGGGAGAGCTTGTCTGTGTGTGTGGGGGACTTGCCTGTGTGTGGGGGACTTGCCTGTGTGTGGGGGACTTGCCTGTGTGTAGGGGGAGCTTGCCTGTGTGTGGGGGGCTTGCTTGTTTGTGGGGGACTTGCCTGTGTGTGGGGGACTTGCCTGTGTGTAGGGGGAGCTTACCTGTGTGTGGGGGACTTGCCTGTGTGTAGGGGACTTGCCTGTGTGTAGGGGGAGCTTGCCTGTGTGTAGGAGGAGCTTGCCTGTGTGTGGGGGACTTGCCTGTGTGTGAGGGACTTGCCTGTGTGTGAGGGACTTGCCTGTGTGTTGGGGGCTTGCCTGTGTGTGGGGGACTTACCTGTGTGTGGGGGACTTGCCTGTGTGTGAGGGACTTGCCTGTGTGTAGGGTGCGCTTGCCTGTGTATGGGGGGCTTGCTTGTGTGTGGGGGACTTGCCTGTGTGTATGGGACTTGCTTGTGTGTGGGGGACTTGCCTGTGTGTGGGGGACTTGCCTGTGTGTGGGGGACTTGCCTGTGTGTAGGGGACTTGCCTGTGTGTAGGGGACTTGCCTGTGTGTGGGGGACTTGCCTGTGTGTGGGGGACTTGCCTGTGCGTGGGGGACTTGCCTGTGTGTAGGGGGAGCTTGCCTGTGTGTGGGGGACTTGCCTGTGTGTAGGGGACTTGCCTGTGTGTGGGGGACTTGCCTGTGTGTGGGGGACTTGCCTGTGTGTGGGGGGAGCTTGCCTGTGTATGGTGGACTTGCCTGTGTGTGTGGGACTTGCCTGTGTGTGGGGGGAGCTTGCCTGTGTATGGTGGACTTGCCTGTGTGTGGGGGACTTGCCTGTGTGTAGGGGGAGCTTGCCTGTGTGTGGTGGACTTGCCTGTGTATGGGGGGAGCTTGCCTGTGTGTGGTGGACTTTCCTGTGTGTGGGGGACTTGCCTGTGTGTAGGGGGAGCTTGCCTGTGTGTGGGGGACTTGCCTGTGTGTGGGGGACTTGCCTGTGTGTAGGGGAGCTTGCCTGTGTGTAGGGGGAGCCTGCCTGTGTGCAGGGGGAGTTTGCCTGTGTGTGGGGGACTTTCCTGTGTGTGGGAGACTTGCCTGTGTGTAGGGGGAGCTTGCCTGTGTGTGGTGGACTTGCCTGTGTATGGGGGAAGCTTGCCTGTGTGTGGTGGACTTTCCTGTGTGTGGGGGACTTGCCTGTGTGTAGGGGGAGCTTGCCTGTGTGTGGGGGACTTGCCTGTGTGTGGGGGACTTGCCTGTGTTTGGGGGACTTGCCTGTGTGTAGGGGAGCTTGCCTGTGTGTAGGGGGAGCCTGCCTGTGTGCAGGGGGAGTTTGCCTGTGTGTGGGGGACTTTCCTGTGTGTGGGAGACTTGCCTGTGTGTGGGGGACTTGCCTGTGTGTGGGGGACTTGCCTGTGTGTAGGGGGAGCTTGCCTGTGTGTCGGGGACTTGCCTGTGTGTGGGGGACTTGTCTGTGTGTGGGGGACTTGCCTGTGTGTAGGGGAGCTTGCCTGTGTGTAGGGGAGCTTGCCTGTGTGTAGGGGAGCTTGCCTGTGTGTGAGGGACTTGCCTGTGTGTAGGGGGAGCTTGCCTGTGTGTGGGGGGCTTGCATATGTGGGGTGGACTTGCCTGTGTGTGGAGGACTTGCCTGTGTATAGGGGAGCTTGCCTGTGTGTGAGGGACTTGCCTGTGTGTAGGGGACCTGCCTGTGTGTGAGGGACTTACCTGTGTGTAGGGGGAGCTTGCCTGTGTGTGGGGGGCTTGCCTTTGTGTGGTGGACTTGCCTGTGTGTGGAGGACTTGCCTGTGTGCAGGGGACTTGCCTGTGTGCAGAGGACTTGCCTGTGTGTGAGGGACTTGCCTGTGTGTGAGGGATTTGCATGTGTGTGAGGGACTTGCATGTGTGTAGGGGGAGCTTGCCTGTGTGTGGGGGAGCTTGCCTGTGTGTAGGGGGAGCTTGCCTGTGTGTGAGGGACTTGCCTGTGTGTAGGGGGAGCTTGCCTGTGTGTGGGGGGCTTGCTTATGTGTGGTGGACTTGCCTGTGTGTGGAGGACTTGCCTGTGTGTAGGGGAGCTTGCCTGTGTGTGGAGGACTTGCCTGTGTGTAGGGGACTTGCCTGTGTGTGAGGGACTTGCCTGTGTGTAGGGGGAGCTTGCCTGTGTGCGGGGGGCTTGCCTTTGTGTGGTAGATTTGCCTGTGTGTGGAGGACTTGCCTGTGTGTAGGGAGCTTGCCTGTGTGTGAGGGACTTGCATGTGTGTGAGGGACTTGCATGTGTGTAGGGGGAGCTTGCCTGTGTGTGGGGGACTTGCCTGTGTGTAGGCGGAGCTTGCCTGTGTGTGGGGGACTTGCCTGTGTGTAGGGGAGCTTGCCTGTGTGTGAGGGACTTGCCTGTGTGTAGGGGGAGCTTGCCTGTGTGTGAGGGATTTGCCTGGGTGTGGGGGGCTTGCTTGTGTGTGGTGGACTTGCCTGTGTGTGGAGGACTTGCCTGTGTGTAGGCGGAGCTTGCCTGTGTGTGGTGGACTTGCCTGTGTGTGAGGGACTTGCCTGTGTGTAGGGGAGCTTGCCTGTGTGTGAGGGACTTGCCTGTGTGTGGGGGACTTGCCTGTGTGTAGGCGGAGCTTGCCTGTGTGTGGGGGACTTGCCTGTGTGTAGGCGGAGCTTGCCTGTGTGTGGGGGACTTGCCTGTGTGTAAGGGACTTGCCTGTGTGTAGGGGGAGCTTGCCTGTGTGTGGGGGGCTTGCTTGTGTGTGGTGGACTTGCCTGTGTGTGGAGGGCTTGCTTGTGTGTGGTGGACTTGCCTGTGTGTAGGCGGAGCTTGCCTGTGTGTGGGGGACTTGCCTGTGTGTGAGGGACTTGCCTGTGTGTAGGGGGAGCTTGCCTGTGTGTGGGGGGCTTGCTTGTGTGTGGTGGACTTGCCTGTGTGTGGAGGGCTTGCTTGTGTGTGGTGGACTTGCCTGTGTGTGGGGGACTTGCCTGTGTGTGAGGGACTTGCCTGTGTGTGGGGGGACTTGCCTGTGTGTGAGGGACTTGCCTGTGTGTGGGAGGTGGCTTGCCTGTGTGCGTGAGGCTTGCCTCTGTGTGTGGGGGGCTTGCTTGTGTGGGGGGGACTTGCCTGTGTGTGGGGGACTTGCCTGTGTGTGGAGGACTTGCCTGTGTGTGGGGGGCTTGCTTGTGTGGGGGGGACTTGCCTGTGTGTGGAGGACTTGCCTGTGTGTAGGCGGAGCATGCCTGTGTGTGGGGGACTTGCCTGTGTGTAGGCGGAGCTTGCCTGTGTGTGGAGGACTTGCCTGTGTGTAGGCGGAGCTTGCCTGTGTGTGGGGGGGGGGGCTTGCCTGTGTGCGTGAGGCTTGCCTGTGAGGGGGATTTTGCCTGTGTGTGTGGGGGCTTGCCTCTGTGTGAGGGGCTTGCCTCTGTGTGTGGAGCTTGCTTGTGTGCTAGGGGACTTGCCTGTTTGCGGGGGTCTTTACTGTGTGTAGGGGGAGCTTGCCTGTGTGTGGGGGGTTGCTTGTGTGTGAGGGACTTGCCTGTGTGTAGGGGGAGCTTGCCTGTGTGTGGGGGGGCTTGCCTGTGTGTGGGGGGGCTTGCCTGTGTGTGGGGGGGCTTGCCCGTGTGTGAGGGACTTGCCTGTGGGTAGAGGGAGCTTGCCTGTGTGTGTGTGGGGGGCTTGCCTGTGTGTGGGGAACATGCCTGTGTGTAGGCGGAGCTTGCCTGTGTGTGTGGGGGGGCTTGCCTGTGTGTGGGGGGCCTGCTTGTGTGTTGGGAACATGCCTGTGTGTAGGGGGAGCTTGCCTGTATGTGTGGGGGGCTTGCTTGTGTGTGGGGGACTAGCCTGTGTGTAGAGGAAGCTTGCCTGTGTGGGTGTGGGGGGGGGGCTTGCCTATGTGGGGAGCTTGCCTGTATTATTAGGTCATTCTTAGGTGGTGTTTCCCTTTAAGGGCAAGGATGGGGGAGTGATTTAATGGTAAAAAAAAACTTCCACCACACGTGTCCCTCCTTCCAGTTCTTTTAAAAGGTGGGAGGTATGTATAAGCTGCAGCACCACGTAAGGCAGGGAATTTAATGCTACTGTTACTTAAACCATGGAGAAAAATTACTGTATAGGGGCCTCCACCAGACTTTATGCCCTGGACCTTCCACCACCCTTAATCCGGCGCTGCCGCTCAAGTCAGCTCGTCTAAGCCTTCATCTAATGTGAGCGGATACGAGCGTGCTGGCACCTGCATCCCCCGCTACCCTACCATTCACAAATGTCTGGCGCGGTTACACGCCCTGCTATAGGGATAGCAGGGATGCAGCCGCTTCTTGCGCATGCGCCGTTGGATCTATCTTCGTGGGTTTTGGTCCACTTTAAAAAAAAATGTGCCACACAACCAAATAAATACTCCCTTGGTAATAAGATTTCCCCCAAATGACTCCCACCCAACAGAGAGAATCTGGGAATTACCACCTTAGCTTGTTGGAAGCCTTTGAGACAAAAATGCCTCAACCTATATCATACCTCCCAAGTGTCCCTGATTTGGAGGGACTGTCCCTCTTTTGAGTCCATTTGTTGTTCTCCTTTGTCCCTCTTTGAGGTGTAACACGTAGATCTGCATCAATAAATGATTCATTTGTCTATTCAAAGTGTTTCTATTGTTGAAACTGTTACAATGTATCTCCCGTCCATCAATCATTGAGGGAGTATGGCTTAATTTTAAGGAACAACTGTCCCTCTTTCCCACCCTGAAAAGTTGGGAGGTATGCTATATGAGAAGGTGAGGTAAGTCCTTGGCACAACAATGATGATAGGATAGGCACAACAATTTTACTTGGATATCGGTGCAGCTCTGGCTGCTGTGTTATAACTTCTATAACCCATGTAGGTAAAATTCCTTGGGTTGGGTGAAAAAATAGGCGTCAGTTTGCTTCCATTTCGGTGATTCTTCAACATAGAAAACAACTGATAGTCCAGTGGTGCCAGATCAGGTCAACAGGGAGGATGCCATTGCACCTCAGAGCCCAGGTCAGCCATTTTGTTTTGGGTGACGGCCCCTGAGAGGGACAAGAAAATGTTGTACCAGAACACCACACGTTTCTGGACCTTTTTGACCTTTACTGTCTCCCTTTAACTTATCAAGAGGTGTGTGTAATACACAGTTGTGGATTCCTTTGGAAAGTAACAATGAAGCTGAAGCTAGATTGTCGCGCTCGTCGCCTTTCTCGCTCCTCTATCGGACGTGAGTGTGCTGTCAGATCTCCATACTGTCTGTGCGCAGTCGCAGATGTGCACGCTTGGGTGTTCGTACACGATCTGGCTCTTCATCCATTGCACTGTGCCACCTGGTGTTCGGCACACTGCAAGTGCACCAAGCCTAGAGCATAAGCCCTCAGGCTTGCTTTTTACTTCCCGGTTTCCCTTGGTCTCGGTGGACAGCTTTATTGACAGCACTATTTAAATGGAAAGCTGGCCTGTTTTTATTGCTTTGTTATCAGCTAAGTTTCTGGATTCTGTTTTCCTGTGTTTCCTGACTGATTTACTGGATTGACTTGGCCGCCTGCTCTTGGATTAACACTCGGATTACATGGTTTGAACACTTCAACATAGAAAACAAATCATAGTCCGGTGGTGCTAGATCAGGTAGATAGGGAGGATGATGTAGCACCTCAAAGCACAGGTCAGCCATTTTGTTTTAGGTGATGGCCCTTGTAGGGGACAAGGAAATGTCGTACCAGAACAATACACATTTTTCTGGACCTTTTTGGCTTTACTGCCTCCCTTAATTTGTCCAGAGGGGTGTGTATTCCTTGGACTTTGCCTGTTTTTATTCTTTGGACTTGCCTGTTTGCTGCCAGCCCCTGAACTCGGAATTATTCATTGGACCTTGCCTGTCTGCCGCCAGCCCTTGAATTCTGATTTGTTCATTTGGACTTATTTTCTTTGCTGCGCCCCCACACCTGGAGCTCAGCTCAGCCCTATCTACTTATCAGAAGTCTACCTCTCCATGGTTGTAGCCAGGAGGCTTGACATAGATTTAACATGGATCTTGCCCATCTGGTCTGGTTTGCCCCATCATAGATACCGGCAATATCTAGGTCAATCACCCACCATGCCATGTCCTTCTAATCGTGTTCCATCTGGGCAGCTCCTCTTTTCATGTTTGCCGGGTCAGGGCCTCCCTCATGGCCCACTGCTACACTGGGTGCTGGTTTGCATCTGCTGTGAGGAATTTCCAAGGGAATCGTCCTCCCTGTCTTGCCATGTGTGATGTAAAAAGCCTCCCTGCCTCGCCGATTCTAGTACTTCACTGAGTGATCCCACTAGAACAGGGGTGTGGTAATAGTACCACTGGTGGTACTTAAACCGGACCAACACCCGTTATTACTTCAATGGGTGTTGGTCCCTCTCTCTCTCTAGCTCTCTCTGCTAGCAAAAACCTCGGGGGGGGGGGGCATCCAGAATGCTGGAGCCCCCTCGCTCCTCACCTCCTCCGAGCCAGTTCTGTGATTGGCCGTTGGGCAGTCATGTGGGCCATGGTTGCATCCTCTGTGCCAGCTGCCGACAGGACCTGCCCACATGACTGCCCGGTGGCCAATCGCGGAACTCCTTTCCCAGCGCTGGCTCGTAATGAAGGGGGGTATTCTCAGCGTTCGATGCGGTTAGGTGCAAGGGGGCACCAGCGTTCTGGATGCCCCCTCTAGTTTCTTGCTAGCAGAGAGAGGGAACAACACCAGTTTAAACCAGACAAACAGCCTGGCACAGTGGTAAAAGAATGGTAGCGGCCATTTTAGAGCTTCCTCTCCCAGCAAATCAGCCATGCTGCTGCCTGGATTCAACTGACATAACTGACAGCCCAGCAGCACTTCCTGTTTGTGGCGTTTTTACTTTAACGGGTGCTGGTCCCGTTGTCTGGTGATCACAAGAAGCTCAGGGGGCATCCAGAATGTTGGAGCCCACTTGTGCCTAACAGCACATTAAGCTTGTAACACTCACCTTCATTATGTGCCTGCGAACGGAGTCCCGCGATTTCCGCTGGGCGGTCACGTGGGCTGCAGTCACGTCCTCTGCACCGGCCATGGGCAGGACCTGCCCACATGACTGCCTGGGGGTCAGTCGCGGGACTCCATTCTCGCTGCATGCTCGTAATGAATGTGAGTATTACGAGCTTTCTGTGCTGTTAGCTGCGAGGGGAACTCCAGCATTCTGGATGCTCCCCCCCCCCGAACTTCTTGTGATCACCAGACAGCGGGACCAACACCCGTTAAAGTAAAAACGGGTGTTGGTCCGGGTTTTAGATCCTCTCAGGCTGTAGACTTTGTTCCCCATTCTGATCTGCCGCCATCTATACGTCACTCAAGCCTTACCATAAATTAAAAACTGACCCATTTTTTGTGTGATTCATTCAGTTTAAATGGTTGTTTTGTGTATTTTGATTACAGCTTTAGGTGACTAATAACCCACACGCACCCCCAGGTGACAATAATATAAATCAGAAAATGGAAAGCGGTACAAAATGGTTGGGACCCCCTGCACTAGACTATTGCCACATGGTCCTCTTATTTAGATAAGTGTTCTTTCAAGTTAGACTGTCTCTTCTGTTTGTGCCAAACTAGGGTCCTCTTTATTAGTTCAACCAGTCCCCCTGGGTTACATATGCCCCTGGGTTACTGTGTTTCTCTATGAATCCTCAGTCCTACCAGGGCAGTGTTCCCCAACCCTCTCCTCAGCGGCGGATTGGTCATAGGGAGACCCAGGCAAATGCTCGGTGAGCCACACTGCTTGGGGCAGTCTGGGTTGCTACCTTTACTAACACTCCCATCCAATTCCAGCTCCCATCCCCTTCACCACTCTACCCCCTCACCCAAGCATACCCAGCCCATGTCCTTACCCTAATGATTCAGCCACAGCCTTAGAGCACTGGACTGGCCAGGAAACAGCAGAGATGCCACTGGCTGGTAAAATCCTGGGCTGATATTTGGCCCCAGTCAGCCACTGCCTCTCCTTGAGGCCCACAAACAGGTCATAATTGGTTGATCTCTACACCTAGCTTCAGAGCACTGTTTGAGCAATAGTTACTTCACATGTATATCTATATGGAGAGCCGCAAAACATGGCCTGTTGGTGGGTTTTGAGGAACGGGTTGGGGAAGGGTAGGAAAACCACAGGGACTCCAGAATGGGAGTCTGGATATTTGAATGTCCATACGCGTTAGTGCTCTTGCAACATTCAAACAGTCAGACATTTTTAGACTGAGGGAGCATTTTGATATTTACAATATGTCGACGACCTCAGGTAACACTCAAAATCCCGTCTGTATTCCTAGAAATGCCTTTGTCTCTGTGCTGTGAAATACAGACAACCCGTTTAGTGGAAAGGTTGACTTCACCTTGAAGAGAGACATTAAGCTGCTCCATCTGTCGGGCCCATAAAGCTCCGCGTTATAGAAAATCAGGGGAGTGGGGTGGATGGGCCGCGTTTAACATAAGTAAAGCAAATCAGCCTAAATCCACACATCCGTAGTTTGGGCCAACTAGGTGAAGGGCTCAGGAATCCCAGAGATGATGGGTAATCCTTGCTAAACCCTAATAGGAGGCTACGAGAAACCTACCATCCATATGAGGAGACCTGGAGTGTGATGGGAGGTTGAAGCCGGGGTCTGGTCATCCCAAGCGGGAATGAAAAATGTGATGCAAGAGCCAATAATCCTTTGTAATAAAAAAGTTACTTTACGTTAAAGTGGCTGATCATAACTTTCACACATGTATACAGTATAAATATATATATATATATAAATATAAATATAGAACAGTCCTGCCACCTGTACTACAAATTGGGATATTTGATATGTGTGTGGCTTTCAGCCAGTTTAGCTGATGTCTCCTGGGATAATATGGAACATAAGTGTTGCTGCTGCTGATTTGGGTCAAGGTTATAGTCAACCTAAATGTCTGCAGTTTGATTTGCTTTGGTATCAGGAAGAAATATTGACGACTAATCAGATGCCAGAGACACTATGGGGGTTATTCATGAAGGGATAGCGTCAGGTTGCGCCTCGTAGCGGCAGGCAGCGTCTGGTGAACGCCGGCCACTGTATGCAAAACCACATTTATGAAAGCGAATCTGGTGAGCAACTCTAACAGCATCATGTAGCGTCACATGTATTACAGGCGGCTCAGTGTATAGCGTTGGTGCTCTAGCTTCCAGAGCGCCAGGTATTACCTTTTGCTCACTGTCGCTCTCCCAGACATTTCAATGGCCGTTCATTTGCTTGTGTTTGACATTTTTTTTTTTTGCTCCAATCATTGTGTGACCTCTCCTGGCTGCAAACAAACACTTTTGTTTTGACTAATTGTCATTATAGATCTGGCACTAAAGTGCTAATCTACCAGTGTTAAAATAATGTCATTCCATGTGTTTTCGCTTTGTTACTGGTGGATATGTGTTCAAAAACAAACTTTAATCACATAGCGACTGGCGCTCTATGCTACAGCGCCCAGCTTTAGAGCGCCGACGCTGTGTGTGTCCTTTTTTGATAAATATGGTGTTGAGCGGCGAGTGCCGGGCGCAATGAGCTGGCGCTACCTGTCGCACGCTGCAGCGCTGTGCTGGTGTTAGAGCGCCTAACATACATCACAGTCATCAATGCCAGCCAGGTTACTACAGAGACTGAGGCGCTCTGTTACAACGCCCGATACCCGCTTACAGCGTCTACTAGCTGTCGCTTTAAGCGCCGCTATACAGATGCTCATCTGACGATACCTGGCATTAGTAAAGAATCAGCCTCCATGCAAGTCGGCGAGGGATCAGCAATCCTGGCCCACCTTGCTGAGCCGACAGGGGGACGGGATGGAAAAAATAATATGATTGGCCGAACCTGTAAACCTCCATTTCTGCTGCAATTTAAAAAAGGAAAACAGCGCCGAATGTAGCCCGACACAATAATGTAACAACTACCTTTGTCTGCAGTATCACTTTTGAGCACACTTATCCCGGCTCACTGTTGTACCAGGAAAACTGAGATGTGGTGTGGAGAAACATCAGTGGCAGCAGAGAAGGTGGCAAGGACTAGAGGAGCATCAGTGGCATCAGGGAAGGTGACAAGGACCAGAGGAACATCAGTGGCAGCAGAGAAGGTGACAAGGACTAAAGGAGCATCAGTGGCAGCAGAGAAGGTGACAAGGACCAGAGAAACATCAGTGGCAGCAGAGAAGGTGACAAGGACCAGAGGAACATCAGTGGCAGCAGAGAAGGTGACAAGGACCAGAGGAACATCAGTGGCAGCAGAGAAGGTGACAAGGACCAGAGGAACATCAGTGGCAGCAGAGAAGGTGACAAGGACCAGAGGAACATCAGTGGCAGCAGAGAAGGTGACAAGGACCAGAGGAACATCAGTGGCAGCAGAGAAGGTGACAAGGACCAGAGGAACATCAGTGGCAGCAGAGAAGGTGACAAGGACCAGAGGAACATCAGTGGCAGCAGAGAAGGTGACAAGGACCAGAAGAACATCAGTGGCAGCAGAGAAGGTGACAAGGACCAGAGGAACATCAGTGGCAACAGAGAAGGTGACAAGGACTAGAGGAACATCAGTGGCAGCAGAGAAGATGACAAGGACCAGAGGAACATCAGTGGCAGCAGAGAAGGTGACAAGGACCAGAGGAACATCAGTGGCAGCAGAGAAGGTGACCAGGACCAGAGGAACATCAGTGGCAGCAGAGAAGGTGACAAGGACCAGAAGAACATCAGTGGCAGCAGAGAAGGTGACAAGGACTAGAGGAACATCAGTGGCAGCAGAGAAGGTGACAAGGACCAGAAGAACATCAGTGGCAGCAGAGAAGGTGACAAGGACTAGAGGAACATCAGTGGCAGCAGAGAAGGTGACAAGGACCAGAGGAACATCAGTGGCAACAGAGAAGGTGACAAGGACTAGAGGAACATCAGTGGCAGCAGAGAAGGTGACAAGGACCAGAAGAACATCAGTGGCAGCAGAGAAGGTGACAAGGACCAGAGGAACATCAGTGGCAGCAGAGAAGGTGACAAGGACCAGAGGAACATCAGTGGCAGCAGAGAAGGTGACAAGGACCAGAGGAACATCAGTGGCAACAGAGAAGGTGACAAGGACTAGAGGAACATCAGTGGCAGCAGAGAAGGTGACAAGGACCAGAGGAACATCAGTGGCAGCAGAGAAGGTGACAAGGACCAGAGGAACATCAGTGGCAGCAGAGAAGGTGACAAGGACCAGAGGAACATCAGTGGCAGCAGAGAAGGTGACAAGGACCAGAAGAACATCAGTGGCAGCAGAGAAGGTGACAAGGACTAGAGGAACATCAGTGGCAGCAGAGAAGGTGACAAGAACCAGAGGAACTGCAGCGGCAGCAGAGAAGGTGACAAGGACCAGAGGAACATCAGTGGCAACAGAGAAGGTGACAATGACCAGAGGAACATCAGTGGCAACAGAGAAGGTGACAAGAACCAGAGGAACAGCAGCGGCAGCAGAGAAGGTGACAAGGACCAGAGGAACATCAGTGGCAGCAGAGAAGGTGACAAGGACCAGAGGAACATCAGTGGCAGCAGAGAAGGTGACCAGGACCAGAGGAACATCAGTGGCAGCAGAGAAGGTGACAAGGACCAGAGGAACATCAGTGGCAACAGAGAAGGTGACAAGAACCAGAGGAACATCAGCTGCAATAGAGAAGGTGACAATTACCAGAGGAACATCAGTGGCAACAGAGAAGGTGACAAGGACCAGCGGAACATCAGTGGCAACAGAGAAGGTGACAAGAACCAGAGGAACATCAGTGGCAACAGAGAAGGTGACAATGACCAGAGGAACAGCAGTGGCAACAGAGAAGGTGACAAGGACCAGAGGAACATCAGTGGCAACAGAGAAGGTGACAAGGAATAGAGGAACATCAGTGGCAACAGAGAATGTGACAAGGACCAGAGGAACATCAGCGGCAACAGAGAAGGTGACAAGGACCAGAGGAACATCAGTGGCAACAGAGAAGGTGACAAGGACCAGAGGAACATCAGCGGCCACAGAGAAGGTGACAATGACCAGAGGAACATCAGTGGCAACAGAGAAGGTGACAAGGACCAGAGGAACATCAGCGGCAACAGAGAAGGTGACAATGACCAGAGGAACATCAGTGGCAGCAGAGAAGGTGACAAGGGCCAGAGGAACATCAGTGGCAACAGAGAAGGTGACAAGGACCAGAGGAACTTCAGTGGCAAC
This sequence comes from Gastrophryne carolinensis, assembly GCA_027917425.1. Classification (NCBI taxonomy): domain Eukaryota; kingdom Metazoa; phylum Chordata; class Amphibia; order Anura; family Microhylidae; genus Gastrophryne; species Gastrophryne carolinensis. Next base: position 22,023,129 of record CM051234.1, on the reverse strand, counting down.
AGATAAGGTGACAAGGACCAGAGGAACATCAGTGGCAACAGAGAAGGTGACAAGGACCAGAGGAACATCAGTGGCAACAGAGAAGGTGACAAGGACCAGAGGAACATCAGTGGCAACAGAGAAGGTGACAAGAACCAGAGGAACATCAGTGGCAACAGAGAAGGTGACAAGGACCAGAGGAACATCAGTGGCAACAGAGAAGGTGACATGGACCAGAGGAACATCAGTGGCAACAGAGAAGGTGACAAGAACCAGAGGAACATCAGCGGCAACAGAGAAGGTGACAATGACCAGAGGAACATCAGTGGCAACAGAGAAGGTGACAATGACCAGAGGAACATCAGTGGCAACAGAGAAGGTGACAAGGACCAGAGGAACATCAGTGGCAACAGAGAAGGTGACAAGGACCAGAGGAACATCAGTGGCAACAGAGAAGGTGACAAGGACCAGAGGAACATCAGTGGCAACAAAGAAGGTGACAAGGACCAGAGGAACATCAGTGGCAACAGAGAAGGTGACAAGGACCAGAGGAACATCAGTGGCAGCAGAGAAGGTGGCAAGGACTAGAGGACGATCGGCTGTGGGGGGAAAGACATTGGAGGACAATCAGAGGCGAAAAAAGACCCACTGGTTCCAGCAAAGCCGATGAGTGACATGACACATCGGGAGGGATTGTCCGTCTTTGGAGTCCATGTCCCCCTGTCCCTCATTGTTCTCCTTGGTCCCCCTTTGAGGTGTAGCATGCAGATCTGCATCAATAAATGATTAATTTGCCTATTCAAAGTGTTTATAGTGTTGTAAGTGTTACACCCTATCTCCTATCCATCCCTCAATGAGGGGGCGTGGCCAAATTTAACAAATGTCCCTCTATCCCAGCCTGAAAATTTAGGAGACATGAAAAGGGGCCCATTTATACTCTCTCATTCTAGTGCCCTTATAAACCTCGAGCGGGCCTGGTTCTCACCATACTTTCTCATAAATTGGGTGCTACCTATACAATGCAGCTCAGCGCTGATCAACCTCTGTTCTGCTTCTCGGGACAGACATCGGGCCCTGGAAATGAGTAAAACCTCCACTGAGGCCATTTCAGACATCTTTTGTATGGGCATCACTGCTCATCCCACAGCACCTTCATATTGTCCCAACTATGAAACTCTAAAAGCATAATTGTATGGAACCCTACAACATCTAATGGTCTGTAATGATTCCTCCTGTACAGGTTCCCACTCGGGGTCTCCACAATGCTGGGTTCCTCATGATTTCCTGTCACCCCAGTTTGTGCGCGGGGCGGCGCGTCCCCCCAGAGGTGGGCTTAATGACACCAGCTGCCGATTTTATGGCCTACATTTCAATAAATACCGCAAGCTGTGTCCCCGCACAACTTTCCTTTCCCAGAGCCGCTCACCAATTTGTAATATATTTAATATATTGCCGGCACACGTGTGCGAAGCATGGCGGCCATATGCTGCAATAAAGCCGGCAAAATGCGCATTGTTTCACGCCATATGTGCGCCAAGACCGCGTCTGCTAGTCACGCCAATTACTCACATTTAACACTTCGGCTGCGAAAATGGCCACGGGGCTGAAATTAACCTCTTCCTAGCCAGAACAATCTGTACTACTGCATAAATGTCCCTGATTTGGAGGGACTGTCCCTCTTTTGAGTCCATGTCCCCTTGTCGTTCTCATGTATCCGTCTTTGAGGTGTAACACGCAGATCTGCAGCAATAAATGATTCATTTGCCCTTTCAAAGTGTTTCTATTGTTGTAACTGTTACACACTATATCCTATCCATCCCTCAATGAGGGGGCGTGGCTTCATCCATCCCTCAATGAGGGGCGTGGCTTCATCCATCCCTCGATGAGGGGCGTGGCTTCATCCATCCCTCAATGAGGAGGTGTGGCTTCATCCATCCCTCAATGAGGGGGCGCAGCTTCATCCATCCCTCAATGAGGGGCGTGGCTTCATTCATCCCTCAATGAGGGGCGTGGCTTCATCTATCCCCCAATGAGGGGCATGGCTTCATCCATCCATCGATGAGGGGCGTGGCTTCATCCATCCCTCAATGAGGGGGTGTGGCTTCATCCATCCTTCAATGAGGGGTGTGGCTTCAGCCATCCTTCAATGAGGGGCGTGGCTTCATCCATCCTTTAATGAGGGGCGTGGCATCACCCATCCTTCAATGAGGGGGTGTGGCTTCATCCATCCTTCAATGGGGGGCGTGGCTTCATCCATCCTTCAATGAGGGGCGTGGCATAATCCATCCTTCAATGAGGGGGTGTGGCTTCATCCATCCTTCAATGATGGGCAAGGCTTCATCCATCCCTCAATGAGGGGCATGGCTTCATCCATCCCTCAATGAGGGGCATGGCTTCATCCATCCCTCAATGAGGGGCGTGGCTTCATTTATCCCTCAATGAGGTGGTGTGGCTTCATCCATCCTTCAATGAGGGGTGTGGCTTCATCCATCCTTCAATGAGGGGCGTGGCGTCATCCATCCTTCAATGAGGGGTGTGGCTTCATCCATCCCTCAATGAGGGGGTGTGGCTTCATCCATCCTTCAATGAGGGGCGTGGCTTCATACATCCTTCGATGGGGGCGTGGCTTCATCCATCCCTCGATGAGGGGCGTGGCTTCATCTATCCCTCAATGAGGGGTGTGGCTTCATCCATCCCTCAATGAGGGGGTGTGGCTTCATCCATCCTTCAATGAGGGGTGTGGCTTCATCCATCCTTCAATGAGGGGGTGTGGCGTCATCCATCCTTCAATGAGGGGACGTGGCTTCATCCATCCCTCAATGAGGGGGCGCAGCTTCATCCTTCCCTCAATGAGGGGGTGTGGCTTCACCCATCCTTCAATGAGGGGTGTGGCTTCATCCATCCTTCAATAAGGGGGCACAGCTTCATCCATCCCTTAATGATGGGTGTGACTTCATCCATCCCTCAATGAGGGGCGCGGCTTCATCCATCCCTCAATGAGGGAGGCGTGGCTTCATTTATCCCTCAATGAGAGGGCGCGGCTTCATCTATCCCTCAATGAGGGAGGCGTGGCTTCATCTATCCCTCAATGAGAGGGCGCGGCTTCATCTATCCCTCAATGAGGGGGCGTGGCTTAATCTATCCCTCAATGAGGGGGCGTGGCTTAATCTATCCCTCAATGAGGGGCGTGGCTTAATCTATCCCTCAATGAGGGGGCGTGGCTTAATATATCCCTCAATGAGCGGGCGTGGCTTCATTTAACAATTGTCCCTATTTCCCACCCTGAAAATTTGCTTCTGTAAATGGAGATAAAATTGCTTCATGTATGAACCTCTTGTCATTCAATAAAGCAGAACAACACACTTTCTTAGCAATAGGGGCATTTTTCCCCAAGCGTTGGCCTCCTGATGCCCGGTAAAACAAAAAATCTTACCTTTAACTCAGAGGCCCTAGTGTCTTAAAGACTCCATGGCCGTTCAATGAATGGAGGAGGCGGAGCCTTACAGCTAAAACAGGCGCCATTATCTGGGATTAAAGTGAAGCAGGAGTATTACAAATTGTCAAAGGGTGCTCCTTATGGGGGGAGCAATTCAGGGGATGCTAGGTAAAAATTTGGGTTTGGGTCCGCTTTAAAGCATCTATTACATTTTCTGAGATTTTAAACATCCAAGATGGCGGCCAATGGAGGTGCAAGCTGCCTCCAAACAGGAAGCGTCTTCTGACTTTGCCGCTCTGCATTCTGGGATTGCTGACCCTTTCCTGACCCCAGCTCTGCTCTGTCTGTACAAAGCACAGTTATAACCCCGCTCCCCTGTACTTTATCCTGCTCTCCTCAGTAGGTGATACTACTGAGCCAAGATGGCGGCGCCTGTATCCTAGAGTCCTGAACAGAGTTGTAGGCCAGTGAGGGAAAGAATAATAAGTAACTGAAAGTGACTAAAAACTTTAAATATATTAATTTTAGATGCTGGGGAATAGTTTTTGAAGGGTTTGGCCTTTTTATTAAATCATTTTGAAGGTCCGCCCTAAGTCAAACATGTTGTCGAAGAATTTTTTTTTGCGGGGCTGCGTTTTTTTTTTTTTCCGTTGTGAGCTCAGCGCCTTTTGGGGGTGACACGCCCTAAGATCTGGGGCCCATTCCAAGATGCTTAGTATGATGGGCCTGGAAGGGTACATTCAGGTTACACAAAAAGTTCATATTTCTCCCCAGCCTGCTCCCCTGGGGATCATTTCCTGAGACGCGTGAAGGACGCGTCAGCGCGTCACCATAACAAGGGAGGATGCGGGAGTTACGCCGCAAGGAAAAAAAAATAGATCGGAGTGGAAATCCCTCTTTATCTTAGGGATCTGCAGAATTAAATCTTTCATGCTGAACTGAATCCCTCCAAATTTCTCCCCTGATGTGACCTGTAGTCATAATTTCTGAACGCTAACCAGATGCTTTACAGCTACAAAGATTTGAAAACTCTCTTACTGCAAATTCCAGACAAAGCCATTTCACTTTTACTTTGAGCAGCAAGGTTGTTGCTTTTTACTGCTGGGCACCACTAGGCACTATACCCCCCAAGTATCCCTGATTTGGAGGGACTGTCCCTCTTTTGAGTCCATGTCCCCCTGTCCCTCGTTGGTCTCATTTGTCCCTCTTTGAGGTGTAACATGCAGATCTGCAGCAATAAATGATTCATTTGCCTATTCAAAGTGTTTCTAGTAGTGTAACTGTTATATCCTATCAATCAATGAGGGGGCGTGGCCTAATTTAACAAATGTCCCTCTTTCCCACCCGGAAAAGCTGGTAGGTATGACTATACCCATATGTGAAGGAACGATCCAATTTAAATGTGAAAATCCCACAGATACAAGTTTGGAGTTCCCCTTTATTTCCCCCTTGTTAGGGCTTTCTAGTCATAAATATGCACAGGACCTAATCTCCCCAGGAAGGAGAATTAGCATTTATGAGTAGAGCCGAGCACAGATCACAGACTCCCTGCTGATTCTCTCACACCTTCAGCCTGGGAAGGCCCCGATTTGTCTGAAGGCGGGTATGCCCCCTGGCTGTGAGCCCCGACACATAGAAGATGAGAGGCGCAGACCAGCGGCACCAACACAAATCGGACCATAGCTGGGCCATCATGTGTCCCAGCACCAAGCCAGATACAGAACCAGAACAGGCCCACAAAACCGCACGTAGAGGTAGGTTTCTCTGGAACCTGCGACAAAGGAAACCTAGAGAAATGGAAATCTAAGGTTTTTGGACTCATTGGATGCCCGGCATCTTTTGTTGCCTTATCCAGAGCCATATGATCCCCCTGCTCAAAGTTATAACCCCTAAAGGGTTATAGGGGCTAAGGCAGCCTACCCAACGGTGGGAGGTGACAGTCTGTCCCACAGAAGGGAGGGTTGAAAAGAGTCTCATTGCATAAAGGGAGATGACCTTGGGACAGGTCATGCTGCAGCGTGCTGGAGGTGCCCATCAATAAGCTTGCCACTCACCTTCATTCTGTGGAAGCTCTTCATCACCACTCTACAACTGATACTGACTTAATAATTGACTATTATATATCTCTGTCTGTAACTCACTGTAACCAGTAACCCACTACTCAGACCACACCATTTGTATTCATTCATATTCCATTATAGCCAAATGTTTGTTATCACTGCCTAGTGTGCGCTCATTGCATTTAAACCTTTATTTAACTTGAGAGATCTTTTTACCTTAGCCAAGAATCTGTGTGTCTGCAGGCTTTGGGCCTGGTAGTCTCGCTAGGAGGGCAAACAGACAGGGTTTTGGGAAGGCGGGCTGCATGATCGGAGGTCCCTGATTGATAGTTGCATCTTGTGATCCACGGTTCCCTGACACCATATGATAACCACTTCCTCATTCACGTCTGACTGGCAAGCACGTGACTGGCGGTGACCAATCTGGATTTCCCAGTGGCCTTGTGCATCAAACCTGAAGGGTTTCCGTTGGTTACCTGTTTAACTGCCATTTGGTGCCATACACCATGAATGGTAAAGTGGTGGCTTGACTTTAGTGCCACTTTAAAGGTTACTGAATGAAAAAAGAAGATGACGATTGTCAGGGAAAGGCAGGTCATGCGATTAAACTAACAATCCAGCACCTATGATCACGCAACCCGCTTTCTCAAATCACCAGCTGTTTGCCTGCGTAGCGGGACTACAAGACCCAGCAAGGCCACGGACACACAGATTCTTGGTTAAGACAAAAAGATCGCTCAAGTTAAAGGAGCAGAAAAATGGCCCAGTGATAGAAATCCATATAAATATACTGGATGGCAGAAGGATTGGTAACTCATACACCCTTCATCAAGAAATATCCAGCCAAGCTTGTTTTATTTATTTTAATGGAAAGAAAAGAATATCTGGGGTGACGGGCTCTGTCACCCCTGATAGACTAAACCTGCCACCCCTGGATTTCGTGATATGCTCCTTTAAATATAGAGGGGGGGGAAGATTTCCCTGTGTGGATAGGGAAATCTGCAAAATAGGGGGCTTATTTGGACCCTGGGAGGGTGTCCCATACCTCCTAAAACAAGTTTATATACACTTTTCAAATAATTTTTCACAAAACATAGTAAATCAGCAAGTTATTCGCAGAAACATAATAAACCAGTAAATCAAGTTAAGGTGCAATTATTCACACAGTGACCTGTGGAATTTTTATTGAGTCCTTTGGTAGATACTAAAATATAAAGCTGATGTTTACAGTACAGTACAAGGAGTGTGAGGTTACGTTTTGATTTTTTCTGACCAATTTGTAGCAAGTGCAGTTTGTAGCAAGGATTGGTCTTGTTTTTTGGCTCTATACAAACGCGTTTCGCGGCGTTAGCGCTTCCTCAGTGTATGTGGCCAATTTCTATGGTATAATGGATATACATCAATACTTTGTTTTACAAGGTAAGTTTTTGTCAGAAAGAAAATAGTACAGTATATGCCAGACATTACATATTGTAAATATAGTCGCAGTGTGATATACATAAATAGATAGGATATATGATATCAAGTGGTATACATTTCTGTTAATTGTTAATGATAATAGTAATAATAATAATTAAAATAATAGTAAGAATTTTCCGGCGCTGGCTCGTAGTGAAGGTGAGGATATCAGGCATTCTGGGGGGATATGTGGCGGGGGGATTCCAGCATTCTGGATACCCCCCCGGCTTGTTTTGATTAGCTGACTGCAGGACCAAAAACGGCTGTTGGTCTGCTTTAAATGGTGGTCTCAGAGCTACCATTCAAGCCCAGCAAACCCCATCCCTACTTCCCACCCAGCCTCCTACTTGCAAGCCCTCTTTCTCTCCCAGGACCAACAGCTGCCCACCCTGGACCAAAAACCAGATCCAATGGCCACACCCATATGCTTTTCAAAAAATAAATCATAAGGTTAAACTGTAAACCTCGATATCTAATCCATTTCAATTTAAAGATGGAAAACATTTTAGGACAGAGCCAAATGTAGCCCGATACAATGGTATAAAAATTGCCTTTGCCTATTCTATCACTTTAACACTCATTGATCAGCAGAGAAGCTCCTTGGGGGCGGGGTTAAGGTGGCTCATGAGCCGGGCAGGCTCAGATTTTAAGCCCTAGTTCTTATCAAGTCCCCTCTTAGGCGTCTCTCCAGGACTAAACAGCTTTTATTTTGTGATCTTTCTTCACAACTAAGGCCTGACAACGGCAAAGTGCGAGACGGGAGCTTAGAATTCCAAGTTGGCCACCCATTGCCATGGTCACGCATCAATATTAAGCGGAGTATATAATTTGGAGGGATCTTTATTTCAATCAATGAAAAATTACACATAATGGCTCCCACTTCAAGTCATTAACTTTAATTTGTGCTGACAAGTGACTTTGGAAGAAAAAAAAAAAAAAAAAAAAGAAAGTCACCATCTGCCGCATATGAACGCCCAATTTATGGCGCCTCCTGGCTGGAGTGTGAAGCGGGATGGGGGGCGCTACAGCCACCAGTGACGGGGAAGGCGCCCCGTATAGACGCGGGGTATTTCATAGACACGCAAGGCCCAGATAAAAAGGGGGCTGTTATGAATTAACGTATGCAAATATATTCTAATCATGCAGATTTATGCACCTATTTAATTGATTTGACTCTCACTCTTAGCTGAGTAGCTTAGGCTACGTAGGAGCGGAGCTAATAATTTTCCCACAATACATTTGAATAGGAAATGAGCCTAAATGAGCCTTAGGAACCCTCGGAACGTTTGTAACACAATCCCAAAACATAAGGGTGAATCACCTCCCCCCGAACCAGAATAAATGCCATCCAATCCAGAAGGTTCTCCCCAGAAAAAATAAAAGCAATTCTGTGAGTACTCACCTGAAGAATTGTTTTTGTTCTTGCATGGCACGGCCCGTTTCGGTATTCATAACAGTTGGGCTATTGCGCCACCTTGTGGCGCAATAGCCCAACTGTTATGAATACCGAAGCGGGCCGTGCCATGCAATAAAGAAAATCCTTAGATTATACAAGGCTCAGACTCAGACGCCCCCTATTGTTAATAAGAAAAAGTATGAAGGGGGGCAGAGGGCGCAAGTGGTTAAATGAATTGAAACTTTCCCGGGTTTGTTCCCCCCCCCCCCCCCCATATTTTGGGTCATCCTGGTGGTTTTCGAAGCTGGATGCCCCACTGGGTGAAACCCTCCAGGAAGTCCCCAAAAAGCTCCAACGACACATGCACGGTCTCTCGTCCAATGAGAGCCATCTGCTATGACAATGTCATTTGCCAGGCGGCTCTCATTCTAATCAATGGGGATCAGGAGCTGGAAAGCTGGTAAGATGGAATATGCTAATATGCTTACCTGCTCCTCTGCATTTAAGCCCTTGCACCCTCTACCCCTCTATGCACACTTACACACACACACACTTCATTTAACCCCTTGCACCCTCTACCACTCTATGCACACGCACTTCATTTAACCCCTTGCACCCTCTACCCCTCTATGCACACATACACACATTCATTTAACCCCTTGCACCCTCTACCCCTCTATGCACACATACACACATTATTCATTTAACCCCTTGCACCCTCTACCCCTCTATGCACACATACACACACTCTTCATTTAACCCCTTGCACCCTCTACCCCTCTATGCACACATACACACATTATTCATTTAACCCCTTGCACCCTCTACCCCTCTATGCACACATACACACACTCTTCATTTAACCCCTTGCACCCTCTACCCCTCTATGCACACATACACACATTATTCATTTAACCCCTTGCACCCTCTACCCCTCTATGCACACATACACACACTTCATTTAACCCCTTGCACCCTCTACCCCTCTATGCGCACTTACACACACACTTCATGTAACCCCTTGCATCCTCTACCCCTCTATGCACAAACACACACTTCATGTAACCCCTTGCATCCTCTACCCCTCTATGCACAAACACACACACTTCATGTAACCCCTTGCATCCTCTACCCCTCTATGCACAAACACACACACTTCATGTAACCCCTTGCATCCTCTACCCCTCTATGCGCACTTACACACACACTTCATGTAACCCCTTGCATCCTCTACCCCTCTATGCACAAACACACACACTTCATGTAACCCCTTGCATCCTCTACCCCTCTATGCGCACTTACACACACACTTCATGTAACCCCTTGCACCCTCTACCCCTCTATGCACAAACACACACACTTCATGTAACCCCTTGCACCCTCTACCCCTCTATGCACAAACACACACACTTCATGTAACCCCTTGCATCCTCTACCCCTCTATGCACAAACACACACACTTCATGTAACCCCTTGCATCCTCTACCCCTCTATGCACAAACACACACACTTCATGTAACCCCTTGCATCCTCTACCCCTCTATGCGCACTTACACACACACTTCATGTAACCCCTTGCACCCTCCACTTACACACACACTTCATGTAACCCCTTGCATCCTCTACCCCTCTATGCGCACTTACACACACACTTCATGTAACCCCTTGCACCCTCTACCCCTCTATGCGCACTTACACACACACTTCATGTAACCCCTTGCACCCTCTACCCCTCTATGCACAAACACACACACTTCATGTAACCCCTTGCACCCTCTACCCCTCTATGCGCACTTACACACACACTTCATGTAACCCCTTGCACCCTCTACCCCTCTATGCGCACTTACACACACACTTCATGTAACCCCTTGCACCCTCTACCCCTCTATGCGCACTTACACACACACTTCATGTAACCCCTTGCACCCTCTACCCCTCTATGCACAAACACACACACTTCATGTAACCCCTTGCATCCTCTACCCCTCTATGTGCACACACACATACATTTAACCAGTCGCACCCCCTACCGCTCCACAAACATACTCTGCATTTAAAGCTGGACAAAACCGACCAGCAGCCGGCCAGGAATCAAAAAGATTCCAGGGACAGCCGCTGGATTTTCTCTAGGGCAACCCCCAAACGGAATGCCCTGCTGTGTGAAATCCCCCAGATAGCCCCAAAAAACTCACCTTGCCACGCTGGAATGGTGCATTCGTGGGCTCTCGTCTAATGAGCGCTGCCTGCTACGACAACGTCATTTGGCAGATGACTGTTTCTGATTGTTTTGACAGCTCAGCATTGTGAGCGCGTTCCCGGCCCAGCCATGCAGATAGGCCGGGACGGGTGCCTACACATGGCAGGGGATGCAGGGGATGCGGCAGTGTGCGCTTCTACCCCAGCCTATGGGGATTGGGGATGTCAGTGCACCTTATTGGGCGAATGTGTAAAAAAAAGGAAAAAAGTCAACTCTCCTTCCTGCTCCCACTGTCCCTGCCGTCTTCGCTGTATCTGCCGCCGCTTCTTCTCCGCGCACCTGCACACGCGGCTTCGAACAGCAGGTGGGGAAATGCCACACTGCCTATGGGAATGGGAGGGGGGAAATGCCACACTGCCTATATGGGGAATGGGAGGGGGGAATGCCACACTGCCTATATGGGGAATGGGACGGGGGAATGCCACACTGCCTATATGGGGAATGGGATGGGGGTATGCCACACTGCCTATGGGAATGGGAGGGGGGAATGCCACACTGCCTATGGGAATGGGATGGGGGAATGCCACACTGCCTAAGGGGAATGGGAGGGGGGAATGCCACACTGCCTATGGGGAATTGGAGGGGCAAATGCCACACTGCCAATGGGAATGAGATGGGGGGAATGCCACACTGCCTATATGGGGAATGGGAGGGGGAATGCCACACTGCCTATGGGAATGGGATGGGGGAATGCCACACTGCCTATGGGAATGGGATGGGGGAATGCCACACTGCCTATGGGAAATGTGATGAGGGAATGCCACACTGCCTGTGGGAATGGGAGGGGGGAATGCCACACTGCCTATGGGAATGGGATGGGGGAATGCTACACTGCCTATGGGAATGGGATGGGGGAATGCTACACTGCCTATGGGAATGGGAGGGGGGAATGCCACACTGCCTATGGGAATGGGAGGGGGAATGCCACACTGCCAATGGGAATGGGAGGGGGGAATGCCACACTGCCTATGGGAGTGGGAAGGGGGGAATGCCACACTGCCTATGGGAGTGGGAAGGGGGGAATGCCACACTGCCTATGGTAATAGGATGGGGGGAATGCCACACTGCCTATGGGAATGGGAAGGGGGAATGCCACACTGCCTATGGGAATGGGATGGGGGGATGCTACACTTCCTATTGGAATGGGATGGGGGAGTGTTACACTGCCTATGGTAATGGGAGGGGGGAATGCCACACTGCCCATTGGAATGGGATGAGGGAATGCCACACTGCCTATGGGAATGGGAGGGGGGAATGCTACACTGCCTATGGGAATGGGATGGGGGAATGCTACACTGCCTATGGGAATGGGAGGGGGGAATGCCACACTGCCTATGGGAATGGGAGGGGGAAATGCCACACTGCATATGGTAATGGGATGGGGGAATGCCACACTGCCTATGGGAATGGGAGGGTGGAATGCCACACTGCCTATGGGAATGGGAGGGGGGATGCCACACTGCCTATGGGAATGGGAGGGTGGAATGCCACACTGCCTATGGGAATGGGAGAGGGGAATGCCACACTACCTATGGGAATGGGAGGAGGAATGCCACACTGCCTATGGGAATGGGAGGGGGGAATGCCACACTGCCTATGGGAGTGGGAAGGGGGGAATGCCACACTGCCTATGGTAATAGGATGGGGGGAATGCCACACTGCCTATGGGAATGGGAAGGGGGAATGCCACACTGCCTATGGGAATGGGATGGGGGGATGCTACACTTCCTATTGGAATGGGATGGGGGAGTGTTACACTGCCTATGGTAATGGGAGGGGGGAATGCCACACTGCCCATTGGAATGGGATGAGGGAATGCCACACTGCCTATGGGAATGGGAGGGGGGAATGCTACACTGCCTATGGGAATGGGATGGGGGAATGCTACACTGCCTATGGGAATGGGAGGGGGGAATGCCACACTGCCTATGGGAATGGGAGGGGGAAATGCCACACTGCATATGGTAATGGGATGGGGGAATGCCACACTGCCTATGGGAATGGGAGGGTGGAATGCCACACTGCCTATGGGAATGGGAGGGGGGATGCCACACTGCCTATGGGAATGGGAGGGTGGAATGCCACACTGCCTATGGGAATGGGAGAGGGGAATGCCACACTACCTATGGGAATGGGAGGAGGAATGCCACACTGCCTATGGGAATGGGAGGGGGGAATGCCACACTGCATATGGTAATGGGATGGGGGAATGCCACACTGCCTATGGGAATGGAAGGGTGGAATGCCACACTGCCTATGGGAATGGGAGGGGGGAATGCCACACTGCCAATGGGAATGGGAGGGGGGAATGCCACACTGCCTATGGGAGTGGGAAGGGGGGAATGCCACACTGCCTATGGGAGTGGGAAGGGGGGAATGCCACACTGCCTATGGTAATAGGATGGGGGGAATGCCACACTGCCTATGGGAATGGGATGGGGGGATGCTACACTTCCTATTGGAATGGGATGGGGGAGTGTTACACTGCCTATGGTAATGGGAGGGGGGAATGCCACACTGCCCATTGGAATGGGATGAGGGAATGCCACACTGCCTATGGGAATGGGATAGGGGAATGCTACACTTCCTATGGGAATGGGAGGAGGGAATGCCACACTGCCTATGGGAATGGGATGGGGGAATGCCACACTGCCTATGGAAATGGGAGGAGGGAATGCTACACTGCCTGTGGGAATGGGATGGGGGAATGCCACACTGCCTATGGGAATGGGAGGGGGAAATGCCACACTGCATATGGTAATGGGATGGGGGAATGCTACACTGCCTATGGGAATGGGAGGGTGGAATGCCACACTGCCTATGGGAATGGGAGGGGGGATGCCACACTGCCTATGGGAATGGGAGGGGGGATGCCACACTGCCTATGGGAATGGGAGGGTGGAATGCCACACTGCCTATGGGAATGGGAGGGGGGATGCCACACTGCCTATGGGAATGGGAGGGGGGATGCCACACTGCCTATGGGAATGGGAGAGGGGAATGCCACACTGCCTATGGGAATGGGAGGAGGGAATGCCACACTACCTATGGGAATGGGAGAGGGGAATGCCACACTACCTATGGGAATGGGAGAGGGGAATGCCACACTACCTATGGGAATGGGAGGAGGAATGCCACACTGCCTATGGGAATGGGAGGGGGGAATGACACACTGCCTATGGGAATGGGAGATTGAAATGCCACCCTAGCAACAGGGACTGGGGGGGTGGGGATGCCACTCTGCCTGTAATGATGGGATTCTGCACCTTGCCTATTATTTAGTTCTTCAGGGGATGCTTTTTTTAGCACAGCATTTGGTTTGGAATGTTTATTTTCCTATTTTCCTTCTCCAAATCCTGGGAGCGTCCCATGGGCATATGCGAAATATACAGTATAGTCTTTCCATTGTGAAAATAGGGCATTTCACTTCTGAAATAGGGGCAAATAGTTTGCAGCAAATAAAGACTATTAGGATCTAGTCAAATATATCCCTGTACACTTAATGGATATCTATTCCCAGTTCTTCCATATCTATGTCTTTAGTTTCCAACTGTGACCAGCTGCTATTATCCTTTAGATAATTTCTGAATATGTTGTATTATAGAAGCCCAGTAGTATTTCTTCAGGTCTGGGGCCCTAGTCCTCCCTCATCCATCCTCCTATTTAAATTGCTGTAGTTTGTTCTATTTTATTATGTCAAATGAAGTTATTCACTGCTTTAGTAATCCCCTGAAGAAATGTGCACAGTAATAAAAATGGTAATGTTTGATGTAAGTTTTGTTAGGAACTTCATTTTAATTTAGTTGACTCTTCCAATAAGAATTAGGGGTCTTTTAGCCCATTTCAGTGTCAGGTAATTCAACTACTTTAGTAATTTAGTGTGAAAAGCTGACTAAAGTTCAATGCTCGACTGAATTCAACTATTTCTGACACGCGGATTTGGAGGGATGTTTCTGGATTACTTCATCAGATGGTCTGCATATGCAAATATTTTTGAGTCTTGATCTTTAATTTGAATGCCTTGGAGATATCGATGTTATTAGTTATTGTCACAGTGGACGATCTGTTCCTATAAATGTGTGTTGGCTCACAAGCACCTGTTCCTGCAGGGTGCGCAGCCTTTGGGATTCGCTGCTTACCATGTGCAAGGCTGAGTCTTGAAAAGTCATGATTAAGGGCTGAGTCCGTGCCCGAAACGCGTTGGCTACTAAACTGCTCCCTTATGCTGTATTCTGACTTGTATTGATGGATGGAATGATTTTCAAGAAGTTTTGTATGGAACAATAAATGCGGATATTTTATCCTTTCAACTGGATCAAGGCTGGCGTTTCCTGTCTATGAGTCTTGAAAAGTACTGGTAGTTCCCAGGATCCTGCACGTTCTCATGCTACTGAGCATGTGTGGCGGGCACTTCCTGGTGTTAGTGGCCTGAGGCCTAAGGCATTGGAAAGATGCCTGCAGATCTTCTTGGGTACTACATATCTGTTCCTGCACTCCATTGAACTTTGAACCTCCTGGTTTTGTTCCTGCACATACCTGAACTCTTAACGGCCAGCTCTGTTTCTGCACTTACCTGTGCTAGAACTTACTGGCTCTGTTCTATTCCGGGCTGGCCTCCTCTCAGCTCAGTCAGCGTTAACCCCTTCTTGGCTTCCATGTCGTGAGTTCCAGTTCAGCTTACAAAAAAATGCAATTCACCAATACCTGACACTCTGGCCTTCCCTTCTGCTGCATTCTCCCTGTAATCCCTATTAGGGGAAGTCGCAGGTGGCACTGCTGGAAGTTGATTGTGCCAATCTCTGCCTGATCCAAACCAAGGTATTTGACATTATCTGCAGGCCCTACAAAATGTTCCTGCATCTAGTACCTGTTCCTGAACTCAGTACCTGTTCCTGCATCAAGTACCTGTTTCTGCATCCAGTAGCTGTTCCTGCTTCCAGTACCTAAATCCAGTACGTTTTCCTGCACATGTTACCTGTTCCTGCACCTGTTACCTGTTCCTGCATCCAGTATCTGTTCCTGAATCCAGCACCTCTTCCTGAATCCAGTACCTGCTCCTGCATCTGTCACCTGTTCCTGAATCCAGAACCTATTACTGTATCCAGTACTGGTTCCTGCATCCAGTACCTGCTCCTGAATCTAGTACATGTTCTTGCATCCAGCAGCTGTTCCTAAATGTATTACCTGTTCCTGAATGTATTACCTGTTTCTGCATCCAGTACCTGTTCCTGAATCCAGCACCTGTTCCTAAATGTATTACCTGTTCCTGAATGTATTACCTGTTTCTGTATCCAGTACTTGTTCCTGCAACCAGTACCTGTTCCTGCAACCAGTACCTGTTCCTGCATCCAGTACCTGTTCCTGCATCCAGTACCTGTTCCCACATCCAGTACCTGTTCCTGAATCCAGCACCTGTTCCTGCATCCAGTACCTGTTCCTGCATCCAGTACCTGTTCCTGCATCCAGTACCTGTTCCTACATCCAGTACCTGAGGTCCTCCGGAGGCCACCCCTTGAAGCCCTAATAAGAAAAATTACTGTCACGTACCGTGTTGTAGATGTATTGTATACTCAGTGGAAGGTAGATACTAAATCAGCTGATATGAAGCTACCGCAAATCACTGAAGATCAGGCAGATGAAGATGTGATAATGTCAAATTCAAACTGTCCCAGACGCTGGCTGCCTTCCAGAATGGGAACTAGGCATCCCGGAAGCAATGTTGAAGCTGGAATGGGATCCAGACTTCCCAATTGATCCAAGCATGCGTAAGATATAAGAAACAAGGAAGGCACACTGACACCTTCCAAGCCAAGCAAAATCATGGTACCCCTGGCAGTTTAGTGCTGAGCTGAGGGTTAGTGTACCAAGGGTTTTACTGACATACCTGAGCACTGCCATACTACAATGGTCCAATATGAACAAACCTGTAGCCCTGCAGTATGAGCTTATTTGCCAGCATTATCGTTATTCCAAGATGTTTCACACCCGGAGCTTGTTGACTTGGCCACCCAACACCATGCTACTGAAGTTTGTGTAAAATTTCTCCAACTCAGAACCATTTTTTCCCCTTACAATTGTTTTTTTTTCAAATCAAGTGTGAACATGTCTATGCATATCGGCAAATATATTTGCATGTGAAAATGTGAATAATTCAGCAGATTCCCCTGACCTTTCCCATGCGATAAAAAACCATTTGCTCTTCATTATTTACATGGCCTTCTCTCATGTGAAAAAAGACTTTTCTAGATGTTGTGCTACCACTCTCAAATGATATTGCTGAATCCCATTCAAGTCAATGGGGACCCGAATTTAGGGGACCAAAAAGGGCTGTAAAAAGGGGGATAGCAAGAGCTGCAAATCAAGGGGAAAACCAGGCTGATTGCCCTGCATAAAAACAAACAAAAAAAAAATAAAATAAAGAAATATATAGATACAAAAATGTAAATATTCATTTTTTCTCAAATTGGGGAGGGGGGATGGAACACCTGCGTAATTTCCCTGCAGCACAAAATAGACCATGAAAGGACACAAAACAATAACAGAAAACAAAAAAATAAAGAGATACATAAATAAAAAAAAATCTAAATATTCATTTTTTTAAGAGTGTTGGATGCCAAATTGGGGAGGGGTGGAACACCTGAGCTGCACAAAATGGGCTAGGAATGTACTCGGAATAATAACAGAAAACAAAAAAATAAAGAAATACCTAAATAAAAAAAAATCGAAATAGTCTTTTTTTAAGGGGTGTTGCTGGCCAAATTGGGGGGGGGGGGGGGGGGGGGTGATTGCCCTGCACAAAATGGGCTGGGGAAAGTACTCAAAACAATAACAGAAAACTAAAAAAGAAATACATACATAGATTATTTATTAATCAATCGATATATACATGAATGAGTAAATAAATAGTAACATCAATAAATATATACATTTATACATAAATACATACATTTTAACATAAATAAATACATATGTATATAAATAAATATATATTAACAGCAATACATAAATACATACATTTTAACATACATTCTGTATTACAGAGCTCAGTTTTAGGTTCCATTCTGTATTACAGAGCTCAGTTCTAGGTTCCATTCTGTATGACTGGGCTCAGTTCTAGGTTCCATTCTGTATTTCAGAGCTCAGTTCTAGGTTCCTGTTCTGTATGAGAGTTAACATTTAATAAATATGTATATAAATAAATAAATATTAACAGCAATGAATAAACATAAATATATAAATATATGCATAACTAAATAAGAATATCCAAATTCAAGATACGATGGACAGATCTTTAGAAGTGTGGGAACCCGAGTAACCACCAGTGGCACTACTAGCAGTGGTAGGGAAACCCTGCTCTGTTGTGTCCACATCATCAGGTGGATAACGTGTCCCCCTACTATTAGTCCTGGCATTTGGGTCTAGATCTAAGGCCAGAAACACTACTGAAGAAATGATCAGGTTGGTCATTACATGGCCAGTTTATAACACAGGGGCATTTCTAATTGGTTATATTGGGTACTGTTTATTCCTCATTTGTTCTATATTTCTCCGTTGGAAGGTCAGTCTGGCTGCACGTCAGCCCGTCCATCATGTCGACAATAACACGCTGTCACAAGGAGATTTGCATTGGTAATCCAGAAGTTGCAGAACATCTGTCTTACCACGGGGCCGCGGTGGAGACGTGGGGATCCCATATGGGATGTGAGGAAACAGAGCATTGTCTGCCGCCTCCCGCCGATAGTTTGTCTGCTGTGATGGCAGCATTCAGGGGCAGGCGTTGTGCCAATCTGCTTAATGTATCACTTTTAATTGGCGTGTGTTTTGTTTGATGCAACACGATGGCTGGACTGAGCTGTGTAAATGTTTATACACTTAACTCGTTCCAGCCAAACTGATTGAGAATCACACACCATGAATATTCCAGACTAAAATCCTCCTGTGCTGTGGCCAATGAAGGTTTCCCAGGTCAGAGTACTTTACACCATAGCTGAACCCGGAACAGGGCTACAGATGTGTCCTGCTTTCCTTTTCTCATGGCTAATTATATACTGAGATGTGTCATACAATGTCTGTTGTGATCCCAGAAGGTGGCCGTTATGTAAATTAAGCCTTTTACAGCACCTCGTCATACACATCTGTATCCAAATAGATAGATACGATGGATATGATGAATACATCTTTAGAAGAGTTGGAAATGAGTCAAGTTTCAGGAACAAAAGCACTCATTACAATTGGCACTATTGATGCACTCAGGTAGGTTCAGTGGAACACACTAATATGAGCTTAAAGTGGACCAAAACCCACCCTGGAGACTCCAAGGCAGGTATACTCGCTCCCCAAGGGCATTCAGATTCGGGATGCCTCATCCCCGCTATCCCTTTAGCAGGGTGCATGCCCGCACCAGGCATTTGTGAATGGCTCCCTGTTAAAGATCAGTGCACTCAGATCACGCGCGCTCACCTCTAGAACGAAGGGGTGGGATTGGACCCGAGTGCGCTGACTGGACGAGAGGCTGTGCATGCCCCGTATGACCGAGGAAGTGTGAGTGTGATCCGACGATCTGGAGGTTTTACACAGTGGGCATCCTGGGTTTTGGTCCACTTTAAAGCGGAACAAAACTCAACACGACCTGCCGCAAAACTCATCTTCTTTTTGGCTCCCCCGCTGATGTAAATATCAGGTGGCTGCATCCCCAGCATTCTTGAGTTAGGCTGGGGGCGGTAGCGTGTCCACTGATGGGGATGTGGGTGCTTACATTTCCAATTGCCATACACAGAGCCATTTGCCGACCATTACATAAGCACAGCAAAAAGCTTTGATTGGACAAGGGACTAGGGAAGCACCTACCCGCTGCTGCTGATTGGTTCCTGACTCTTTCAATTAGACTCAGTTGGTGAGAGAGAACACAGAAAGAGCAAGCTGGAGGCCAGTGCTGGGCTAGCGACTTAGAGATGCTGTCCTGGGGTGCTGGAGATTCACACCGGAGACTGCACACGAGGCCAGAGGAGTAAGAGAAAGAGAGGCAGAAAGGTGCTCTTTGTGGTGCTCTGGGATGAAAACCCTGCAGTGACGGACTCCTGGAGGGTGGACCAGGAGAGGACCAAGCACAATGCCAGGTGGGAACATGGTCCCTATATGCCAGGTGCTTCTAAAGCTGACCAACAGTCTAAAATGTGGACCTAGGTGGACCAAAACCCAGGATTCTGACTATCCTGGGTTTTGGTCCTTGCCCCTGGGGCATCCAGATCGGGGGTGCCCCACTGTTGCCTGAGCAAACTCCACTCTTCCCGGTCCTACGGAGCATGCATGCCGCTCGCCCAGTCAGCGCACTCAGATCCACTCGAGCCCCTTTGTCCAGGAGCTCGTCTAATGTGAGCAGGTCTGAGCGCACTGGCGGCCGCAACCCCCGCTACCCTTTAACAGGGATCATGTCCACGCTGGCTATTCACAAATGCCTGGCGAGGGCACGTGCCCTGCTAGAAGGATAGTGGGAATGCGGCCACTGCTCGTGCATGCACTGCTGGACCAGGAACAAAGGTGAGTTTTCGGGAGACCTGGGGGGTTTCACACAGCGGGGCACCCGCAATCGGGGTCCCCTGGTGGGAAGCGAGTATGTCTTCCCTGGAGTCTCATAGGGTGGGTTTTGGTCCTCTTTAAACCAGACTAACACACCAAACATTGCTAACATGCATCCCTCCTGGGGGCTATTTAGATTGTTGCACATAAAAATGCATTTACCTTTTTCTAACTGATGTGGTAAATTTTAGAAACAAAATGGCGGCTCATGCTTTTTTAGGCCACCTGCAAACAGGAAGTGCTGCTGGGCTTCCTGTTACTGTGCATTGTCAGTTATGTCAGTTGAATCCAGGCAGCAGCATGGCTGAGATGCTGGGAGAGATAGCTCCAAAATGGCCACTGCCTTTCTTTTCCAGTTGTACCAGGCATTTGGTCCGTCTTAAGTGTATGTCAAGCTGTCCAAAAAAAGAAGCTTTGGCTTGAAACTTTTTGGACTGAGCCTGTCTTTTATTTTTAATGAGAGCTACACTTGTCTGGGGCACAACAGGAACGAACTGAGTAAGTACTCTTCCTATCCTGCCCCAGACCCAGGAAAAGCCCCTATCACCAAAGTACCCCTACCCAGAGCTCATCCTTTAAAGTGGACCAAAACCCACAGAGATCGGGCCAGGAATCTATAAGATTCCTGGGTGGATTGATTCCCTCCAGAATCGGGATGCCTCGTTGTGTGCAACCCCCCAGGTCGCCCATAAAGTAACCTTCTTTGGCGGTCCAACGGCACATGCGCGAGCAGTGGCTGCATCGCCTCTATCCCTCTGGCAGGGTGCGTGCCCATGGAAGGCATCTGTGAATGGCCAGCTCGGGCAAGCTCCCCGTTAGAGGGTAGCGGGGTATGTGGCTGTCAGCATGCTCGGATCTACGCATTAGGCGAGCTCCTGGACGAAGGGGCGAGAGTGGATTTGAGCGCGCTGATTGGACGAGCGGCCACGCATGCGTCATAGGACTGGGAAGAGAAAAAACAGATAGGCACTCTGTACCACCATACAATCCTCTATACACTGGGTGCTGGCTACATGCTACATTTTGGATTGTTCTTGATTGATATTTATTTTTATAGGGCACTTAGCACTTTGGGGTATAGAATTCTTATAGCACTGATTCCTATGGCACTTGTCACTTTAATGTGGGGTTAACCCCGAACCCCGGGTTTATTTATTTATTTATTTGGGTACAGATATTTATCACAATACTCATTAACATTTTTTATCATTGTTCTTCACAGTTTTTTTCACTTCTATGTATTTTTGTATGTATTGGAACCTATAGTTACTATTGGAGCCAGTTACTATTTCATCCGAAAAAGATCGTTGTTCAGCATTTTTAATTGCTTTTAAATGTATGTTATTTGTGTGAATTGACAATACTTTTTCATATACCCATAATTAATAAAGGGTGATTTGACTTTATTGTGGTTGTGCGGCTACATTTGTGTGCAGGGCTTTGTGGGGCTGGTCTGGTGGCCCCAATCAACGAGTAGATAGGACCGGGAAGAGGTGAGTTTGTTCGGGTGACCTGGGGAGGGATTTTTGTTGATTGCCTTTGGACCTGTTCTATTTTCAAGTTCAAGTTCAAGTTCGCCGTTCGGCACAGAAAAGCTAAGCAGCCCATCAAGCCAGCTTACCTATACAGAGTCTCCACCAGAAAGCGCTGGCGTGCCACAATCAGGCAGTCAAAATCCTGGGTTTTGGGCCACTTTAATTTACCCCTCATGGGGTATTCCATGATATATCCCGAAGTATGTATTGGGGGGTTCACACAGAAAGGGATGCCCCCATAGCAAGCTTTCACTCGGCCCTAGATTTTCCTTTTAGAAATGGGTTCAGGTCCACCTTTTAGATTGCTCAATTATTCTGAAGAAAAGCATTGAACTGAGTGCTCTGACATTTCGAGTTATGGCCGCCCCCGCACTATAAAACCAATAAGCAGCATGTGCGCAGAGAGGGAAGTTTCTGCGCGTCAGTCGTAAACGCTCGATAACAGGAAAGTACGGCGGCAGAAGAAAGTTGTGCGCTTGGCAGGGCCGGGCTGACCGTGTACATGCATAATAGCGAACAGACGCCAAGATGGATGAAAGTAACGCAGGCAGGGGCCCGGATCATGCAATGAATTTCCATGGCTTTAAAAGGAGGCGTGATTGCTCGCTATAAGCATCTCATGCCATCTGGGCACATGCGAACGCGCACCGCTGACAAGATGTTACCACCACCTAAAAGTGAGCGCGAAATGCAGCTGAGGAGGAGACGACCAGTTGGTTTGGGCTCCTGCCAATGGAGGCAAAGTCGCTTTCTGCTGTAACTTTTACAGAAACAAGAAAACAAAAAGGAGACAACTGTTTCAATCGCATGCCAAGAAGGCAAAATGAAACGCTCTCTGTGATGTCATCATGATGGGTACAAGGGGTTTTTGTTAAAGGGATTGACCACCTATTGAAAATAACAAAATGGTACCCACTGTGAGGAATATTCCATGTCTGATATGCTTATGTCTTCTATCACTAGTGGTGGCCGAAAGGTTCGAGTACGGTAAATCCGGCCGAACTTTAATTAAAAGTTTGGTTTGGGGACAAAAACCCGAACCAGGTCCCCAACTGTTTCCATCGCATGTCAAGATGGCAAAATGAAACGTTCTCTGTGATGTCATCATGGTGATAACAATGGCTTATTGTTAAAAGGGATTGACCACCCATTGAAAATAACAAATGGTACCCACTCATGTCTGATTTGCTCATGTCTTTTATCACTAGTGTTAGTCGAAAGGTTCGGGTTCAGTAAGTTCATCCGAACTTTAATGTTTGGTTTGGGGACAAGAACCCAAACCCCGTCCCCATTAAAATCAACGGGGACCCAAATTTTCTGCCTCCCCCTTACCAATGCTGGCAGAGGGCGGGTGTCAAGAGGCCCCCCAGGGGCAGAATAGGGGCTGAAAGAAAATTGTGGTGTGTTAGGGCGAGCGCTGCACGCCCGTCTCACAGCAAGTCACTTACCCCTATGGCTGCATGCAGCCGTCATCCATCTTGCAGCACTTCCCTCGTGGCTGCATCCAGCTGCCGCCCTTCCCCCAATGCTTCCTCCTCACATGCTCAGGTGCGCGCACGTCTCCGTCCACTATAGGGCGAGCGCACTGGATTCCTTAGATTTAAAGGGCCTGTACAACACTGATTGGTGTTTGGTCATCCAATCCTGCATCCTCTTTACCTATTTAAAGAGGCACTTCCTTCCTTCAGTGCCGGATCTTGGTCTCTCCATGCTTGTTGAAAGTCAGACATTCTTGGATTGCTCACCCGTGTACCGACCTCTGCCTGTCCCCGACTCTGAACCTTTGCTGCCTGCCCTGACCTCTGCCTGTACTTACTACGTCTTTTGCCTGCCACTTGTGTACCTCGCTGAACCTCGGCTGACTGTGGGACTGGGCCGCTGTTGGGGGGTAGCGACCTGGGGGTCACTCGCCGCACAAGACCAACCTGCCTTGCGGTGGGCTCTGGTGAATACCGGTGGCCCCTTAGACTCCGCTCCCCTGACACGGTACCCGCCATCGGTCCCACAGTTAAAGCGGATCCACACCCGAGTCCACTCCACCCGGTCCGTGACAGTAAGATCCGGCCATGGATCCCGCTGAGGTGCCACTGCCTAACGCCTCAGAATTGCTCACTGTAGTGGCTATGCAGACTCGCCAAATCAACCAGCTCGCCGCCATGGTTCAGTAATTACTAACAATCCTGCAGCAGCAATTGCCACCTTCCGCTCCGGTATCGCCGCCACCTGTAGCACCTCCAGCTAAATTTGATGGGGATGCCAAGTCATGCCGAGGTTTCCTTGCCCAGTGTTCTCTGCATCTGGAGATGTTGGCGGACCAGTTTCCCACTGAACGAGCCAAAGTGGCCTTTATTATTAGTCTGCTTGCAGGAAAGGCCCTGGCCTGGGCCACTCCATTATGGGATCGCAATGAACCAGTGACTTCCAACTTACATGCCTTCGTTTCTGAGTTTCGCCATGTCTTTGAGGAACCAGCCCGGGCCTCATCGGCAGAAGCAGCCCTGCTTAACTTGGTCCAGGGCGACCGGTCTGTTGGCGAATATGTCGTACAGTTCCTCACCCTGGCGTCAGAATTATCCTGGAATAATGAGGCCTTGTGTGCCTCCTTTAAGAAAGGACTTTCTAGCCATATTAAAGATGCCCTAGCAACACGTGATTTGCCTTCGTCTTTGACTGATCTTATTCACTTGGCCACACGCATCGATGTGCTTTTTTCTGAAAGGCGAGAGGAACTCCGCCTGGGAAAGAACTTCGAGTGCCCTAGGAGGGCTTCACGTCTGGTCCCTGTTTTCCAACATCCACCTTTGCCCGCACATGTGCCTTCCACTGAGGAGGCTATGCAGGTGGACCGATCTTGCCTAACTCCGTTGGAGAGAACTTGTCAAAGAAACGAGAACCTTTGTTTGTACTGTGCCAGCTCCAAGCACTTCTTGAAAGACTGTCCTGTTCACCCGTAACGGGCGCACCTAGTAAGGGTGGGAGAGGCATCCCTGATTGGGTGTGCTACCTCTTCACGCCTTACGGTTCCAGTGCAACTCTCCATTTCTGCTAACGTCTCGGTGAATTTGTCGGCTTTTCTGGGTTCGGGCTCCGCGGAAAACTTCATCGGGGCCTCTTTGATTGACAAGTATAATATCTCTGTGAATCTCCTCGCAAGGCCTCTAGTTATTGCTTGAGTCAATGACGATAGACTTGATTGCATCGTGCGATATTGCACAGTACCGCTCCTTTTGAAGGTTGGACCCGACCATCAGGAGAGTATTGAGTTCTTCGTCCTCCCCAGTAGCACTTCTCCAATTCTTCTCGGCCTACCTTGGCTTCAACGTCATGACCCCACGCTTGACTGGAATACTGGCGATATTAAGTCATGGGGCCCAGCCTGCACCAAGAGGTGTTTTGGACCCATTCCTGCCAAGCCTGCTCCTGTCACTGCTCCCTCCGCCCTGGTACAGGCACCAGCCGGAGAGGCCTTTGTATCTCCTCGTCAATACAGCAAAGTCTTGAAATTAGAACCTGAAGAGAACATTCCAGTTCATAGTCTCATCCCTGACTTTCTGGGTCCCAAGAAGAAGGGGAGACCCAAGGGGGGGTACTGTTAGGGCGAGCGCTGCACACCCGTCTCACAGCAAGTCACCCACCTCCATGGCTGCATGCAGCCGTCATCCATCTTGCAGCACTTCCCTCATGGCTGCATCCAACTGCCGCCCTTCCCCCCAATGCTTCCTCCTCACATGCTCAGGTGCGCGCATGTCTCCGTCCACTAGAGGGCGAGCACACTGGATTACAGTAATGTGAAGAACCCGCGCTGCTATCTTAAGGCTTGAATTTAGAAAACACTATGGTTACTTAAATTGAGAACTGCTCGACGTGTTAGAACCTCTTATCCCAAATAGAGAGTGTATAACAAATATAAATATATAAACACAGAGCAGAAAGAATGCCTCTATTAGGTCTAATTAGGAGGTATTGGCTCCTTGGTTGGCTCCTATTCTTAGAGACACTACTCCTTTAACACTTCTAGTGTCAAAATTCAAATTAGGAATACAGAGCTCATTCTTAGAACGCTGCACCTTTAGCACCTCAGGTATCAAAGTTCAAATTGTAAATATAAAACTACAGAGAAATGCTGCTAGCAGTTTTCTTAACAGGTGACACTGGCTCTTTAAATAGTCCTTGTTTATATAGTGGTAGAGTTATAATTCTTCCTCTTCCATTCAAAGTGATATCTGGCTGTAGTTCTTTCTTATACAGTATTTTCAGTGCCCATAAACTTATAAAGTCACCACTGTGCCCGTCACCGTTGCTAGGTACTCTTACCGGCTGGTGAATGAATATAGAGCTGTATATATTAACTCCTCTTAGATCTTTCTCCTCTGTGTAGATATCCAATTAGGGGCTATAGGTGCTGGTTGCACTAGATTTCAGCTCACCAGGGTAGTACAGGTGTAGGATAAAACAAAAGAGAGAAAATCTAGTGTATTCCCGCTTTTTAATGTTAAAAATTATAAAATGCAACCTACAAGTGCGCACTCACATTTAAAAAGTGACAAATCGCTTGTTTTAAGGATAGGCGAGGCTCTCACCCGACTCCAGTCACCACGGCCGTTGGTGTTACTGTTTAGAAGGGCGGGATAGCTATCGCAAGTGGATCCTCTTTGGTTTCATATGCCTGTCGCCGTCAACGCGTTTCACTGCCAGCGGCAGCTTTATCAAGACTCACTGGATTCCTGAGATTTAAAGGGCCTGTACAGCACTGATTGGTGTTTGGTCATCCAATCCTGCATCCTCTTCCCCTATTTAAAGAGGCACTTCCTTCCTTCAGTGCCGGATCTTGGTCTCTCCATGTCCCCGACTCTGAGCCTTTGCTGCCTGCCCTGACCTCTGCCTGTACTTACTACGCCTTTTGCCTGCCACTTGTGTACCTCGCTGAACCTCGGCTGACTGTGGGACTGGGCCGCTGTTGGGGGGTAGCGACCTGGGGGTCACTCGCCGCACAAGACCAACCTGCCTTGGGGTGGGCTCTGGTGAATACCGGTGGCCCCTTAGACTCCGCCCCCGTGACACGGTACCCGCCATCAGTCCCACAGTTAAAGCGGATCCACACCCGAGTCCACTCCATCCGGTCCATGACATGGTGACAGTGTTGGGGGCGCAGAGTGTGTAGCAGAAAACTCACCTGAGCCCTGCAATCCGGTCCCTGGTTGGTGGTTGGCATTCCAGCTGTCAAACCAGCTAATGATCAGGCCACAGAAAAATGGCCGCCGCTCCCATGAGTGAGGACACTGGCAGATTGTCCTCATGGGAGCGACGGCCATCTTTCTGCGGCCCTGGTCATAGCCCATTTGACAGCCGGCATGCGAACCACCGACCAGGGAATGGATCGCAGGGCTCAGGCTGAAAAAACTGTCATGGCGGTGCAAGGTGCGCAGAGTGTGTAGCAGCAAGCTCTGTAACTCACCTGAGCCCTGCCATCCATTCCCTGGTTGGTGGTCCACATTCCGGCTGTCAAATGGGCTATGGCCAGGGCCGCAGAAAGATGGACGTCGCTCCCATGAGGACACCCCTAGTGCCAGCACTTCTAGTGTCAGCTGCCAGTGTGCTCACTCATGGGAGCGGCGGCCATTTTTCTGAGGCCCCGGTTCTTAGCCCGTTTGACAGCTTGAACGCCAGCCGCCAACCAGGGACCGGATTGCAGAGCTCAGGTGAGTTACAGCGCTTCCTGGTGGAGACTCTGCATAGGTAAGCAAGGTTGATGGGCTGCTTAGCTTTTCTGTGCCGAACCCGGACTTCTGGCTGAAGTCAAATAGAACAGGTCCAAAGGCAATCAACAAAAATGGTGGAAATACTTAAATGGAAAGTCCAATTTCGGTGGAATTTTTGAACATTTATATTTTTGTGCCACAAGGTGCTGAGCCAGTGTATTATTTTTTCTTATGTTAGTAGATGTGTGTTTTATGGAATCAGTCTGTTGCTATTGGTAACTGTACACCAAGTCTGTACACCAAGAAGAGAGAAGTGAGGCCTGTACACACAGAACACTGCTGCTATGGCCGCTGCTGCTGAGTTGAGGGAGCTCACCTCTGCTTACACATGCCCAGCAGCAGTGTTCTGTGTGTACAGGGCTCACTGCTCTCTTTTTGGTGTACAGACTTGATGTACGGTTGCCAGTAGCAACAGATTGCAGGTAGTGAAAACTGCTTCCATAAAACACACATTTGCTAACATAAGAAAATGTACGCAACACAGTGATGGAGAGTTGTGAGTCAGCTGTGAGCTGATGATTACATTGTAATGGCAGACTGCCCTTGTTACATTGTGAACAGCAGCTATGTGCCTGGCTCTTATAGTGGAAAAATACCCAGGAATTTGACAGGTTTTGTTCCATTCCCCTGGGGCAACCAGAATTGGGAAACGTCTCAGAATGCCTTCCTCACTCCTATGGCGCATGCGCGGGCTGTCGTCCAATGGGAGCCATCTGCCATGACTATAGGCCTGATTCATAGCCTCTCGCGTACCCTTATGCCCTTTGGTATGGGCTCGGGGTTCGTGCCCACACTAATGTGCACCGGGCTGTTCCGCACCCCCGATGTCCCGAATAGGGGTGTGGGTAGTCATTTTACTGGCGTGGCACCCGCCAAGTCCAGCCACTGCCATGCCCGGCTCCTGAACCAGGTGAACTGGTATAAGGGTCTCCTGGACCCCTTACCAGTTCACCCAAGTTAAATAAAAATAAGACACCAAAATATTTTAATTTGTCTCAATTTAACTTATAATCACCTGTCCTCGTCTTCAATCTTCTGTCCTCTGCTGGGCACCATCTTCCTTGGTTCCGGTGGGTATTCTTGGTCTCCTCTTCCTTCTTCAGGGCTCTCCGGGGTTCCCCTCCAGCATCTAAATGTGGCTGCGCTGCGATTTGAATGAAGGGGGAACATAGGTTCCCCCTTCTTCAATCTGAAGTGAAGTGAGGGCCGAGGGAGCCGGCTTATAAACTTGGAGGCGTGGCCTTCATGGAATATCCCCTACATCATAGGTGACATCACAGAAGGGGCGGGGCCTAGAGGTAATTTTTGCTGTGCAACCCCCTCCCCATTTGTGACGTTGTCAGGGATATTCCAAAGAGGCCCCACCTCTTAGTATAAAAGCGAGTCGGGATAAACGGAGGGGAACCTGTGGGGACTCAACGCATTTTTTTTTCAATTTTTGGGCGGGATAGATTTTTCAAATTTAACCCCACCCCCAACATGTGTCAAAAATTGGAAAAAAAATGTGTCCCCCCCCCCCCCCCCGGGCATTACCAAGCAATCGGCAAACCACGCATGGGGGCTTGTAATTCCAGGGCCCCTGGCCCTGACCATTGTAAGCCCTTATGCCCTATAGCACAGGTCAGGTGCCCAGCATCGGCCCATGATATGGCTGCCAGGCTCATCCACACCACCATGCCCACTGGTAGAGTATGAACTGGCATAGGGGTCCATGGGGTCATCCACGCATCCAGCCAGGGACTCCATGATACTAAGAGGCAGGGCCTCTCTGGAATCTCCCCCAGGGGGGCACTTTATTGGTTCACTATGCTCAATAGTCGGTATGGCACCTGCCGGACTCAGTAGCTGTCATTCCGGTGAAATTACACATTATCCGCATTATGGTGCGGAAAACCCCGTGCCCATTAGTGTGGGTGCAAGGTTCTTCCAGGGGTTCCCAATACACCCCTGGAAGAGCCCTGAGCCCATATCAAAGGGCATAAAGACTGTTAACTTGAAGGGAAAGAAGCCTCCTATAGCATGGCTGTATTACAAGCCCTTATGCTTGCAGCCTTTTGGGGGGGGGGGGGGCATTTTTTTTTTAAACAAAGTAAAAAGCATAAAAAAAAAAATAAAAAAAAAACCCTGTCATTTTGTAGGTGGGTTTAGGGGACATCGCTGAAAACTAGGTCAAGAGGTCTTGAAGTTCTATTCTGACTGACTTTAGGAAGTGTCGCTCTTGTAGCTTTGGATTTGATGCAACATTCACACTTAACAGTAACTGGACAAGGGGATACCGTCAGATCCTTACAGATTACTCTTTTGCAGTTCTTGTATGCATTCTGTGTGTATGTGACCTAAACACCTGTGCCACATGTATATACTGTCATTGTGTTTATGGGTGCATAGTCTCACCTTCTCTGTGTTGAGGTGATACAGATCATCATCCAGCTTGGCACTTGCTATCTTCTGCTTGCCGTGATAAAACACTTGTCATCTTGGAATTTTACAGTAATTCCTTTGGCTGTCAGATGCTTCACAGATAAAAGTCCTTCTTCTAGATCAGCACATCTTTTACTAGTATGGCTAAATTGTGTCCCGCATCATTGGGGCATATAAAGATTTCATGCCCATATCTCTCTGCATGTATTTTACTTCCATCTTCAAGTTCTGTGAAAAAGCTTCTATCACTTGTCATGTGACTGGGTCAATGGACCCGCCTTAAAATGTATAGTTGCCTCTCACTTCGACCCTTTCAGTGCCAGCCTAGAGTTTTTGTCACCCTCTGTTGCCAGACCATTTTTCACTATTTTGCGCTACATATGTTCAACTGTGATATTTGAAGGGGTTTCCAGGAATTTCCATTTTTTCCAATTTACCATTTGTAGTGTTTTTTGTAATAAAAAAGTTTTTCAATAAAATCATATTGCGTGCAAAAGCCCAATTTCTCCCATTTACAACGTACCACATATGCAGGGCCGGCTCCAGGTTTACGTGGGCCCTTGGGCGGCATGGTCTCAGTGGCCCCCTATGTGGTAAAGAGTCGTGTCACATCACCGAGGGATGTCCCAAATCTGAATGCCCCCTAAGGATCATGATATTTGGACCAAAACTCCAGTTTAGGTCTACTTTGAAGCGCACCAAACCCCTTTAAACCTGACTTCGGAGTCTAAACAAATTTAGACTCTCATGATTTTGGATGCCCCAGTGTGTGACCCTCCCCTCCCTTTGTTCATTACTTTTCTCGAACTGGTGAATAGTGGGTATTCCAGCGATCACAGTTTGGGATGCTCCAGGGATAGGACATCAGCTGGGGGCAACTTAAAAGCAGAACAAAACTCAGCACTTCCTCTCCTGGAATCTAAATCAAGATGCCACGTTGTGTGGAACCCCGCCATTCGAGGAGATGTGGGCATCAGCTTTGGTGGTGCCTTCCCAGTCCGCAACTGGTCAAGAACCATCGCACACCCCAAAGGCCAGCCCTGTCAGTGGGCCAGACAGAGGGTGGGGGCCCCTGGCAGCTGCCCCGCCTTGCTGGGTGCCGACGCCGGCCCTGCACATATGTATTGGTAGACACCCTTTCCTGCCCAGGAGACTCCCCCAAAATGAAACAGCGCTTTATGAGATTTTCTGATAAAATACAACTGCAATGCACACCTTGCAGTTTATTTTTTTCCAAAAAACAACCCTTTACATTTGAAATATCTTCCCCCCCCCCCAAACTATAATGTTGATTCAGAGCCTTCTATATTCCATCTCTTTTTTGTCTCTAAGTGTGAACATTACACTTAGCTTTCATTCAGTATACGTACATTCGCATGATTCAGAGCCTCCATCGGGAGAGTCTCGTACTGTTTCTGTAGCTGTGTGAGCCGTCAAGAACTCTGTGAGTACTGTTCTCAAAGCCTATTTCACAGACGACGCTCTTGTATACGTTGATGTGAAACTTTCGTCTCATATAGTTTTTAGTGCATTTTTTCACTTACCTTGCCCTGAAATGTTTGAGTGTCAAACTTGATCCTACTAGTTCCCATCGGAAAAATCAGTTTTTTTCCCTTCATTTAGCCCCTAAATTCCGTAATATTTAGTTTTTTCGAAATTTATACTCATACGCTGGCTTTTTTGCTGGCTTGTACGCATATGCAATGAACCTCTTTTTTTAACTGTTTCACATACCCTGGCCCTGTAAGCCCATTACTTACTTATTGCTGTGCCAAGTCTCTTCTGTTCCAAACTACTTAGCATGCCATGCTTGCCATGCATTCTTCTTTACTTATTCCTAGTTGAATATTTGGGATGCTCACATGAATATAATGTGAACATTACTCTGATTGTTTATAATATTAAATGAAATACAACACGACGTTATTTAATTTTTAATTTTGTAATTTTTTTGTCATAATGTTTTTTTCATTTTAGAGTTTTTTTTTATTTTTCAGTCTCTCTTTATGTGTCCATTTGTGGCATCTAAAGCACACCCTGGTTTCCTTCCTGTGTTACCTTGTGTCTGTAGCTTTAAGAGCTGTTCTAGTGTCTTTTTTTGTGGAGTCATGCGCAAGCTCCTTTCTTCGTCGATACTCACCTATGAAGCTGGTCTTTACAAATGCTAGTGTCAGATCTGTCTCAGGCCTTGTCTCCAACGCATTGATCAGTGCAGTATATGTATCTGGAAAGATGCATAACAATATGGCTGTGGTGTGACTGTCTGTTATATTCTCACCAAGTGATCTGAATTGTGCGGGCACTTCTAGCATGGCATGTATATGCTCCTGCATGTCCTGCTCTCTGCTAAGCCTTATTTTGTAAAGTTTTCTCATCAGAAGCAAGTTGCCGTATAAGCTGGGTCTCTCATGCAGTATTCTCAGTACACCCCACATGCCTTTCGCTGTATTCTCACTGCGTATGTGAATAAGCTGATCCTCTTCTACTAGTAAGCTTATGGTGCCCATGCCTGTTTTTCCTGTCCTAGTCCTGATAATTATCCTGTGTCCTCTCTGTAGTGATAACCTCCCACAAGTCATCTCTGGATAATAGCATTTCCGCTTTAAATTTCCATAGCTGATAACTGTCATTGTTAAGCTTGGCTACTGAGAGTTTGATCTCCGAGCTGCTGGCCATTCTCCCTCCTTTATATATAAGGACAGTCTTACTTGTATACAGGAGGTATCTCTGTGAAAGCTCATTGATGTCCATTTCCGCATCGGCCATGCTGTCTCTTATTCTGGGCTTTATCTGGTCTCTTGGGCTTAATTCAGGTTACTGGGCCCATAATCTGTTGCAGTGTGTGAGTGTTGGATACAGCGGAGTCAAATCCAGATAGACATTTGTGGTGTAACAGGAACTGGCTTTACAGGAACATGAGTGCGGCAAGAGAAGGTCACCATACATGGTGGATAATATAGGAAAAAGAAGTCATAGCGATCGCTTCAATGTACAGGAAATATAACACAGCATAGAGAGACTACACATATATATATATATATATATATATATAAAACAGCGCCATCTACTTTCATAAATGTAAACTGCATTAACCCAGCAATATAGATGCAGATCACATACTAGAAACATAGAAAGTTGACAGCAGAAGGAGACCACACGGTCCATCTAGTCT
Source organism: Gastrophryne carolinensis (assembly GCA_027917425.1). NCBI lineage: Eukaryota > Metazoa > Chordata > Amphibia > Anura > Microhylidae > Gastrophryne > Gastrophryne carolinensis. The sequence goes on along the minus strand of CM051234.1, from coordinate 21,990,077 downwards.
GCCCTTATGTATATACTGTATGTACTCTTTATCTTAGGATAGATGTGTGCTTATTTCAGGCATGTTTAAATTCATACCTGGGATACTAAATCTGTTGTATCTCCATTGGGTTTTTCTCCATTGACAGCACTGAAGTATCTGTGTCACTGGAGGGCAGGGCAAGAAGGGTATTTACTGGGAAACCCGTCCAGACATGCCCAGGCCTCCAGTGATGCAAATACTCAAATGCCCCGCCTCTGAGCAAATAAGAGCTGTCACTGGGGGAAACTCCACTAGCGGCAGGGCAGCTGACAGCATGGCCAGCTTTTCCCACTCCATGGAGCTCCTCTGACAGCCGGAATGTACAGCTGACTGTGTGGTTGGGTCCCCCACTCCTTGGAGGCTGTCATTTTCAGGAGAAAGTGCAAAGGCTTTGTGTTTACAGTTTGGGTTTGCTCATCCCTAGCCACAATCCTTCTTTACTATAAGAACTGCAAATCTGTGCAATAACCTGCTACAGGAGCTGCTCACAGCCATAATAGTGAAGAACATTAAAAAGATTCTTAGAATAATACATGTACAATCAGGGCCATATGAAGTGTGGTGGAGGTCCCAGATACAGTATAAAATAATAGTCCAGCCAAGTAACTGATTGGTGGTTGTCCGGCACCCGCCTACTTACTGGAACGTCAGATCGAGTCCCTTGTGCCCCCCTTGTGCGGGTGCGTGCTGCTCGGGAACTCCTGCTTTGCCATTCTGGGTGGGGGGTAGTGTAGTCGCCCGGCTGGTTCCCTGCATTGAGCTGCCAGCGGCTGTGCTTGGTGGCTTATGTGCAGTGACAGCTCTGCACCCATCACTGTAGCGTTGCTGGCGGCGGCTTTGCTGCTCTAGACTCTCCGTCCTGCCCTGTGGTGGCTTTGGCTGCAGTTTGCAGAAACAACAAAAGGCTTGTCCAGGTGCCGCCGATAGCTTTGTTGCCAAAGACCAAAGACTGAAAAGCCTCCTAGACCAGACCATAACCCAAAGGTTGGAGGAGGCCTCCTTTGCAGGGCAAGTGGTAGAGGCCCCTTGCCCCCTCATAATCTGGTCCTGTGTTCCTTTCCCGTCCCTTGGTTTAACAAATGTATTTTTTACAACTATGCTGTAAATACGGCGCATTATTAAGTACTGTACAGTGTACTCAAAGTGTTGGAGTGTCTTATGTTATGTGACCATATGTGGATGGCTAAACGTTTCTCAGTCATATCAATCATTTCAGCTATACTGTAATCTTATAGCAGCACATACGGTGACAACATGTGGCTTACTTCGCATCATACAGTTTTACTTTAGCTAACTTGTTCCTCAGTTTTCTTTCTTTTACATTCATAACCAGGGATATGGTAAAAATTGTGGATGCCCCCCGCCCCCATCCAGAGCTAGAAGTGGAGGGTTAAATACGAGGCAAAACAAAATGAGTGGACGGGAACAAAGTCACACCTTCCTCAAATGAGGAGCACCAACCACAAATACATTATGCAATTATTTTTATTAAGTATAATTATACACACAGGCAGGGCAGGCGTCAGCACAGGGCGTACATGGGCAGGTGCCGGGGCCCCTGCACCTTGGGAGGGCCCACCTCATTTCCACTACCCTGGGAAGCCCCTATACAGGATGCAGGGATGTGCAATAACTAGAACTAAGTACTGTCAGCTAGAGGCAAACTGGCCAGCTTTTCTTTCTTTCTGTCAGTCCTATACTTAGGCCCTTATTTAACAAGGGATAGCGCCAGGTAGCGACTGGTGAGCGAACGGTAATGACGGTCACCGCCACGAGAACGCCGGCTCCCCACCACAATCACACATTTATCAAGCCGATCCTGCTTAGCGACTGAGAGAGCGCCAGATAGCGAATCATTCATCATTATTCCAGCCTCACCCCACAGCGCCAGCATCTGACCTTGAACAGCGACAGATATGACCTCTCGCTACCTGGCGCTCTCCAATGCATTTCAATGGAACAATCTTTAAATATTCATAATTAATTGTTATTAATGTTTTTATTTTTTTTTTTTTAATGTCAAAATTTCTGTTACCACTTCTGCAATGTTAGATATTTTTTTTAAGGTAAAAAAAAAAAAAAAAAAATTGTGCAGAATTGATATTACAGGTCTGATATTATTGTATTCATATTACAAAATGATTTTAAAAACTTGTTTTTTTTTTGTTTCCAAAAATATGGTTGTTTGGGGGATAAAAAACTACTTTTAACCCATCGCCGCCAGCGCTCTGGGGTTTAAACAAGCATTTCACAGCGCGAGAATTTTTTGAGCGTGATTTGTTAATGAATATGGTGGGAGCCGTTTGCTATGGCCATTCGCTATCATGCGCTCCCATACATCGCGGAACCTGTCAAATAGCGACTCCTCACCTAATATTCAACATTACGGCAAACCGACTGAGTCGCTATCAACTACCGGCCAAGCACAGCGACTACTAGCGGGCGCTGTGAAAATACCGCTACAGTCGCTCATCTGTCGCTATCTGCCGCTATTAATGAATCGGCCTCTTAGTTTCTTTTCTCCCTTTTTTTCTTTTTTCCATGTATTATTTGTTTCTTTCTGCCATTCTTTTTTCATTCTTCTTTACTTCTAGTCTTTGAGGCCGATTCATCAATAGCGCCAGGTAGCGACAGATGAGCGACTGTAGCGTGATTTTTTCAGCGCCAGCCAGTATTCGCTGTGCTTGGCCGGCATTAGCTTGATGACAGCGACTCAGTCGGTGTGCGGTAATGTTGAATACGGGCTGGGGGGTCGCTGTTTCACAGGTCCAGCGTTGTATGTGAGCGCCTGACAACGAATGGCCAGAGCGAACGGCTAGCTTCATATTCATCAACAAATCACGCTCCGAATGTGCTGTCGCTGTCCATTCCTTGTTTAAACCCCAGAGCGCTGGCGGCGATGTGTATTAACTAGTTTTTAACCCCTAAACAACCATATTTTTTGAATGTAACATTATACATGTTTTTAGAATCATTTTGTTATATGAATACATTAATCTCAGACCTGTTAGATCAATTCTGCACATATTTTTTTTTGTTTTTTTTTTACTTAAAAATAAATCCTAACATTTAATAACAATTAATTATGAATAATTATAGATTGTTCCATTGAAATGCATTGGACATCGCCAGGGAGCGACAGCTCATACCTGGCGCTGTGAGGGAATTTGCAGCGGCGCTGTTCGGTCCAGGCGGCTTCATGATGAATGCCGCGCTAGCCGTCGCTCTCGCCGGCGCTAGCCTCATTTTGCTTGATAAATGCGTCATTGTGACCGCCGCCGGGCGTACTTGAGTCGGTAGTCGCCGTTAGCTGCCGCTACCTGGCGCTCGTCAGACACTACCTGGCGCTATCGCTTGATGAATAAGGGCCTTTGTTTCTTTCGTTCCATCTCTCCTTTGTTTCTTTCCATCTTTTCTTCTTTTTTCTCATTCCTTTTCTCTCATTCTTTCCTGCTTTCTTTTTTTTTCTGTCATTTCCCCTGTTCTTTTTGTCCTTTGTTTTTTTTCCGTCTATACTTATATTATTTTTTTCTTTATATTCTTTACAAGTATTCACCATACATGCAACTTTATTACCATGTATGGAGTATCATACCACACTGCAAGGAGCCCATTGAGATTGTATCGCCCAAGGGCCCGCATAAACCTGGAGCCGGCCCTGCACACAGGAGTATGTTAAAATACACACAACATAAACCACAAGACAAATTCAAAACAACTACAAAGCTCCCTATAATATACGTGATGTAACTATCAAAACACGTTCCTATAAAGGGACTAACACGATATATGTAGTTTTGTAGTTGTAGGTTTAATACGAGGAATGAAGCCAAGGTTAAGGCCAATACAGCTAGGAGTGATATCAGATGTCAGGCCTGGCATCCCTCCCTGAAGTGACGCCAGAAGTGACGCTGCCCATTTCACTGCGCCTCCACTGTGACGTATTGCTACACTGGCGCAACAGCTGACTGCAAGGTAGTCTATTCAAACCCCCTTCCGGGAACTATTATTCCACTGACCTTATTGTTAAAGTGGACCAAAACCCACAACGATCGACCAGAGAATCTATAAGATTCCTGGGCTTGATCGATTATCTCCCCCCCGGGGTATCCAAAATCGGGATGCCCCAATGTGTGAAACCCCCCCAGGTCGCCCATACACTTATCTTTTTTCCTGGTCCAACAGAGAAAGCTCCAGCAGCAGCTGCATCCCCTCTATCCCTCTAGCAGGGCGGGTGACAGGCATTTGTGAATGGCCGGCGTGGGCACACTCCCTGTTAGAGGGAAGCAGGGGATGCAGCCGTCAGCGCGCTCGGAACCGCTGGCCTTAGACGAAGGCTTAGAGGCCGATTCATTAATAGCGCCAGGTAGCGACAGATGAGCGACTGTAGCGGTATTTTCACAGCGCCCGCTAGTAGTCGCTGTGCTTGGCCGTTGTTCGGTTGTTGACAGCGACTCAGTCGGTGTGCGGTAATGTTGAATATTGGGTGAGGAGTCGCTATTTGACAGGTTCCGCGCTGTATGGGAGCGCATGATAGCGACTGGTCATAGCGACCGGCTCCCACCATATTCATTAACAAATCACGCTCCAAAAATTCTCGCGCTGTGAAATGCTTGTTTAAACCCCAGAGCGCTGGCGGCGATGGGTTAAAAGTAGTTTTTTATCCCCCAAACCACCATATTTTTGGAAACAAAAAAAAACAAAGTTTTTAAAATCATTTTGTAATATGAATACATTAATATCAGACCTGTAATATCAATTCTGCACAAATTTTTTTTTTTTACCTTAAAAAAAATATCTAACATTGCAGAAGTGGTCACAGAATTTTTCACATTAAAAAAAAAAATATTACCAATTAATTATGAATATTTAAAGATTGTTCCATTGAAATGCATTGGAGAGCGCCAGGTAGCGAGAGGTCATACCTGTCGCTGTTCAAGGTCGCTCGCTGGCGCTGTGGGGTGAGGCTGGAATAATGATGAATGAGTCGCTATATGGCGCTATCTCAGTCGCTAAGCAGGATCGGCTTGATAAATGTGTGATTGCGGAGGGGAGCCGGCGTTCTCGTGGCGGGGCCCGTCATTACCGGCCGCTCACCAGTCGCTACCTGACGCTATCCCTTGTTAAATAAGGGCCTTAGATGACGTGATGTCAGTGGATCCAAGCGTGCTGATTGGACGAGCAGGTGCGGGGCGAGGTGAGTTGGTTTTAGCAACCTGGGGGGTTTTTCCATAGCGGGGCACCCTCAATCGAGGTGCCCCAGCGGAAAGCACCAAACCCCAGGTGTCAGGGAACCATGGGTCACGTGATCCTACTATCAATCAGGGACCTCAGGACACACAACCCACTTTCCAAACCCCCGTCTGTTTTACTACCAGGCCCAAAGCCTGCGGACACACAGATAAGGCAAAAAGATCGCTCAATTTAAATAAAGGTTTTAATGCAATGAGCGCACACTAGGCAGTGATAACAAACATTTGGCTATGATGGAATATGTATAAGTATATACATAAAGTATATACATAGTATAAAGTATTATAGCATTATAATACTTATACATTTGATCTTTGGTTCTCTCTGGAATAAGGACTTTCACACGTTGAGCATTTTAATGTGGACTTATTGATTCTAGCGCGGTGCTATGTATTAATAGTTATATTTGTTTCAATATTTTTACATCAATTTTAATTTTATGATGGAATATGAATAAATACAAATGTTGTTCTGAGTAGTGGGTTACAGGTTACAGTGAGTTACAAAGAGATATATAATAGTTAGTTACCTTAAAGTCATCCTTTACCCTGAATAAGAGCCTATCTTATATGTTTCCCACACCCTGTACATACAGATTGCTCACATTAATCCGGACCTTCACCCTGAATAAGAGCCTATCTTATATGTTTCCCACACCCTGTACATACAGATTGCTCACATTAATCCTGACCTTCACTCTGAATAAGAGTCTATCTTGTATGTTTCCCACACCCTGTACATACAGATTGCCCACATTAATCCGGACCTTCACCCTGAATAAGAGTCTATCTTATATGTTTCCCACACCCTGTACATACAGATTGCTCACATTAATCCGGACCCTCACTCTGAATAAAAGCCTATCTTATATGTTTCCCACACCCTGTACATACAGATTGCTCACATTAATCCGGACCTTCACCCTGAATAAGAGCCTATCTTATATGTTTCCCACACTCTGTACATACAGATTGCTCACATTAATCCGGACCCTCACTCTGAATAAGAGCCTATCTTATATGTTTCCCCCACCCTGTACATACAGATTGCTCACATTAATCCGGACCTTCACTCTGAATAAGAGCCTATCTTATATGTTTCCCCCACCCTGTACATACAGATTGCTCACATTAATCCGGACCTTCACCCTGAATAAGAGTCTATCTTATATGTTTCCCACACCCTGTACATACAGATTGCTCACATTAATCCTGACCTTCACCCTGAATAAGAGCCTATCTTATATGTTTCCCCCCTGTACATACAGATTGCTCACATTAATCCGGACCCTCACTCTGAATAAGAGCCTATCTTATATGTTTCCCCCACCCTGTACATACAGATTGCTGACATTAATCTGGACCTTCACCCTGAATAAGAGCCTATCTTATATGTTTCCCCCCTGTACATACAGATTGCTCACATTAATCCGGACCCTCACCCTGAATAAGAGTCTATCTTATATGTTTCCCACACCCTGTACATACAGATTGCTCACATTACTCCGGACCCTCACTCTGAATAAGAGCCTATCTTATATGTTTCCCACACCCTGTACATACAGATTGGCCACATTAAAAATCATCCTACCTGCATCTACTGCATGTTATGAGCCTTTAAACATCCAAGATGGCGGCTCATGGAACGTCAGGCAGCCTGCAAACAGGAAGTGCCTCCTGACTGTGCTGCTCTGCATTCTGGGACTGCTGACCTTTTCCTGACCCCAGCTCTGCTCTGTCTGAGCAAAGCACAGCTATAACCCGCCCCCCTGTACTTTATCCCACTCTTCTCTGAGTCGAGATGGTGGCCCCTGTATCCTAAAGTCCTGAACAGAGTTGCAGCCCAGTGGGGGAAAGAATAATAAGTAAGTGACTAAAAACTTAAAATGTATTAACTTGATGCTGGGGAACCGTTTTTTAAGGGTTTGGGCTTTTCCATAAATCACGGTGAAGGTCCGGATTAAGATGCAGTTGCAGAGTAGTGGTGATGATGGTGAGCTCCCACATAGAGGTAAGTGGCAAGCTTGTTGATGGGCACCTCCAGCGCGCTAGCAGCGCCACCCCTCTCCAGAGAATGACCCTGTTCTCGTCTCCTTGGCGTACCTTTAAGCGCGGCCTCTGCCCCTCCACTTCTCCTGCTAGACTTGTAAGGGCTCGTGTTACGATCGCACTCTATCAGCCCAGCCAAGACGCTAGAGAGAGTGTGATGGTGCAAGGGTTAAAGCGGACCAACACCCAGGGGGGATCGGCCTGGGAATCTATAAGATCCCTCCCCGCGGGGCATCCGAAATCGGGATGTCCCGCGGGGTGAAACCCCCCCAGGAAGCCCACAATCCTACCTTCTCCCCGTTCCAGCGGCGCATGCGCGTCCACCGCCGCCTCCCGCGCTGGCCGTTTGTGAATGGGCGGTGCGGGTGCGCTCCCTGTAAGAGGGACGTGCGGCGGCGAACACGCTCTGCTTGTCCGTCGCTGCCTCTCGCTTGTCTGTCCGCGCTGATTGGATGCAGCGGTCATGTGGGAGCGGGGTGAGGTGAGGTGAGTTTTCGGGGCTTTCTGGGGGGTTTCACACAGCGGGGCACCCCCGACCAAAACCCAGGGGGGATCTATAAGATTCCCGGGCCGATCAGATCCCTCCCCGCGGGGCATCCGAAATTGGGATGTCCCGCGGGGTGAAACCCCCCCAGGAAGCCCACAATCCTACCTTCTCCCCGTTCCAGCGGCGCATACGCGTCCACAGCCGCCGCCTCCCGCGCGTCCCTCTATCAGGGCGCGCTCCCGCGCTGGCCGTTTGTGAATGTCCGGCGCGGCCCTGTAAGAGTGACACGCGGGAGTGGCGGCGGACGCGCTCTGCTTGTCCGTCGCTGCTTCTCGCTTGTCCGTCCGCGCTGATTGGATGCAGCGGTCACGCGGGAGCGGCAGCAAGTCACCAAATTAACCCTTTGGTAAACGTGTTTGACCAGAGCTTCCTTCAGAAAGGTGAGCTCATATAATTAGAGATCAAAGGCCAGAGCTGATTAATTAAACATTTAATCCGATAAAAAGGTATCACAGTGCTGGATGTAATATACAGAAACAAATGGCATACAAGTACAAAAAATACATAAAAGAGTACAGCAAAGATCAGTTCAGCAAATAAAAAGAAAGTCCTTACAGTACAATGGCGGAGCAGTCCTTGTGAGTGAGTCTCCAGTTGTTGCTTAAAGTGGACCAACACCCAGGATTTTGACTATCCTGGGTTTTGGTCCACTTCCCCGGGGCACCCCGATTGGGGGTGCCCCGCTGTGTGAAACCCCCCAGAAAGCCCCAAAAACTAACCTCACCCCGCTCCAACGTGACCGCTGCAGCCAATCCCCGCCGCCGGACAAGCGAGAGGCAGCGCCGGACAAGCAGAGCGCATCCGCCGCCTCCCGCGCGTCCCTCTTACAGGGAGCGCACCCACGCCGGCGATTCACAAACGGCCAGCGCGGGAGCGCGCCCTGCTAGAGGGACGCGCGGGAGGCGGCGGACGTGCATGCGCCGCTGGAACGTGGAAAAGGTAGGCTTGTGGGCTTCCTGGGGGGTTTCACTCCGCGGGACATCCCGATTTCGGGGGGGATCTGATCTATAAGATTCCCGGGCCGATCCCCCCTGGGTGTTGGTCCGCTTTAAGGGTTAGAGAATGTTATAAAAAAAAATCGACACTAGATGGCAGTGTGTAATTCACTCCCATAGAAATAAAAGTCCCATAGATGAATTAAGGTTCACAGCCAGGTCACTCTAATTCTGGGGGGATAAAGTCTCTCCAGTAGGAACCACATTGATAATTCTGTTACCATATTGGTTTGTGTTCATGTGGACAGACTCATGTGCAGCACATGTCTGGGAGGAACAGGAGAAAATACATTCAGATTATTTAAGGGCAGCTCTACGTTAGTTCTGGGATCTATGTGATGAATCCATCATAGTGGGATAGTAATGTTAGTGCAGAGTCTGGAGTCAAGCAGCAGAAGACAGCAGACCAAAGGAAGAAGCTAGAAGAAAGGAAGATTGATGGCAGCTCTAGAGACTCCAGGTGGACCATCCTGTGGTCTGGAAGAGGGAATAAGCCCATATAGATGAGACGCCTTAAAGAAAGTGTCTGGATTAAGTGAATACTGCTGATGTGGAAGAAATCCTGTAGTTGGAGTAGTACAATAATAAAGTTCATCTTACCTTTACTAGATAGGAGTCATTTCTGAAAAAGCAACTTAAAGGGGCTGTACAGGCAAAGGGTTAATCGAGAGCAACACCTGGGAATTTCACTCTCCCGGGAGTCGTTCCTTTCGGGATGCCCCGCTCTGTGAAACCCCCAGGATCGGCCAGAAGTCTCACCTCATTCTGGTTCCAACGTGGGGCACTCAGCCAATCAGCGTGCTTGTCTCCACTCGGCTGGGCGACTAGCAGGTTTAGGTTGAACGTGCCGCCATCCGCATCCTCACTTACCTCTAGCTATGGGCATGTCCGCGTTGGCAGTTCACAAGGGCCTGGTGCTAGTACACAACCAGTTAAAGGCCGGGATGAACCCACAGCACAGAGACGCGCAAGGGAACAGGTGTGCGGATCTGGCAATCGAGGGGATTTCATACAGCGGGGCATGCCAATTGCCGAATGTCCCAGGGTGTGGTAATGTTCCTCTTCTATATATATAATATATATATATATATATATATATATATATATATATATAGTGACATACAGTATACACATAAGGGTAGACTAGATGGAGCGTATGGTCTCCTTCTGCCATCACCCTTATATATATATATATATATATATATATATATGCCGTCACCCTTATATATATATATATATATATAGTGACATACTCCTTATACCATCAACCTTCTATGTTTCTATCAGGCTGATTCATCACCAACGCCAGGTAGCGACAGATGAGCGTCTGTAGCAGGCATTTCAGAGCGCCCGCTAGGAGTCGCTGTGTTCGGCCGTGGGTCGCTAGTTCATAGCGACTCAGTCGCTGTGCAGCAATGATGAATACATTGTGAGGAGTCGCTATTTGACCAGTACAGCGCTGTATTGGAGCACAGGTTAGCGACTGGTCAGTGCGACCGACTCACAACATATTCATTAAAAAAACTCAGGCGCTGAAAAAGGCTTCTCTGAAGCCCAGAGCGCAGGAGGCGGTGTGATTAAAGTCTGTTTTTCAGCCTCTATCCACTAGTAACAAAGCGAAAACATATGGAATTACATTATAACAACATTGTAACATGAACACATGCACAAATTTAAAAAAACATGAAAAATATTTGAAAAAAATGTTTCTAGGTCAGAAGAGGTCACAACATTATTTGAGCTTTAAAAAAAAAAAATACAAAAACCCTGTTTAAAAATAAATAAAAGAACGTCCATTGAAATGTATGGGAGAGCGACAAGTAGCGAGAGGTAATACCTGGCGCTTTGCAAGGCTTAATGCTGAGGCTGGGATAATGATGAATCGGACACTACATGACGTTATCCCAGTCGCTCAACAGATTCTGCTTGATAAATGTGTAATTGCGTGCCGTGTCCGGCGTTCACCTGACGCTACCTGTCATTTACAAGGCACTATGTGACGCTATCCCTTCATGAATAAGGCCCAAAGTTTCTTAGACGGAAATGGCTTTGATATGCGACGGGGAGGCCGATTCATTAATAGCGCCAGGTAGCGCCAGATGAGCGGCTGTAGCGTGATTTTTTCAGCGCCAGCCAGTATTCGCTGTGCTTGGCCGGCGTTAGCTTGATGACAGCGACTCAGTCGGTGTGCGGTAATGTTGAATACGGGCTGGGGGGTCGCTGTTTCACAGGTTCAGCGTTGTATGTGAGCGCCTGACAACGAATGGCCAGAGCGAACGGCTAGCTTCATATTCATTAAAAAATGACGCTCCGAATGTGCTGGCGCTGTCCATTCCTTGTTTAAACCCCAGAGCGCTGGCGGCGATGGGTATTAACTAGTTTTTAACCCCTAAACAACCATATTTTTTGAATGTAACATTAGACATGTTTTTATAATCATTTTGTAATATGAATACATTAATATCAGACCTGTTAGATCAATTCTGCACAAATTTTTTTTTCATTTTTTTTTTACTTAAAAATAAATCCTAACATTGCAGAAGTGGTCTCCGAATTTTTGACATTAAAAAAATAAAAAAAAAAATTAATACCAATTAATTAGGAATAATTATAGATTGCTCCATTGAAATGCATTGGACATCGCCAGGGAGCGACAGCTCATACCTGGCGCTGTGAGGGAATTTGCAGCGGCGCTGTTCGGTCCAGGCGGCTTCATGATGAATGCCGCGCTAGCCGGCGCTCTCGCCGGCGCTAGCCTCATTTTGCTTGATAAATGCGTCATTGTGACCGCCGCCGGGCGTACTTGAGTCGGTAGTCACCGTTAGCTGCCGCTACCTGGCGCTCGTCAGACACTACCTGGCGCTATCGCTTGATGAATAAGGGCCATAGTTACTGGAAAAAAAAACACAGAATGTAGAAGATTGTCTACACAAGGCCAAATTGTTGTTACACTTCCAGGTCATGGCCATTATTTTCTCAGCCTTCTAGGTATTATACTAAGGTGATTTCTGGTCCTCGTGCGCCGTGGCAAATCTTGGCTCAGACATTGTCCCCAACTATCAGAATGGCGGAGGCGTTGCAGTGTTTTGAAGGGGAACATAAGCTGCAGCTCAACATCTCTTTCAACTGTTCGAAGTCTCCATTTGTTATTTAGGCGAGACGCACGCGTCGGAGGATAAGTTTAATAAAAACATCACTCCGTGCCACATGGCTCTAATTGGGTATTTTATACGGGAACAGAAGCCAGAGACGGTGCCAAATGTCGGAAGATAAACATGAAAATTGAATTCACGCTGCATAACTCAGAGCAGCGCGTGTGGAGGATTGGTGCAGGCTGCCTGTCAGCCATGCTAACAATGTGTTGACAGCGTTCTGACATCACACAGATGTCGGGAGCATCTGCTGCGCCTGCCTCATAAATATTAATTTCTCCAATGAACGCGCGCGCCTTTCCTATGGAGCCTCTGTGCCAGTGGCCTTTAGTTTCTGACCGGTCACTCCATGTGGACTTGTGTCGTACAGAATTCTGTAAATACTCATTGTCACGATCACACTCAATACGCTAGAGAGAGTATGATGGTACAAGGGTTAAAGCCACCAGACCCCTGGGTATGCACTACTAGTCCCAGCAAGTCATCAATTAAACAAGTTACCTGGGTATAGGTAAACCCAGTCTTCGTAGGAACTCGGAATGTGACCCCGCCATACTAATTCAAATATCACCACATGAATTACATTTTTTTATCATATATCTACTTTATTAAGTCGAACATAAAAACACGAATATAGGGAGGGACTCTGCCGTAATCACAGGGCCGCCCCCTCAATCGCATTCACATACAATTTAAAATCAGAGAAACATACACAATTCATGGGATATGAACATAACTCCGGCCATTAATTAATCTATCAATCAACAATATATATACAGCATAGTTTAGATATTTACATGATCAAAAAGATGTAGTTACTGAAATCCACATTGTATGAAAAGCATAAGGTGATGGTGAACTAGTTTCGCCCCATAAGGGGCTTCCTCCGCACCTTTGTGCTTGCGATTCTGGCCAATGAGATTTTTTTCCAACAAGCGAGATACCCCGGCGAGCCAGCTATCAATGAGCCGATTGCCCCGTCCACCCATCGTGCGCCACCCTCCGCCAGAAACAGGCATCTAAGTGCCGATCCCGACAGCGGGTGCGGGCAGTGGAGGACCGCACTAGGGGACACTCATCCCCCCCACAACGTGCCGGCGCATGCAGCATGACTGCCAGACAGTCTCAGACTGCCTAGACTGCCACATTGGCCCCCTACCACCTTCCAGACACATCCAATCTCGACTCTCTGGTCAGAAAGCAACTAGATCCATAGGTAAAATCTTCCTTTGAACCACGGTTTGAGTAAAAACAATAATGGTGTTCTGTATCCAGTTTATATATATTAACAATCAAGTCATCAATTAACCCTAATAAACGTGTTTCACCAGAGCTTCCTCCGGGAAGGTGAGCTCATATATTTAGAGATCAAAGGCTAGAGCTGATTAATTAAACATTTAACCTGATAAAAAAGGTATCACAGTGCTGGATGTAATTTATAATAATAAGATGACATACAAAAATACAGAAAGAGTATACAGCAAAGAGCAGTTCAAAAATAAAGTCCTTACGCAGTCCTTTTGAGTGAGTTTTCAGTGGTGCTTGTTGCTTGAGACCGATGTTCTGTCCCAGGTTCCTCCTTAGGTTATGTTTCCAAAGCATGTGCGCTTTAGCATTTATTTAGCTAATTTTGGAGGGAAACGGTTTACATGACATCCCCCATTTCCCTGGGATTCCAAAGGGAGGAGGGATTCCTCTCCCAGGTCCCCTTTTCTGATTCTGGTTTATGGTTGGGCAGAGACAACATCCTGCTGCTTCAAAGACATTTGACTTCCCCCATAAAACTGTGTGTGCATGTAGGGGGGTTTTATGATGCAGGAGGGAAAGTTACGCTGGCAGAGTGGTCAGCTAAGGTCTAATATATACACATATATACATTCATAATACATATGTTTATTCTATAATCAGGCCTCGGGCAGGACACTCATCTTCTCTGTTGGAAGGTCACCCAAACCTTTCCCCATAGTATCAAGGCCATCCTTTTGTATTTCTAACCTGTTATTGTTAAAGTGGGCCAAAACCCTCGGCGATCAGTCCAGGAGTCTGTAAGATTCCTGGCCCGATCAATTCCCTCCTCCCGGGGCATCCAAAAGCAGGCTGATGTGTTTTGGTCGACTTCCAAACTCCCTCCAATGGAGAACTTGCTTGGTCCATACAGACCCCAGATCTGAATTCCATCCACCACCGTACTTGGGCCTTATTAACTCAGTTCCTCATCCCACTGAGGTTCTTGTGCTTCAGGTGGAGTCATTCCCTTAAGTTCAGGTGTGAACCAGTTTAGAATTCATGCCTAACATGTTTTGCCTAATACCAAACAAGACATTTAAAGTGGACTAAAACCCAGGATTTTGACTATGCTGGGTTTTGGTCCTTGCCCCTGCTGTACCCTTGCTGTGTGAAACCCCCAGGTCCCCGAAACAAACTCACCCCTCCCTGATCCTAAGGCGCATGCGCGGCCGCTCATCCAATCAGCGAATTCAGATCCGCTGACGTCCCATCATCTAAGCCTTCGCCTAAGGCGAAGCTAGGTAAGTGTATGGGGCGACCTAGAGGGTTTCACACTTACCTTCTTTTCCGGTCCAACAGTGCAAGCGCAAGCCATGGCCGCATCCCCGCTATCCCTCTAACAGGGTGCGTGCCTGTGGCAGGCATTCGTTGAATGGTACTCTCCCTGTATTGAGGTAGCAGGGGATGCGGCCGTCAGCTCGCTTGGAGCTGCTTGCCTTAGACGAAGGGACGTTAACGGATCTGAGCTAGCTGATTGGACGCGCGGCCAATGTGAGTTTGTTTCGGCGACCTGGGGGGTTTCACACATCGAGGGCAAGGGGGATAGTCAAAATCCTGGGTTTTGGTCCACTTTAAAAGTCTTGTTTGGTAAAAGACAAAACATGTGAGGCATTAATTCTAAACTGGTTCACACCTTTAGCAAGCCTTAACTTTATCCTTAGAAACTCCACCTGAACCACAAGAACCTCAATGGGGAGAGGAACTGAGTTAATAAGGCCCAAGTGGCGTGGTGGATGGAATTCAGATCTGGGGTTCTTTATAGACCAAGCAAGTTCTTCTCCAATGGAGGGGGTTGGGGAAGAATTGTTAAAGCGGACCTTCACCCTGAATAAGAGTCTATCTTATATGTTTCCCCCCGTACATACAGATTGCATCCATTAAAAATCATCCTACCTGCACCTACTGCATTTTCTGAGCCTAAAAACATCCAAGACGGTGGCACATGGAGTCACAGGCTGCCTGCAGACAGAAGGTGTCTTCTGCGAAGCACAGTTATAACCCTGCCCCCTGCAGTTGCCCCCCTCTCCTCCCCTCAACATGTAATACTTCTGAGGCAAGATGGCGTTGCCTGTATCTTAGAGTCCTGAACATACCTGCAGCCCAACAGGGGAAAGATTAATAAGTAAGTGACCAAAAAACGTAGAATATATTAATTTTAGATGCTGGGGAATAGTTTTTTAATGGTTCGGGCCTTTCATTAAATGATGCTGAAGGTCCAGTTTAAAAGGAGCACTGTCATGCTGAAAAATAAGCTCTGAATCGACCCTCTTGTGTCCCGCGCAGACCATCGCTCCTAGCCTGGGGCACCAGCTCTTACCTCATCGCTGCATCCATGTCCCTTGCTGCCCACCTGATCGCACGTCCCTTCCTCGTTTTCATGCTCCTGCCTCTACTCACTGAAATGGAAAAGAGCGTTTGAAAACCTAACATGCCCGTTTCCTTTGCAGTGAATGCGGGGGGACATCTCCGAACTAGGAGCGCCGGTCTGCGCAGGACACAAGGTGAGTACAGCTTTTTTTTTGTTTTCATTTATTTGAGTGTAAATTGTCTTTTAGTCTCTTTATTAACTGCTTTAACAGGGAAAAACAAGTACACAAGATATCCAATAGTGTAGTCATACATATACATGAGGAATTAATTCATAAAAGGGAAAATAAACAAATATGGGGAGCAAGTCAATCCCCATCACCCCCCCCCCAGCGTGCCCACGGGTGTGATGGCGCTGGCTCCTCCCCCGCTCGCCTCCAGTAAGAGCCGCCAATCGTCTGACCAGATAAATTTGCCTCCCGTTCCCCACCACCAACGCCCCGCCGCGATCAAAATATCCACAGTACGGGGGGGTCTATTGCTTATGAACCCATTTCTTTTGTGGATGATAGTAAATATGCAGGGAGTGTAAGGAGCATGAAGAAGGGAAACGCATTATCGTCTCCTCCAAATTCAACAGCACACCGTGCTCCACCTCCCCCATCATAGGACAGCCAGCCTCTGCCCCATGGTACACCAACTTGTCCAACCAACCTCCATCGGGGCCCGCCAACCCCTCAGACCACCAGGCACCACCGAGGGGGCACCAGGCACCCCGGAGGGGGAGGTACGGGGGAGGAGGCCACAACCAACATCAGCACATAGAGAGGGGAAGGGAGAGCGAAGCGGGTGTACTATGAGGTCACTGAGATGAGTGCAGCACCAAAAGCGCAAGGGGCGAGGAAGGACGCTCATGTGGGAGGTGACAGAAGTCTAAAGCGTGAGGTAGGGCGAGGGAGATGGGGGGATATGAAAAAAAAGAGGGGGCCAAGGAGAGAGGGCATAGAGGGGGAGAAGAGGGGGAACTTTTAGGGAACAAGAGGGGGTAAGAGTGTAAATTAATGTCCGGATTGATATAAGGCAAAACATGCTAGATGTGAATTTCAAAAACTGGTCCAGGCCTTACCTTGGGAGCATGACTACAGGGAAAAGCTCTAGTTGAAGCACAGAAATTTGAGGTTGACCAATAAGGCCCAAGTGGGATGCTGAATCGAATTCAGATGTGGGGTATGTACAGACTAGTCAAGTTCTTCTTCGGCGGATGGGGTTGGGGTGGCTTTGTTGAAAGGAGCTTAGTCATGCTAAAAATGGAAGAGCCCCAACTGTAACTTTTTAATATATTTTTGTTAAATGTCTTGTATGATATAATACAAAACATGTTAGTTACGAATTAAAATCTAATCCACACCTTTGCGAAGCCTAAATCTTTGGCCTTGGGAACATTACTACAAGGAATGGCTCTAGCTGAAGCACAAGCTCAATGGGTTAGAAACTGTGGTTGAGTGATCATTAGGCCTAAGTGGGGCGGTTAATGGAATCCAGATCCTGGGTCTGTACAGCCAAAGTAAGTTCTTCTCCACCGGATGGCGTTGGGGTGGCTTTATTGCAAGGAGCATACTCATGCTAAAGAGAGAAAAGCCCCAACTGTAGCTTTAGAATATATTTTTGTTGAATGTCTTGTTTGATCTAAGCCAAAACATGCTAGGAAATTATTTAAAGTGGACCAACACCCAGGATTTTGACTATCCTGGGTTTTGGTCCACTTCGGTGGGGCACCCCGATCGGGGGTGCCCCGCTGTCTGAAACCCCCCAGAAAGCCCCAAAAAACTCACCTCTCCCCGCTCCCACGTGACAGCGCCAGCCAATCACAGCGCTCAGAGCCGCTGTGGTATGCGCGTCCAAGGCCGCCTGGACGCGCATACCAGCTCAGCTGGCTCTGAGCGCTGGAGGCCGCGTCTCGCGCTTCCCTCTAACAGGGAGCGCGCCTGCACCGGCCATTCACAAACGGCCGGCGCGGGTGCGCGCCCTGCTAGAGGGAAGCGCGAGACGCGGCTGCGGCATGCGCCGATGGAACGGGGCTGAGGTAAGGTTTGTGGGCCTCCTGTGGGGTTCCTCCCCGCGGGACATCCCGATTTCGGATGCCCCACGGGGAGGGATCTGATCGATCCGGGAATCTTATAGATTTCCGGGCCGATCCCCCCTGGGTGTTGGTCCACTTTAAAACAAGCCCACACCTTTGGCAAGCCTTACCTTTAGCTTTGGAAATCTCAGCTGGTCAGAAACTGAGGTCAAGTTCATAGGCCCAAGTGGGGTGGTGGATTGAATTCAGATGTGGGGTCTGTACAGACTAATCACCTTTTTCACCAAAGTGCATTGGGGTGGCTTCGTTGAAAGGAACATAGTCATGCTAAAAATGGAAAAGCCCCAACTGTTGCTTTTGAAAACATTTTTGTTAAATGTCTCATATCATATCATATTATATTACGAATTTAAATCTGCTCCACACTTTTGCAAGGCCTTTCTTTTAGCCTTGGGAACATTACTACAGGGAACGGCTCTAGCTGAAGCACAAGAACCTCAATTGGTCTGAAACTGTGCTTGTGTGATTACTAGGGGCGTAGCTAGAGGGGGCGGGGGCACTTGCCCCGGGTGCAGCAGGTCAGGGGGGCACCAAAGGGGGGCCTGAGAACAGGTGGGGGGCTCTATTTTGCATCTTTGCCCCGGGTGCCAGAATGCCTGGCTACTCCTCTGAATTAGCCTGTTTTGTCTTTTGCCATAAGAGTACATAGACCCACCCCTGATCTAGGGCAAAGTTCTCAAAAGTGAATTAAAGTCACCAAACAGGAAGTGAGGGTACATTTCCCTATTGTGGCTACAGACAACGGGTGACAGAAAGCCTAGCTGCTCCTCTGGATTAGGCCCAAGTGGAGCGTTTAATGGAATCCAGATCCTGGGTCTGTACAGCCAAAGCAAGTTCTTCTCCACCGGATGGTGTTGGGGAGGCCTTGTTGCAAGGAGCATAGTCATGTTAAAGAGAGAAACGCCCCAACTGTAGCTTTTAAATATGTTTTTGTTGAATCTCTTGTTTGATCTAAGACAAAACATACTAGGAAATGATTTAAAACAAGTCCACACCTTTGGCAAGCCCTACCTTTAGCCTTGGAAGTCTCAATCGGTCAGAAACTGAGGTCCAGTAATTAGGCCCAAGTGGGGTGGTGGATGGAATTCAGATTTGGGGTTTGTACAGACCAAGAAAATTATTTTCCATTGGACTATTTGGGGGTGGCTTTATTGGAAGGAGCATTGTCATGGTGATATAGAAAAGCCCCAACTGGTGCCACAGCATTGGCATAAGGTAGCCTAGCTCAGACGAAGGACAGTCCCAGACCTATCACATTCAGGTTTGGAGGTTCTGACTGTGGGGCACCAAGGCCAAACTGTGAGCAAGGCGGGCGCTGGAGACTACTGCTGAGAACCTAAGACTCAGTCTCTGTAATCGGCAACAGCAATGGCAACCGTGCGCGGCCATATCTAGATCCCCCCCTGCAAAGGAGGACAGGCTGGATGGCGTGGGAAACCCCAGTATGTTCTACTGGGGAAAAGAGGATCTGGGTAGGCAACAAATTAATCTCCGCGATAGGCGTTTAAGAGATGACAGGCACTTAACTGAAACTTGTCATCTAAGCCTTCACCTAAGGCGACTGACTCTGAGTGCGCTGGTGGAAACTATCCCCGCTTCCCTCTAACAGGGAGCGTGCCCATGCCGACTATTCACAAATGCCTGGTGCGGGCACGCGCTCTGCTAGATGGATAGCAGGGATGCGGCCGCTGCTCGTGCATGCGCCGTAGGACCGGAAAAGACGGGCCTCAAGTGGTACGATCCCAACAAAAGTGATACGTTTACCTAAATGGCCTTTTGTGGACTGATCTTTTGTGGACTTTCCTACATATCTCAGATCAGGAGTTACCAGAGGACACAAGGCTCTTCTGCTTACCTTCTACACACTCCTGTGCCCCCCATCGCTCTTCTGGGTCCTTGGTTAATCATTGATTAATCATTGAGAACAAGAGCATAAGGGAACCTACATAAAGAGGAACTTTCGTGTACAGAAGCACCCATTGTTTTCAATGGGAACAGCCGTACACAGGCCACGCCCACCGCCACCCCTGCTTCTCATACTAGAGCTGTGGGAGAGCATTCAGTGGCATGAGAGTGCGTAGACATGCCAAGATGGCACCCCCTGATCTAGGGCACTTTCTGTCTAGAGTGACCAAAGTCATCAAACAGGTGAGGGTACATTTCCCAATTGTGGCTGCAGACAACAAGAAGATGATTCAGTTGTATATAGCTGTTCCCGTCTTTATCCAAAACAAATGGTTGGAGTTGGGGTTTAAGATAGCTCAGGTTTAAACTTACCATTTTTTGGAAGAATCAAACAGTTAAATTGACCACCTCACAGGGTAATGGGTGTGGCGGGGGAGTGGTTTATTAACAGGCTTTTGAGGAACAGATATCTGCAGCATTCTAGGCTACTCATCTATGTAAGTAGGTGTAGCCCCACCCCCTGGACATACGCTTAAAGCACAACTTGGATATCTCTGGCCCTTAAACAGGGCCAGATTAAGTGTGGTGGAGGCCCATGGACACAAAATCTGCTGGAGGCCCCAGTATTTTTTTTCTTTAAAACAATAGTCCAGCCAAGTAACTGATTGGTGGTTGTCTGGCACCCGCCTACTTACTGGAACGTCAGATCAAGTCCCTTATGCTGGTGCGTGCTGCTCGGGGAACTCCTGCTTCAAAATAAACAAAGATATCCACTCAACGCTGAATTTGAGGTGCCGGACCACGGGTAGTCCCAAACCCACTTGAGAACACTAGAACAGATTGGATGGTCCGCACATCTCTCAATGAAACTTCACTTTTAATTGAGCAGTTAAAAGCATCTCCATAATGTTCATATTGAGTGGCAGTGGCTGCAAAGCCACTATGGCTGCAATTCAGACTTCTTTCCAAGTCTGACTCCTTCTAAGTCTGCAGTGAATTTAACCTGAATTCACTCTATGGACCCAGAACCACACCACTCTTCCTCCATATCACCACCACCTGCATTCTGATATGTCTCCTCTCTCATTCACAGGTACGCATTTTCATCCCATCTGCAACTTTTAACCCTTTCCTGCCTGTGTAAAACCTGCTGCCATTCTCTCATCAGATTCAATATTTAAAACTTGATTTTTCCCTTGTCATCTTACTTGTGCATACGCCTTATTTAAGAGTTATGTAATTATTTTGAATGCCCCATCTGGTTCCCCTGCCCATATCTATATTTGTGAAATCTGTTACTATCTGCTAAACTTAAACTGACCAATATTGCCCCATGTGTGTTCACTGACCCATAGCATCTAGCAACATTCCATTTGAAGTTTTATTACTTTATGTGCCCTCCCTGACCAAACCTTTAAGACTGACCTGAGCCCCACCCTTTAAGCCCAGTTGCTGAGCCTGAGCTAAACAAAGGCACTTAGAAACTGTTCATATTGAGTGGCAGTGGCTGCAATTCAGACTCCTTTCCAAATCTGAATACTTCTAAGTCTGCAGCAAATTCAACCTGAAGGAAACCTGCACCGGATACTGCCCAGCATTAGCTAAAATGATCACCTTTTATCTCATCACACTACTTCCTCTTACCCTCAGAATCCTTGGCTCACAGTATCCCCCTGCTCCTGGTAAGTCCCTATATATCTCCCCCTCTCTGCTCTCCTCCCCCTACCTCTCTGCTCACGAATTCCTTTCCGTGGCAAAATCACTCACCACCTCTATATCCAAGCACAAGACACATTGGCCCTTATTTATCACGGGCTAGCGCCAGGTAGTGTCTGACGAGCGCCAGGTAGCGGCAGCTAACGGCGACTACCGACTCAAGTACGCCCGGCGGCGCTCACAATGACGCATTTATCAAGCAAAATGAGGCTAGCGCCGGCGAGAGCGACGGCTAGCGCGGCATTCATCATGAAGCCGCCTGGACCGAACAGCGCCGCTGCAAATTCCCTCACAGCGCCAGGTATGAGCTGTCGCTCCCTGGCGATGTCCAATGCATTTCAATGGAGCAATCTATAATTAATCATAATTAATTATTAATTTTTTTTTTTTTTTTTTTTTTAATGTCAAAAATTCGGAGACCACTTCTGCAATGTTAGGATTTATTTTTAAGTAAAAAAAAAATTTAAAAAAAATGTATGCAGAATTGATCTAACAGGTCTGATATTAATGTATTCATATTACAAAATGATTCTAAAAACATGTATAATGTTACATTCAAAAAATATGGTTGTTTAGGGGTTAAAAACTAGTTAATACACATCGCCGCCAGCGCTCTGGGGTTTAAACAAGGAATGGACAGAGCGTGATTTGTTAATGAATATGAAGCTAGCCGTTCGCTCTGGCCATTCGTTGTCAGGCGCTCACATACAACGCTGAACCTGTGAAACAGCAACCCCTAAGCCCGTATTCAACATTACCGCACACCGACTGAGTCGCTGTCATCAAGCTAACGCCGGCCAAGCACAGCGAACACTGGCTGGCGCTGAAAAAATCACGCTACAGTCGCTCATCTGGCGCTACCTGGCGCTATTAATGAATCGGCCTCATTATTCCACCCTCAAAAGCCACAACCATCTCTTCTCTCTCCTTTTACTCTTACTTGCCGCTGGGGACATCAGCCCTAATCCAGGCCCGCTCTCTCCACCCCTCTTCTCCAGAACTATACATTTTTTATCCAAGCCAAATATCTGCAACCGTGTTAAACCTGGATACACATGCAACCCATCTAATCTGATTTATCCCTCCCCACCCCTTCCCGCCACTGTCACCTGCGCACTGTGGAATGCACACGCAGTGCGCAACAAACTCACCTGTATTTATGACCTGTTTCTCTCTAACTCTTTTACCTTCATGGGATTCACAGAAACATGGCTTACCCCATCAGACACAGCTTCACCCGCTGCCCTCTCACATGGGGGACTACCAGGGCCGGATTAACGTAGGGGCGGATGGATCTGCCGCTCCAGGCCCCTACGTTAAGACAGGCCCAGCAGCCTGCAAACGCGGCCCGCATAGGCTGCGCCCGCGGCCGCCTGGTCTGCCACTGCAGTGTTCCCCCTAAGGTGCGCGGCCGCGCAGCCCCATCTGCCGTCCGCGCACAGGAAGCCCCCCCGTCCCCCCCCTTTAAGAAATGTCCCAGCTGCTGCTGGCTCCACGGTGGAGCGCTGTGCCCGGGTAATTTGCTGTGCGGCGGCGGCATCAGAAGTTCTGGCCAGCAGAGGTGCATTGTGGAGGCAGAGGGAGGCCCAATCACGGCTGGGCCAATGATGGAGGAGTGGGCGGGGCATAATTACGCTGTGGCCGGGCAGCGGGCTTTTGCTGAAGATAGGATGGCTCATGGCTGGAAAGGAAGGAGGACAATAAGGTAAAGGCTCCCGCGCTGTCACTAGCCCGGCGGGACTTTTATTTAATCACGTCAGGCTCAGGCTGTCCGGGAGCTGATTGACCTCTGCCTCCCCCCTCCCCTCCCCTGACTGTCAGTGTCACATGACTGCACAGGGGAGGGGCTTGCAGAGTGAGGCTGTTCTCGCGTCCCCCTCTCCTCCCCCCGCGCTGCGATCATCAGTGTAATGGACTGGCAGGACACAACAATAAAGGAGAGAAAAGGCAAGTCCCACCCGTGATGAATTAGTTGTGGCCAGTCTGCCTCATTCACTTCTATGCTGTGTTTCCTTTCCATTCTCTGTCTTTTTCTCCCTCTCTCACTTCTTTATCACTGTCCTTTTTCTTTCTCCCTTACATCCCCATCTCTATCTCTCTCTTTCTCCCTGCTTTCCTTTTTTTGTCCTCTCTTGCTGCTTTTATTTGTCCATTCCTTCCTTCTTTTTCTCTTCCTCTATCTTTCTCCCTCCGCACCCTTCTCACTGTGTTCTCTTTCTTTTTTTCTTCCTTCTTCCCTGTCTCTCTCTCCACCACGCTTTATTCCACCTGTTTCTCAACTTTCATTCTCTCTTTATCTTTTGTTCTCTTTCCTTCATTCCTTCCCTCTCTCACCTCCTTCCTGCATTTCCTCTCTCTTTTTTCTTCCCCCACTCCTCCCTTCCCCCCTCTCGTTTCCTTACCTTTTCTTTCCTCATTACATTCTTCTCTTTCCACCTCACTCTTTCTTTCTCCCTCACTCCCATACTGCCTTCTTCCTTCCTTTTGTTCTTTCACTCCCCTTCCTCTTTCTTATTCCCTGTCCTTGCTCTTCTCGCTCACCCTTTCTTCAGTTCTCACTTCCTTCCCTTCCCTCCCTGTTTCTTTTCTTACTCCATTCCTCCTCTCCTCTTTTCATCCTATCTTCTTCCTGTCTCTTTACTCTCTCTCTTTTTTATTTATTTCTTTCTCACTCCCCCTCTCCCTCCCCTCTTTCTTTCCCTTCTTCCTCCTCTTTTCTTTCACTCACTTACCTCTCCCACTTCTGTTTTCCCTCTCTTCCTTGCTTCACTCACTTCCTTCTTTTTATTTTCCCTTCTCTCTGTTTCTCACCTTTTTTTCTCTCCTTTTCTTTCTTTACTCTTCTTCCCAACCTCCTAACTTTCTCCTTTTTTTCTCTTACTTTCTTTTTCCCTCTCTCCCTTTCTTCCTCCATTTTCTCCTTTCTCTTGTCTTTCTCCCTCTTCTCACACTATCACACTATTGTATGCATGTGTGCACGGGGGCTTGCCAGTTTTATTATCATTATGTCATTCTTAGGAGGTGTTTCCCTTTATGGCCGTGGCTAGGGGCGTGGCTAGGGGCGTGGCTTAATGTTAACAAAAATGCCACATTTGTCCCTCTTTCTTGGGTAAGTGTGTGCAGCCAATCACAGGGGCTCACACAAGCCAATAGGAGAAGGGAGACTGCAAACTGAAAGGCAGCGTTCTCCTTGCCTTCTGATCAGCGGGAGATGGCGGGGCGGCCATTGCAAGGTGCCTGGCTGGTCACCAGCTTCCCTGGCTCATCATGCAGCATGTGGCGCTGTGTGTGGCGGGCTGGGGGGGGGGGGCATCTAATTCAAATGCACAACTTCCAGCTCCAATCCCAACACCAGCAAGTGCAGCCTCATCAGTGGGCAGGTTACACCATAGTATGTATGTAATGCTGGAGGACACAGGTCATTTATCCTATGCCCCTTCCATTTTCATCCCTGTTCTTTGCCTCTCAGCCCGCACTTATCAACCCCCCCCCCACACACATTTTCCTATTTTCCTACTTTTTCACATTCCCTTGTTCTTTCTCTCTTTTCCACATTCTCTCTATCTTTCTTTTTTCCCTCTTTCTCTGTCTCTTTCCCACATTCCCTCCCCCTCCATCATTTCCTCCTTCCCACATTACCTCCATCTTTCTCTCTTCCCCACATTCTCTCCATCTTTTTCTGTTTTCCATATTCTCTCCATCTTTTTCTCTTTTCCACATTCCCTCCATCTTTCTCTCTAGTGACTAGGACCCGTCAAAATCTACAGCACCGGGCCTGGGATGCTCTTAATCCGGCCCTGGGGACTACATCTCAGCCACACCCCCAGATCCAACAACAAACAGGGTGGGGGTGTGGGCATCCTTCTATCTGAACTCTGCTCCTTTAACCCACTCCCCGCCTTGCCATCTCTATCCTTCTCATCTTTTGAAGCTCACTGTGTCCGTTTATATTCTCCCTGTAACCTGAAAATTGCAGTCATCTACCGCCCTCCGGGAACTACTACTCTTTTCTTCGACCACTTTTCTACCTGGCTGCTTCAGTTTCTGTCCACAGACATCCCTGCAATCATCATGGGTGACTTCAACATATCTGTGGACACTAGCAACCCTGCTGCCACCAGACTACTGTCACTAACCTCATCTTTCGGCCTCAAGCAATGGTCTATTGCACCCACCCACAAAGATGGCCACACAATTGACCTCCTCTTCACTAACCTCTGCTCTGTATCAAACCTCTCGTCCTCTTTGCTCCCCCTCTCTGACCATAATCTGATGACTATGACCCTCTCTCCAATGCCTGCAAACCCCCCTCCACACAAACCCACAACTCAACGCAGGAACTTAAGAAACCTAGATCTTTGGTCTATATCTGCCTCACTTCAACCTCTTCAGACCTTGACCTCATTCACGGACATAGACGCTGCATCATCACACTACCATCATACTCTCTCCTCAGCTCTGGACTTTGTCGCCCCCCTCAGCTATAGCTGTCCACGCCCCAAAAACCCCCAACCCTGGCTAAATGCAAACACAGCCAGATTGAAACAGCTGTCTCAAGCTGCTGAACAGCAATGGAGGAAAACCAAAGCCAATCATGACTTTCTATTCTATAAACAAGCCCTTCAGGATCTCAGGACGGCCCTTTCATCTGCTAAGCAAGCTTATTTCTCTTCACTGATTTCTACACAAGCCCGGAATCCCAAACAACTATTCAACACTTTCAGTTCCCTACTCCGCCCACCACCCCCTCCTCCAACCTCCCAAATAACAGCAGAAGAATTTTCTACATTCTTTAAAGAAAAAATTGACAACATTCGTCTTGGCTTTGCCCCTCAGAATCCCTCACCACTTCAAACACTCCCCCTGCCTTACTCTCTTACTTTCTTCACTCCAATAACTGAGCTTGGACTAACCTCTATCATTTCTAGGGCCCACCTGACTACCTGCTCCCTCGATCCTATTCCATCCCACCTTATTCCTCAACTGTCTCCATCCCTCACTCCAGCCTTAACCTTCATATTCAACCTTTCTCTCTCCACTGGCACCTTTCCTTCTTCCTACAAACATGCAGTTATTACTCCGATAATCAAGAAACCCTCTCTCGACCCCTCTGCACTCTCCAGCTACCGCCCTATCTCACTACTCCCTTTCTCCTCCAAACTTCTTGAACAACATGTCCACTCAGAACTGTCACAATACTTATCCACTAACAACTTACTTGACCCCTTACAATCAGGATTCCGCCGTAACCACTCCACTGAAACTGCCCTCACCAAAGTCACCAATGATCTGCTCACTGCCTAAAGCAAAGGTCACTACTCCATCCTCATCCTTCTTGACCTCTCCTCAGCCTTTGACACTGTCGACCACTCTCTGCTTCTTGATATTCTTTCCTCTCTCGGGGTTCAAGGGCTTGCACTCTCTTGGCTCACCTCTTACCTCTCTGACAGATCATTCAGTGTATTCTATTCTAACACAGTCTCATCCTCACGTTCCCTTTCTGTTGGTGTGCCGCAAGGTTCTGTCCTAGGCCCCCTACTTTTCTCAGTCTACACCCATGGCCTTGGCAAACGTATAACTTCACTAGGCTTCCAATACCACTTCTATGCGGATGACACAGATATATCTCTCAGGCCCCAATCTCTCCTCTCTCCTATCTCGCCTCCCCAACTGCCTCTCAGCAATTTCTTCTTTCATGTCATCTCGCTTCCTCACGCTAAACCTGGACAAGACAGAACTGGTCATTTTCCCACCATCTAACTCCCCTCCCCTCTCTAACACGTCTATTTCTGTCAATTACACAACAACAGCAACTCCCCAAGCTCGGTGCCTGGGAGTCATTCTGGACTCTGCCCTCTCTTTCAAACCACATATTCACTCCCTGGCCACCTCCTGTCGCCTCCAACTTAAAAACATCTCACGCATCCGTCCCTTCCTCTCACTTGACACCACTAAAATGCTAGTGCATGCCCTGGTCATATCCCGTCTGGATTACTGCAACATCCTTCTTTGTGGCAGACTGGCACCCCTCCAATCTATCCTGAACTCTGCTGCTCGCCTCATCCATCTCTCCTCTCGCTCCTCCAGTTCTGCTCCTCTCTGCCAATCCCTACACTGGCTGCCAGTCCCACAGCGAATCCTGTTCAAAACTAACTCTCGCATACAAAGCTCTCTCCAACCAGGCCCCTCCCTACATCTCATCTCAAATTCATTAATATCAACCTAGACGCAGCCTCCGCTCTGCTGCTGACCTTCTCCTGTCCTCCTCCCTGGTCACCTCCTCTCACGCCCGCCTCCAGGACTTCTCACGTGCAACGCCAATCTTCTGGAATGCCCTCCCCCACCCAATCCGCCACTCCACAACCCTCAAAACCTTCAAAGGTGCCCTTAAAACTCACTTATACAGACAAGCATATAATCTGGCTTAACCAATCTTGTAAAGGGCACAAAGCTCAATACTGACTGTTTGTGATCCTCCCCCTCGTCTTCACCCCTCATCCTTTAGACTGTAAGCTCGCAAGGGCCGGGCTCTCTCCCCTATTGTATCATGTACTCAGAATATCCACTGTCAAACCTGTAAACCTGCATTGGATATATTATATGTACCGTATGTTTCTACCCTGTCTGTAATTACTACTTTGCAAAGCGCTACAGAAGATGATGGCGCTATATAAATAAACAATAATAAAAAAATAATAATAATGTGAAATAAGCCAATTTTAAAAGCAATGATGAACAAGGTCCTGGTATTTATAGATGAATCATTAGGTTACTTACGCATTTCGGACACCAGTCCTTAGTCATAGTAAGGCTAAGGACTGGTGACTAAGGACTGGTGTTCGAAACGCGTGAGTGACCTAATGTTTCCTGGACCAGAACCCAAAGGTTGGTGGAGGCCCCCTTTGTAGGGCAAGTGGTGGATCCCTTTGCCCCCCCCCCTCATAATCTGGCCTTGGCCTTAAAGGATGTTGGTGATTGATCTAACGCTCAGCCAATCCATACATTCCTCTACTGCTGTTAAGCCAAAAAGATGGAGTGGAGCCCCAGTTCTAAACCAGACATCCTGGATTTGGTGGGACAGTTTTCCCACTAATGTCTGCAAAATGGGACATTTGTGTCCCCAGAGGTTTTTTGGGCTGAGAGTGGGACCAAATGCGTGACATCTGGTCATGTTCAATAATTGAAAGCAGCTCAAAAGCCGCACAGCGCTGTCCTGGAGTTTAAAAGACAGCGCTATTTAGGACAGCGGCCGCATCCCCGTCTTCCCTGTAGCTGAGGGACCCTTCATTCCGGGGGCACTCTCCAGACTACAGGAAACACAGGAATGCAGAGAGCAGGCTGGGAACCTCAGCTGGTAATTTTGAGATCAGCCATCGGCAATCTCAAAGGTGTTAGAAGCAGGCCACTACGGAGTTGACTGCATCAAATAGTACAGTACTCAGGCGGGAGGGCTGGTAGAGTGAGTGGCGGGACCCTCGAAGGGTTTTGCGCTGCTTTAAAGTGGACCAAAAAAACAAAAGGATTTTGACTATCCTGGGTTTTGGTCCTTGCCATTGGTTGTGTGAAACCCCCCAGATTGCCGACGCCACCTCACCTCTTCCCAGTCCTGCGGCGCATGCAAGGCCACTCGTCCAATCGGCGCGCTCGGAGCCACTGATGTCATGTCATCTAAGCCTTCGTCTAGGGCCAGCAGCTCTGAGCGCACAGGCAGCCGCATCCCCTGCTTCCCTCTAACAGGGAGCGTGCCCACCCTGGACGTTCACAAAAGCCTGGCGTGGGCACGTGCCCTGCTAGAGGTATAGGGGGTGCAGCCGTGGCTCGCACATGCACAGTTGGCCCGGGAAACATGGTAAATGTATGGGGAAACCTGGGGGGTTTCACACAGCGGGCATCCTGATTTTGGATGCCCCGGGGGGAGGGGTTTAATTTTTTTTATTTATTTTTTTTATTAAATAATTGTGTGACCTCTCCTGGCCTACAAAAAAGACATTTTTGAAAACATTTTTTTTTATTTTTTTATATTTATATGCAGAATTGTCATTACAGGTCTGGTATTAAAGTGTTAATTTAATGTCATTCCGTGTGTTTTCGCTTTGTTACTGGTGGATATGTGTTTAAAAACAGACTTTAATCACACAGCGTCTGGTGCTCTATGCTATAGCGACACAATTTTGAGCGCCGGCGTTCTGTGAGTATGGATTTTTGATGGATATGGTGTAAGTCGTTGAGAGTCGTCACACTGAGCTGGTGCTACCTTTCGCTCCCTGCAGCGCTGTACTGGTGTTAGAACGCCCAACATACATCACATTCATCAATGGCAGCCAGATTACTAGAGCGAATGAGATGCTCCGTTGCAGCGCCCGATAGCAGATCACAGCGTCTATTAGTGGTTGATCTAAGCGCTGCTACACAGGCGCTCATATGCCGATAGCTGGTGCTAGTAATGAATCAGCCTCAGTATTATCCCTACCATCTTTCAGGGTGGGAAAGAGGAACATTTGTTAAATTAGGCCACGCCCCCTAATTGAGGGATGGATAGGAGATTGGATGTAACAGTTTAAACAATAGAAACACTTTGAATGGGCAAATTAATCATTTATTGATATAGAACTGCATGTTACACCTCAAAGAGGGACAAAGGATAACAATGAGGGACTGTGAGGCACGGATTCAAAACGAGGGACAGTTCCTCCAAATCAGGGACACTTGGGAGGTATGCTCGGTATCTATAGGGTAATGTTAGTATTAGACTACAGAAGTATGCTCCCCTCCCTGTTGCCAGTACAACAAACCCGTGAGAAACTTTCCCTTTGTAGAGTGGAGAGGGGGAGACTTATTGAAATGATTTGCCTTGCACCCCTGGCAGCAGTTAATGCTGTGTGTATAACTACCAAGAGTCCCTGATTTGGAGGGACTGTCCCTCTTTTGAGTCCATGTCCCCCTGTCCCTCGTTGTTCTCATTTGTTCCTCTTTGAGGTGTAACCTGCAGATCTGCATCAATAAATGATTCATTCCCCTATGTAAAGTGTTTCTATTGTTGTCATTGTTACAATTTAACTCTTATCCATCAATCAATGAGGAGGTGTGGCCTAATTTAACAATCATCCCTCTTTTCCACCCTGAAAAGTTGCTAGGTACCGTTTTTGCGTTTTTGTGGTTTTAGGAGACTTAGGGGGCTATTTAAGAAGGGATAGTGCCAGGTAGCGCCTCGTAGCGGCAGGCAGCATCTGGTAAACGCCGGGCGCTCTATGCAATACCACATTTATGAAAGTGAATCTGGTGAGCGACTCTAACAGCGCCATGTAGTGTCACATGTATTATTACAGGCAGGTCAGTGTATAGCACCTCTAACAGCGCCATGTAGCGTCACATGTATTATTACAGGCAGGTCAGTGTATAGCGCCTCTAACAGCGCCATGTAGTGTCACATGTATTATTACAGTGTATAGCGCCGGCGCTCTAGGCTCAGGAGCGCCAGGTATCAGTGTCGCTCTCCCATACATTTCAATGGCCGTTCATTTGCTTGTGTTTAAACAGCGTGTCTGATATTTATTTTTTTCCTCCAATCATTGTGTGACGGCTCCTGGCTACAAAGAGTCATTTTTGAAAACTTTTTGACTTTTTAGATTTTTATGCAGAATTGTCATTACAGGTCTGGCACTAAAGTGTTAATGTCACAGTGTTATACCAATGTCATTCCATGTGTTTTCGCTTTGTTACTGGTGGATATGTGTTCAAAAACAGACTTTAATCACACAGCGCCTGGCGCTCTATGCTACAGCGACCAGATTTAGAGCGCCGACGCTGTGTGTGTGTAGCCTTTTCTTGAATATGGTGTGGAGCGCCGAGAGTCGGACTGGTGCAACCTTTTCGCTCGCTTGTAGTCACCTACTTATTATTCTTTCCCCCACTTGGCTGCAACTCTGTTCAGGACTCTAGGATATGGGCGCCGCCATCGTGACTCAGAAGCATCACACATACTGAAGAGAGGAGAGCAGGATAAAGTGCAGGGGGCGGGGTTATAGCTGAGCTTTGCACAGACAGAGCAGAGCTGGGGTCAGGAAAAGGACATCAGTCCCAGAATGCAGAGTGACACAGTCAGAAGACACTTCCTGTTTGCAGGCTGCCTGAAGCTCCATGAGCTGCCATCTTGGATGTTTAAAGGCTCATAACGGGGCGTGGCTTGGCGATGGCCGTGTAGGGACGCTTTTCCTTTTGCTCCGTCCAGCTTATCTAAAAAGAAGCCCTTTCAGAACACCCCAAGTGCCCAGATCACCCCACTAACCTCATGTCAAAGAGGAGAAGATCCAAGGCGGCAACCGGTGGGTCCAGGACGGGCCGCATAGACGCGTTTTTCCAGCCGGGAGCCAGTGAAGCCGGAGGTGGACGGGACGGCAAGATGGCGGCCGTCCACACACGAGGAGGCCCGGTGGCGGGAGAGCGACAGACCGAGCAGCCCCCGCCTCACCCGACATGCGGGACGCAAACCGGGGACCTGCGGGGAGAGCCCTCGACGACGCTCCGCCTGACACAGGCGGGAGGCGGCGCAGGCTCGGTAGCTGGAGCCGGGGCCCGGAGATGCGAGGAGCCCGGCGGCGGAGAGACGGAGAGGCGGGCTTCCTCCCCGACGTGCACGCAGCCCAGCAGCGACAGACCAGGTGAGCCGCGGTCCCAGTGTTCCCCCGTCCCCGCTGACATGGGAGACGGCTGGCGGGCGGCTGAGAAGATGGGGGGGGCGAGAGCCTCAGACAGGGTGGCAGCGCTGGGCCACCACTACCCCTGCAGGAGCACCCTCATGACGGGGAGGAGGGGAGGCCCGCATATGAAGCCCTGGGTCCCCTCAGAAGACAGGCAGCAGATGTGGCCCTGGAGGGGGAACTGAACAGCCCGGAGAGACAGGCTGGCCCTCCGCATCGGCCAGCTCCACAGAGGCCATGCGAGACTGAGCAGCAGCAGGGGGGCGGACTGGGCAACGGGGGTACCAGCGGCCCACCTGGTGGGGGCAATCCCATGAAATTGGGGGGTGCTGGCCCCCATAACCAGTACAACATCTCTGGGTCCCAGGCACAACCCTGCACTGCCACCATGGAGCTGCGGGACACCGGTGGGAAAAGTAGGAGGCCGACCCACAGCGATCTCTGCAACGGGCCTGACAAGAACTACTCTGAGCTGCGTGGCGAACCTTTCCCTCGAGCTGCCGGTGATAGGGAGCCGCCCCGAGGCGAACTGAGCAGTGGTCCCAGCTCCCCGATGGCTCTGTCGACCTCCCCGCACTGGCCGCAGGAGTCCCCTCCACACAGCCCCGACTTATACGACCATAGTAACTCGGTGGCACTAGACCTCGACCAGCACAGTATTAGAGCCCTCATTTCGTCATTACCCACTCGAAAAGACTTTGAAACCTTCATAAACAGAATGGAGTCCACCCTTCGCAGGGAGGTGGATGAAGTATCGAAGCAAGTGCTAGAAGTGGGGACCAGGGTCACGGCCGTAGAACAAGTGCAGGACTCGGTCCAGCAGCGTCTGTTTTCCATAGAAAGAGCGCACACCGCCTTAGAAAGAGCGCAGGAAGAATCAGCGCACCACATCGCCAATATACTTCTCCACCAAGACGACATGGAGAACAGAGGGAGACGAAACAATATCCGCATAAGGGGGCTCCCTGAATCTCCGGAAAACGCCAATCTCTCCGAGACAGTAACCCGTATCTTCAACATGGTCATGGACCGCCCACTGGGGGAGGCCATCGAGCTAGACAGAGTGCACAGGGCTCCTGGCCCCAGGGACCCAGACCAGCGGAGACCCCGAGACATCATTTGCCGCGTGCATTTTTACAAAGTCAAGGAAGAAATAACGAGACTTGCCTGGGTCAAGAAAGGCATATCGTATGGGGGATCACAGGTCATCCTGTTACCGGATTTGGCACGCCGTACGCTACAAATGAGACGGATCTTGAAACCGCTCCTGGAATGTGCAAAGCAAGCTGGCGCCACTTACAGGTGGGGTCACCCCTTCCACCTCATCATCCAGATGCGGGGCCGGAGCTTCACACTCCGTTACCATTCTCAGCTATCGAAGGCGTTTGAGTTCCTGGGATCCCCCGGTGTTGACCTGGAGGACTGGCTCTCCCCCTCGCTGGGCCCCACCCGAGCACAGGGGATCGGGGGACACGACCCACTACAGCGAAGAAACAGGGGGGGCAGGCCCAGAGCGCGCAATGGCGCCAATGACTGGCAATGATCCGGACCCTGTCCGACAGGGCTGCTATGGACCTGATGTACTTGGACATTTAATTACAATTGGTTGACCTTGGGTGGCCCTGGGACTGGCTTGGTCGTGGGTGTGGGGGGCGCCGCTGAGATACGGGCGCGCAGAGTTGACCGAGACTCGTGTCTTTCAGCCGTGGACGGCTAGGCGGAGTGCCCCCCTCTGCTCCCTGCCGGTCGGTCTCCGGAGCGCAGATGGCCTTGGCCGGAGGTTGGGGCGCCTCATTGGACAGCCCCCATGGTTGATGATGGGTGGGGGTCGCCCTGGGCCCTGAGCGCCCCTGAAACTGAACGTTCCTACTGGTTGATGTTGCTTTCGGCCCGTTCTCCCTCCGCTGATCAAAATTGTTTGGTTGATCGGCTGACGAGACGGGGACATGGCGGGGATGGGGCTTGGCTCGCACTGGTCTCCCTCCCCCTGCCTGGGTCTCTGGGTCGGGTCCCCGGAATCGCCTCGCCTGACCCGGTCGGGAGCTGGGACCCCACGCAGGTGATGGCCTAACGGCCTCTACAATGCCGACACCGTTTCACATGTTTCCATGCATCATGGCATTCTTAATGTTTCCTACGGTTCATACGGTTAACTCAATTTTCATTGTTTTAAGTTTACTGCTTGGTCGCCTTGTTGACAGTGAGTAAGAACAGGCGCGGCGCCCCTGCCTGCGGCGGGCTCTCCCCCAGGGCTGGACCTGTGGGGTGTGGCCCTTGGGGCGACCCCGCGCCGGCGGATGGGGGGCGGCGTCCACATTGGGCTTGTCTTATCCTAACAGTACACCAAGGTTTAAGTTGTTTTATGTGTTTTGGATATTTAACATTTCAGCCACCCTGGCACTTAACTGATAAAGTTTAGGAATTATAAGTGTAATGTTCTGATCGTAATGGGCTTATCTCAAGGCCTGGGTTCAGATTAGGCCCAGGCCTAAGGATAACCTTTCAGTATCTGGATGGAGCGCCTTGCATTGGCGGTCACTTTTTCCACTTCCCCCATTACATAGCCTCCCGAGCCCTCCCAATAGGCGTTTGGGATAAGCTCACTTGGAGGAAGCGCGCGGAGCACCTTTACTCTTAGTTTGTTCTTCATTCTTTTCTTCTTAGCTCCTAGATCTCTCCAGTTCCGCACCCCTTCCCTCCTACTCTTCCCTCCTCCCCCTCTCTACCTTCCCCACTCTTCCCCCTATCTGACTCTGCTGAACAGAACATGTCAAGTATCACCATTTGCTCCTATAACACAAAGGGTCTAAATGTCCCGGAAAAACGATCCAAAATCCTCTCCGAGCTCCACAAACACAGGGTCAAAATAGCCTTGCTGCAAGAAACCCACTTTAAAGAAGGCCACATACCAACAATTAGGGACCGCCACTTTTCCTCCTGGATCCATGCGCCAAACCCAGAAGCAAAATCGGAAGGGGTGTCTATAGCGATACATAAGTCCCTCCCCC
Source organism: Gastrophryne carolinensis (assembly GCA_027917425.1). NCBI lineage: Eukaryota > Metazoa > Chordata > Amphibia > Anura > Microhylidae > Gastrophryne > Gastrophryne carolinensis. Next base: position 21,955,001 of record CM051234.1, on the reverse strand, counting down.
ATAGGATTCTAGACACAAGAATTGACCCTAAAGGCCGGTTTATATTCCTAAAACTAACTTTGTTTACAAAGATCTACACGGTAGTGAATGTCTACAGTCCCAACCAGGACCCAGCCCCTTATTGCTGCGCACTGCTTAAACAGCTAATTCACTTCGCAGAGGGTATCTTGGTGTGTGGGGGTGATTTCAACTTGCCTCTCAACCCGCTGATTGACACCTCCTCCGGCAGGTCTGGGGTTCCAGCTGCGGGGCTTAAAAAATTGAAGAAACTATTGCAAGATCTGCAATTAGTGGATGCCTGGCGGGCACTACATAAGAGAGACAAGGATTTCACCTTTTACTCTAATGCCAACAACTCCTATAGCCGCATTGACTACATCTTATTGAGCCATCACGCCATGGCCTGGAACCCCGATAACTTGCTCAAAGATGAGACCTGCTTAGCAGCAATACGAGAGAGTATAGCCCACTTCTTAACAGACCACCGCAGCGACGACACACCCCTCCCTGTACAGTGGGAAGCGCTTAAATGCGTGATGCGGGGGATCTTTATCCAACACGGTGCGAGGCTCAAACGAGAAAGATCCACCCTAATAGAAAACACAATTAATCAAATTAGAACCCTGGAGCTTGAGCATAAACAACTGCCCACCAACGAGACTCTGATCAAGCTAGAAAAAGCTAGGGACGACCTTAGGAGCCTGTACAACCAAATATTCCTGCGGCATAGGGATCGGCATAGGGGGTCATTTTATGAGCACGCCAACAAACCGGGTAAGATGTTGGCGAGATCACTACACCCTAGGAACCCCGCCACGTACATCCCCTGTATAAAAACGCGAGGGGACAATGAGACCTCTAACCTAACCAATATAGCGAAGTCCTTTAGGGACTACTACAGTACTCTTTATAATCTACCGAGGCCCGCGCCAACCGCAGCTCACCTGTCCCCCTCGGAGGTGGTTCGGGCTTATGTAGACAGGACACCCCTCCCCAAAATCCCACAGGAGATCGTGCAGTCCCTTGAGGCTCCTTTTGGAACACAGGAGGTGGAGGAGGCAATACGACGCTCCCCAGTGGGCAAGAGCCCAGGACCCGATGGTTACACCCCTAGGTTCTATAGGGTGCTGGGACCCCTGCTGGTCCCCTTTTTGACCAAAGTTTTCAACTCAGTGGGACAGGACTCCCCCTTCACAAGACAGTCATTGGCAGCCACGATTGCGGTTATCCCCAAGCCAGGTAAAGACCCTCTCATATGTAGCAGTTATCGCCCGATCTCCCTAATTAACGTAGACATAAAGTTATTTGCAAAAATAATAGCCTCGCGCCTCGGGCCAATTGTTCCTGATCTTGTTCACCTGGACCAGGTGGGATTCGTCCCGGGTAGAGAGACACGGGACAACACGAACAAATTGTTCACACTAATATCTTACGTGCAATCTCAAGGGATCCCAGCTTGCCTTCTCTCTTGTGACGCTGAGAAGGCGTTCGATAGGGTGAGCTGGGACTTTATGCATGCTTCTCTACAACAAATTGGCCTGGGACCGTCCCTCCTTGGCGAAATACTGGCCCTTTACGGAAATCCCTCAGCCTCAGTAAGAACCAACGGTGTGCTGTCATCCCCTTTCCCCATAAGCAATGGGACACGTCAGGGATGCCCACTGTCTCCTCTTCTATATATCCTATGCATGGAGCATCTGGCCATCGCCATACGAGACAATCCGGACATAAAGGGGATAGAGATAGACAATAAGCAATACAAGCTGTCTTTATATGCCGATGACCTATTGCTCCATCTAACTTCCCCTACCATCTCTTTCCCGTCAGTACTTAAAGAACTTGAGCAATTTGGGTTGGTGAGCAACTTTAAAGTAAATTACACGAAATCGGAAGCCCTTAATCTAACACTAGCGCTCGGAGAGGTAGACAGACTCAAAGCTAATTTCTCTTTCAAATGGCAGGCGACCACTATCAAATATCTCGGGATACAGATCCCTAATGACCTAACTAAGATATACGACCTGAATTATGCCCCGTTGATGAATAAGACGCTGAACGATCTTAAAAAATATGACAGAAAGTCCCTGTCCTGGTTCGGACGAATGGGCGTGCTCAAAATGGATGTCTTGCCCCGCTTTCTATACGTGTTCCAAACAGCCCCCATAGCGCCCCCCAACAGTTTTTTTAAAATTCTGAGGTCTGCGTTCCTCAAATTTGTTTGGGGGGTCTCCAAGCCTCGCATTCGTCACGACACTTTGTCCCGCAGCAAAGCAAAAGGAGGGGTGGGACTACCTGACTTAAAGCTCTACCACGCAGCAGCGGTCCTCTTAAGGACCCTAGATTGGGCTCATCATACTTCAAGTAAGATGTGGGTCACTGTCGAGAAAAAGTTGTCGCCCTTCCCACTGGTCTCTCTCCCTTGGGTAAGTCCTCAGCCCAAACGCATTCTTAGAAAATTACCTCTTTTAGCACAGCACTTTTTTACAGTATGGGACAAATTGACCTCAAGACCTCAGCTAGCCCAACGCCCGGGTCCTCTGACCCTGATTATCGGGAACCCGGACTTCACGCCCGGGATGGGGGTTTCGTCCTTCCTGGGCTGGCAGGCTGCGTCAGATCCGAGGCTACGACACATCATGGGGGGAGCGGGCCTGCCAACACTGGAAGAGATCAGAGCGCAATGCCCCGGGGTGCGCGTGTCATGGATCCTTTATAGACAACTAGCTCACTACGTATCCTCCCACCGCCTGAGTGGCGTGAGGGATTGCCCATTGTCCGAGCTGGAACGGCTTCTCTCCTCTGTGTCGCCCATACCCCATGCCCTCTCTGTTCTGTACCATGCTCTATTGAATAGCACGCATCCGGATGCTCCGGGGTACGTGGCCAGATGGGAAAAAGAGCTAGATAGATCCATCTCTGAGGAGGACCTTGCCAAAATATTTAGCCTGACGCATAAATCAGCACTGGAGGGGGCGGCACAGGAGAGAGGCTTCAAGATCATATCAAGATGGTATAGATGCCCGTCCGACATCAATAAGTACGCACCTCAGGCTTCAAGCAGTTGCTGGCGGTGCCTGGCAGAAGAGGGGACCATGACCCATATCTGGTGGGGGTGCCCAGCCATCACCTCCTTCTGGGACGGGGTCCTTGGCATATACGCAGAGGCGACGGGCATCATGGTGAACAACTCACCCCAATTAACCCTCCTCTCCTTAGTGGAGGACTCTATATCGCAATACAAAAAAGGATTGCTCAGGCACTTCCTAACGGCGGCGCGGGCCGTAATACCCAGACACTGGAAGACCCGTGAAGCCCCCCCCCCCCCCTAGCAGAATGGGTCGTGGAGCTAGAACGTATTAGACGTATGGAGGAGCTCATCCTTAGCGATAAGGGTCTGGCAGAGAAGTATGCCACGACTTGGGCTTGCTGGATTGATCTTCGAGACTCAGACCGTTTCCAGACAATAATCCAGTGACCCCGGTGGCAGAGGCAACCACTCGACCATATTTTGGCAATCACAAGGTTGGATCGTGGAGGCAAAACAGAAGTTATGTATTGGTCCAGCAGAGGACACTTCCTTCCCCACTCTTCCCCTCCCCTTCTTCCCTCCCACCCTTTTACCTTCCCCACTTCCCTTCTAACTTCTCTTCTCCTCTCTTCCTTACCCTTCTCTCTCCCATCTCTATGGGTAGTCTTTCTCTATTCTGTCTTGCGTTCTGATTTCTGCTCTACTTAGTTACATCCCCTTTGACAAACAGAAACAGCGCACTGGCAGTGAACAGCTACACAGACATAAATGAAACGCTGTGACAAGAATTGGAGATGATGTCATATTTATTTGGAAGATACAATGTTGTTTTCCTTTGTTCTTTCTTCTTTTTGTTATGTCTTCCGGTTTGTTGTATGACACCTGCGCGTGTCTATGTTCCTTCTTTTATTCAATCTTCTGCAATAAAAACAGATTAAACTAAAGGCTCATAACATGCAGTAGGTGCAGGTAGGATGATTTTTAATGTGAGCAATCTGTATGTACAGAATTGTATGAATAAGATATGTTCTTATTCAGGGTGAAGGGTGAAGGTCTGCTTTAAAGCTGAATGGATTAGAGCATCAAAAGACAGTCCCATACACTCCAGAGCAAAATGAGGTAGCTGAAAGAAAGAACAGAACTCCGACTGAAATGATGAAATGTATACTGACAGACTCTGGACTACCACAAAAATACTGGGGTGAGGCAGCAATGACAATGACTTATTTGCAAAACAGACTCTCCGTATGAACTATGACACAATGAGAAACCAAGTGTAAAACACCTAAGAGCTTTTGGATGCAAAGCATTCTTCTACATTCCAAAGGAAAAACGCACCAAACTTCAAAACAGAGCATTTGCAGGAATCTTTGTTCTTATTCAGGGTGAAGGTCCGCTTTAATCCTTCATGTGATAGGATAGGTGTATGTGAGTTTTTTATGTTCTTTTTAGTTTTTACACTAAAGCTTAGACTTTAGCTGCTTTCCTTGATATTTTATATGGAAAGTCCAGCCAGACAGCCCATTTTTGGTTCACCCTGGCTCTGCCACCCCACCCTCATGCCACAGCCCACCACACAATGTTATTTTGGTCAACCAAAGTAAACAAGATATATAGGCTGGAATATCTCACCTCCTTTCTTTAGAAGATATATGGCTGGAAGCAGGGGTGGACGGGACATAGGGTGACCCGGGACAATGCTTTGGGGCCAGCTGGGCTGCTGCTTTTAACACCCATATTCAATCCCCTGTACCCAGCCCCACTGTACCCACAAACCAAAGAATCCCATCCCCCAATGCTATAGCCCCGGCATCATGGTTATGGGGGGGGGGGGGCAGCAGGGATGTCTCGTGCTGGCCATAGACTGATAAAATCCTTAACTGATTTTTGGCCTCAGTCCGCCACTGCCTGGAAGATCTTACCTCCTTTCTTTGGAAGATATATGGCTGGAAGATCTCAATACTAATGACAAGTGTATTCAGACATGGTATAGATGGATCAAATTCATGAGCTCCCTTGAGAATACTGTAAGACCTTATAGTCATAGTTGAAGCTTCAATGTTTTGCTTATTTCTCCTCTCCAATGGGCAACCCCTCTTTTTTCTTTTCTGTGATGAAATCTAGCCAGAAGAAATTTGCCTAGCATTAGAAGACAAGGATGACCTGTGGTAGCCCCAGGAAAACTTGGGTCACAGCCTGGCTTCATCAACAAATTGGTCCATCACCCACAGCCTGTCCTACTCACCAATAGCCTGGCTTCATCACCCGAAGAATGGTCCATCACAAACAACCTGTCCTACTCACCAACAGCCTGGCTTCATCACCTACAGATTGCTCCATCACCCACAACCTGGCTTCATCACCCAAAGATTGGTCCATCACCCACAGCCTGGCTTCATCACCCACAGACTGGTCCATCACCCACATATTGGTCCATAACCCATAGCCTGCCCTACTCACCCACAGCCTGTCCTCCTCACCCACATCCTGTCCTCCTTATGCACAGCTTGGCTTTATCACCCACAGATTGGTCCATCACCCACAGCCTGTCTCCTCACCCACAGCCTGGCTTCATCACCCACATATTGGTCCATCACCCACAACCTGTCCTCCTCACCCACAGCCTGGCTTCATCACCCACAGCCTGGCTTCATCACCTACAGATTGGTCCATCACAAACAGCCTGTCCTACTCACCAATGTCCTGGCTTCATCACCCACAGATTGGTCCATCACCCACAGCCTGGCTTCATCACCTACAGATTGGTCCACCATCCACAATCTGGCAAAGCCTCCGCCAGCCTCGCTACATCTCTTCGCCGCAGGAGCAGCCCCACTACCTGTCACGTCTTAAGCCGCAGGAGCGGCTATCCACCCCCAGCTGAGCCTCCGCCGGCCACGCTACATCACTCTGCCGCTAAAGCGGCCATACCCAGCAGCATGTATAAAGCCGCATAAACGGCTGGCCCGCCGGCCACGCTACATCTCTTTACCGCTCAAGCGGCACACACCCCTAACACATATCAAAGCCGCAGGAGTGGCTGGCCTGCCGGCCACGCTACATCTCCTCGCCGCTGACAGCGGCTACACATTTCAGCATTCATTAAAGCCGCAGCAGCTACCACTACACATACCCTACCTACCTATTATATACAGGGCAAAGCATAAGCCTTCTAACAAGAACTTATCTCTACCTGTGCTAATTATTTCTCCTACTAACCTTATTTCCATCCATAGCGCACCTAATACTTACCTTTCTCCTAGAACAACTATAGGATCAGGATAAGTAAACACCCACTTCAATCTGGCTTCATCACCCAAAGATTGGTCCATCACCCACAGCCTGGCTTCATCACCCACAGATTGGTCCATCACCCACAACCTGACTTCATCACCTACAGACTGATTCATAACCCACAGCCTGGCTTCATCACCCACAGCCTGTCATCCTCACCCACAGCCTGGCTTCATCACCCGCAGATTGGTCCATCACCCACAGCTTGGCTTCATCACCCACAGCTTGGCTTCATCACCCACATATTGGTCCATCACCCACAACCTGTCCTCCTCACCCAGAGCCTGGGTTCCTCACCCACAGCCTGGTTCTTCACCCACAGCCTGGCTTCATCACCCACATATTGGTCCATCACCCACAACCTGTCCTCCTCACCCACAGCCTGGCTTCATCACCCGCAGATTGGTCCATCTCCCACAGCCAGGCTTCATCACCCACAGATTGGTCCATCACCCACAGCCTGGCTTCATCACCCACAGATTGGTCCATCACCCACAGCCTGGCTTCATCACCCACAGATTGGTCCAGCACCCACAACCTGGCTTCATCACCCACAGATTGGTCCATCAACCACAGCCTGGCTTCATCACCCACAGATTGGTCCATCACCCACAGCCTGGCTTCATCACCCACAGATTGGTCCATAACCCACAGCCTGTTCTACTCACCCACAGCCTGGCTTCATCACCCGCAGATTGGTCCATCTCCCACAGCCAGGCTTCATCACCCACAGATTGGTCCATCACCCACAGCCTGGCTTCATCACCCACAGATTGGTCCAGCACCCACAACCTGGCTTCATCACCCACAGATTGGTCCATCACCCACAGCCTGGCTTCATCACCTACAGATTGATCCATCACCCACAACCTGGCTTCATCACCGACAGATTGGTCCAGCACCCACAGCCTTGCTTCATCACCCACAGATTGGTCCATCACCCACAGCCTGGCTTCATCACCCACAGATTGGTCCATAACCCACAGCCTGCCCTACTCACCCACAGCCTGTCCCCCTCACCCACAGCCTGGCTTTATCGCCCACAGATTGGTCCATCATCCACAGCTTGGCTTCATCACCCACAGCCTGGCTTCCTCACCCACAGCCTGGCTTCCTCACCCACAGCTTGGCTATATCACCCACATATTGGTCCATCACCCGCAACCTGTCCTCCTCACCCACAGCCTGGCTTCCTCACCCACAGCCTGGCTTCCTCACCCACAGATTGGTCCATCACCCACAGCCTGTCCTCCTCACCCACAGCCTGGCTTCATCACCCACAGATTGTTCCATCACCCACAGCCTGTCATACTCACAAACAGTCTGGCTTCATCACCCACATCCTGGGTCCACAAATCACAGTCTTGGCTGATTATCCACAGCCTTGTTCCATCACCCACAGCCTGTCCTCCTCACCCACAGCCTGGGTCTTTTACTCACAATGCAGGCCCATCAACCATGACCTAGGTCCTACACCCAAAGGCTGTGTCATCACCCACAATCTAAGACCATCATCCACACTTTGGGTCTATCACATACAACCTCTTTGTTTCACCCACAGCCTAAGTCCATCACTTACAGCCTGGGTCTATTACCCTCAGCAGTGTCCATTATCCACAGCTTGAGTTTATCTTTCAAAGGCCTAAGCCATCACCCACAGCCTGGCTTTGTCACCCACAGTCCAGGTCCATTGCTCACAATGGTCTTGGTCAATTATCCAAAGTCTTGGTCCATCACCCACAGCCTGGGTCTATCACCCACAGCCCAGGCCCATCAATCACAATCTAGACTCCACACACAAAGGCTGTGTCATCACCCACTGTCTAGGACCATCACCCACATTTTGGGTCCATCGCGCACAACCTGGTTGCTTCACCCACAGCCTATGTCCATCACTTACAGCCTGGGTCTACCACCCTCAGTAGTGTCCATTACCCACAGCTTGAGTCCATCTTTCAAAGGCCTAGTCCATCACCCACAGCTTGGCTTTATCACCCACAATCCAGGTCCGTCGCTCACAGTCTTGGTCAATTATCCAAAGCCTTGGTTCATCACCCACAGCCTGGGTCTATCAACCACAGCCCAGGCCCATCAACCACAACCTAGGTCCTACACCCAAGGGCTGTGTCATCACCCATAGTCTGAGACCATCACCCACACTTTGGTCCATCACCCACAACCTGGTTGCTTCACCCACAGCCTGGGACTACCACCCTTAGCTGTGTCCATTAACCACAGTCCACCATACATGGAGTTCATACACCACAGCCTGGCTCAATTACCCACCACATTATTATTCATAGCTAGGGCCGGCTGAAGTGTGGTGGAGGCCCCTGGGCACAAAATATAGTGGAGGCCTCAGATACAGTATTTTTTCCTTTACATAATAGTCCAGCCAAAAAAAACCTGATTGGTGGTTGGGCACCCGCCCACTTACTGGAACGTTTGATCGAGTCCCTTGTGCCACCCTTGTGCGGGTGCGTGCTGCTCGGGAACTCCTGCTTTGCCATTCTGGGTGGGTGGGGGGTAGTGTAGTCACTCAGCTGGTCCAGCAGGAAACAGTTCCCTGCATTGAGCTGCCAGCGGCTGTGCTTGGTGGCTTATGTGCAGTGACAGCTCTGCACCCATCACTGTAGCGTTGCTGCCGGCGGCTTCGTTGCTCTAGCCTCTCCGTCCTGCCCTGTGGTGGCTTTGGCTGCAGGTTTCCAAAATAAAAAAAGCCTTGCCCAGGCTCACCCCCACTGCCGCCGATAGCTTTGTTGCCAGCCCATCAGACCAAAGATTGAAAAGCCTTCTGTACCAGACCATAAGCCAAAGGCTGGTGGAGGCCGCCGTGGCAGGGCAAGTGGTGGAGGCCCCGGGGCATGTCTCTCTTACGTCCCCCTCATAATCCGGCCCTGCCCATAGCCTTGGTCTATCTCAAATAGACAGGGTTCATCCATCCCAGAATCTGGATCCAAAAGTGTGCCGGCCCCGCCCTTCCGCAGTCTAATGTATGGCTGAGCGTGAATATGACATAAGCTGTCTCACTGGTCAGGAACTTGACAGCACAGTTCCAAGACAAACTCTACATCAGTGTACGGGGTCGTGGCTCGCTGATTTAGACAGTTCTGCAATCCAGCGGCAAAGTGACCAACTCGATTACAGGAACCCATCAGAACCCTCTAACACTGCCTTATGTGCACCCTCTTCTGCCATGGGCACATGTACATTAGCTGGGCCCTATGCTGGAGTTATGTATGTATTCAGGACCAGCTCTAGGTATATGTGGGCCCTTGGATGACAGAGTCACAGTGGGCCCCTTTACATTGTGTCGTGACCCACATGTCGGTAAAGCCACAGATGTGGTGCATATTGCCACTTGTTGCTGCTCCACCTTAAAGTGGACCAACACCCTCCACTGATCGGCCCGGGAATCTATAAGATTCCCGGACCCATCAGTCCCCTGACTGCGGGGCACCCCGATCAGATTGGTCCATCACCCACAATCTGGCTTCATCACCCACAGCCTGGCTTCCTCACCCACAACCTGTCCTCCTCACCCACAGCCTGGCTTCCTCACCCACAGCCTGGCTTCCTCACCCACAACCTGTCCTCCTCACCCACAGCCTGGCTTCCTCACCCACAACCTGTCCTCCTCACCCACAGCCTGACTTCCTCACCCACAACCTGTCCTCCTCACCCACAACCTGGCTTCCTCACCCACAGCCTGGCTTCCTCACCCACAACCTGTCCTCCTCACCCACAGCCTGGCTTCCTCACCCACAGCCTGGCTTCCTCACCCACAACCTGTCCTCCTCACCCACAGCCTGGCTTCCTCACCCACAACCTGTCCTCCTCACCCACAGCCTGACTTCCTCACCCACAACCTGTCCTCCTCACCCACAGCCTGACTTCCTCACCCACTGCCTGGCTTCCTCACCCACAGCCTGGCTTCCTCACCCACAGCCTGGCTTCCTCACCCACAGCCCTGCTTCCTCACCCACTGCCTGGCTTCCTCACCCACAGCCTGGCTTCCTCACCCACAGCCTGGCTTCCTCACCCACAGCCCTGCTTCCTCACCCACAGCCTGGCTTCCTCACCCACAGCCTGGCTTCCTCACCCACAGCCTGGCTTCCTCACCCACAGCCCTGCTTCCTCACCCACTGCCTGGCTTCCTCACCCACAGCCCTGCTTCCTCACCCACAGCCTGGCTTCCTCACCCACAGCCTGGCTTCCTCACCCACAGCCTGACTTCCTCACCCACTGCCTGGCTTCCTCACCCACAGCCTGACTTCCTCACCCACAGCCTGGCTTCCTCACCCACAGCCTGGCTTCCTCACCCACAGCCTGGCTTCCTCACCCACAGCCTGGCTTCCTCACCCACAGCCTGGCTTCCTCACCCACAGCCTGGCTTCCTCACCCACAGCCTGGCTTCCTCACCCACAGCCTGGCTTCCTCACCCACAGCCTGGCTTCCTCACCCACAACCTGTCCTCCTCACCCACAGCCTGGCTTCCTCACCCACAGCCTGGCTTCCTCACCCACAGCCCTGCTTCCTCACCCACAGCCTGGCTTCCTCACCCACAGCCTGGCTTTATCACCCGCAGATAGGTCCATCACCCACAACCTGTCCTCACCCACAGCCTGGCTTCCTCACCCACAGCCTGACTTCCTCACCCACTGCCTGGCTTCCTCACCCACAGCCTGGCTTCCTCACCCACAGCCTGGCTTCCTCACCCACAGCCTGGCTTCCTCACCCACAGCCTGGCTTCCTCACCCACAGCCTGGCTTCCTCACCCACAGCCTGGCTTCCTCACCCACAACCTGGCTTCCTCACCCACAGCCTGGCTTCATCACCCACAGCCTGGCTTCCTCACCCACAGCCTGGCTTCCTCACCCACAGCCCTGCTTCCTCACCCACAGCCTGGCTTTATCACCCGCAGATAGGTCCATCACCCACAACCTGTCCTCACCCACAGCCTGGCTTCCTCACCCACAGCCTGACTTCCTCACCCACTGCCTGGCTTCCTCACCCACAGCCTGGCTTCCTCACCCACAGCCTGGCTTCCTCACCCACAGCCTGGCTTCCTCACCCACAGCCTGGCTTCCTCACCCACAACCTGGCTTCCTCACCCACAGCCTGGCTTCATCACCCACAGCCTGGCTTCCTCACCCACAGCCTGGCTTCATCACCCACAGCCTGGCTTCCTCACCCACAGCCTGGCTTCCTCACCCACAACCTGGCTTCCTCACCCACAACCTGTCCTCCTCACCCACAGCCTGGCTTTATCACCCGCAGATAGGTCCATCACCCACAGCCTGGTTCCTCACCCACAGCCTGGCTTCATCAGTCAAAATCCTGGGTGTTGGTCCACTTTAATGGGGGCAAAGCCCAGGATTTTGACTAACCTGGTTTTTGATCTTTTCCCCCGTGCACCCCGATCAGGATGCCCCGCTGTATGAAACCCCCCAGATTGTCAATGTCAACTCACCTCTTCTCTGTTCTATGGCGCATGCGCGGGCGCTCGTCCAATCAGCGCGCTCGGAGCCACTGACACGTTGTCTAAGGTGAGCGGCTCCGAGCGCGCTGGTGGCTGCATCCCCCGAGAGCGTGCCCATGCCGCCCAATCACAAATGCCTGGTGCGGACACGCTCCTGGCTAGAGGGATGGCGGGGATGCGGACGCGGCTCGTTGGACTGGGAAACAAGGTAAGTGAACGGGGCGACCTGGGGTTTCACACAGCGGGGCATCCCCATTTTGGAAACAAAAGAATGAATAGAAGGAATGACAGAAAGAAGGAATGAGAGAGGAAGAAAGGAATAAAGAAAGAAATGACAAATAAATAACGTAAAAGAAAGAAAAAATAAAATGAAGGACAGAAAGAAGGAATGAGAAAGGAAGAAATAAATAATGACAGAAATGACAAATAAATAAGGAAGACATGACAGAAAGAGAGAGAAAGAAAGGACTAATTATTAAAAGAAGAAGTGACAGAAGGAATGGCAGAAAGCAGGAATGAAAGAGGAAGAAAGGAATAAAGAAAGAAATGACAAATAAATAACATAAAAGAAAGAAAAAATAAAAGGAAGGACAGAAAGAAGGAATGAGAAAGAATAAAGGAAAGACGAATAAATAAATAAATAAATAAAAACAGGGAATGACCGAAAAAAAAAGGAAGAAAATGACACAGAAAGGAAAAAAAAGGAACAAGAAAAGAAGGAAATAAACAAAAGAAGTAATGATAAAAAGAAAAAAGAAACAACAAAGTAAGAAAAAAAAAGTGAAATAAAGAAACGAATGAGAAAAAGAAAGTGGAAATGACATTGAAAGAAAAAAGAAAAGATGCAATGACAAATAAAAAAAAAAAGGAATGAGAAAGAAACAGAAGAAGGTGAAAGTGAAACAAAAGATAAGAAGGATTGACAAAGAAAACGTGTGAAAGAAAGAAAGAGCCATTGGGAAGAGATATGTCACATGATCACTATGTGATGTGGGTCCCCGGCACCTGCCCTGCTATGCCCAGTGCTGACGCCGGCCGTGTGTGTATTGTGGACTGAAGTTACATTGCAGGTTGGATGGCTTTAGACCTCATCACGCAGATGAGGAGGCTGATTCATCACTAACGCCAGGCAGCGACAGATGAGCGTCTGTAGCAGGAATTTTCAGAGCGCCCACTAGTAGTCGCAGTGCTCGGCCGTGGGTCGCTACTTTATAGCGACTCAGTCGCTGTTCAGTAATGTTGAATACATTGTGAGGAGTCGCTATTTGACCAGTACAGCGCTGTATGGGAGCGCATGTTAGCGACTGCTCATAGCGACCGACTCACACCATATTCAGGAAAAAAACTGCCTCACAAATCTCTGGCGCTGAAATATGCTTCTCTGAAGCCCAGAGCGCAGGAGGCGGTGTGATTAAAGTCTGTTTTCCAGCATCTATCCACTAGTAACAAAGCGAAAACATATGGAATTACATTGTAACAACATTGTAACATGAACACTTTAATGGCAGAGCTGTGATGTCATTTCTGAGGAAATATATAAAAAATGAAAAAATTATGAAAAAACTGCTTATTCAATGTCAGGAGAGGTCACAGAATTATTTGAGATTTTTTTGAAAAAAAAAAACAAGCAAAAACCCGTTTAAAGAGAAGAAAAGGATCGTCCATTGAAATGTATGGGAGAGCGACAGGTAGCGAGAGGTCATACCTGGCGCTGTGCAAGGCTGAACGCTGGCGCTGTTCGCTGAGGCTGTGAAAATGATGAATCAGACGCTACATGGCGCTATCCCAGTCGCTAAACAGATTCTGCTTGATAAATGTGTAATTGCTGCCGTGTCCGGCGTTCACCAGTCGCTATCTGTCGCTACCTCTCATTAACCAGCCGCTACCTGACGCTATCCCTTCTTAAATAAGGGCCTTAGTGAAAGTGAAATGCAGGCTCACTTATCTCTTATTGGAACGCTGCACAGCATGGTGTGTTTTATAGTCCTGCAGACATAGGGGCGTGTCTATGGAAATGAGGGGGAGCGGGAGAGAGAGGAATTGGGGGATATACATTACATATACATCATCCGCCGGATGTGACCTGCGAGATCCTGAAACACAATCACCGCATGCCTCCAGCTTCTCCATTATACTGGCTCAGCTCCTCGCTGGCGCTAAACAGCAGCACAACGCTGCCCCCTGCTGGACATCCCACTCTCACATATAGGCCTCGATTCAATAAAGGTAGAAAAGAATTCTCATGGAAGTAAAAGATTCAATTCATGAGAAAAAAGCCTGAGAATATCACTGTTACTGAATCACCAGATAAAAAGACAATGAAAGTCAATGGCAGCTTTTACTACAGTGTAGAAAGGAGGAAACACTTCTCTATGTTTCTTAGGAGTAAAAAAGTGCCATTGACTTTCATTGTCTTCTTATCCGGTGATTCAGTAACAGGGACATTCTCAGGCTTTTTCTCATGAACTGAATCTTTTACTTCCATGAGAATTCTTTTCTACCTTTATTGAATCGAGGCCATAGTGTGCCTGTAATAACAGAACCATGGCAGTAAAAGGAAGTAAGCAAGTCATGTTTCTTGATAATGAACCGCGGCGTAACTAAGAGGCCGATTCATTAACAGCGGCAGGTAGCGACAGTTGAGCGACTGTAGCGGCATTTTCAGAGCGCCCGCTAGTAGTCGCTGTGCTTGGCCGTTGTTCGGTAGTTGATAGCGACTCAGTCGGTTTGCCGTAATGTTGAATATTGGGTGAGGAATCGCTATTTGACAGGTTCCGCGCTGTATGGGTGCGCATGATAGCGACTGGCCATAGCGACAGGCTCCCACCATATTCATTAAAAAATCACGCTCAAAAAATTCTCGCGCTGTGAAATGCTTGTTTAAACCCCAGAGCGCTGGCGGCGATGGGTTAAAAGTAGTTTTTTAACCCCCAAACAACCATATTTTTGGAAACCAAAAAAAAACACGTTTTTTAAAATAATTTAGTAATATGAATACATTAATATCAGACCTGTAATATCAATTCTGTACAATTTTTTTTTTCCCTTAACCTCCTTAGCGGTGATCCCGAGCGTGACTCGGGGTTAATTTGCGCTGTAAGTAGCGGTAACCCCGAGTCACGCTCGGGATCTATTTGGCAGAGGAGCAGGGCGGCGCAGTCTCCTTACCTTCTCCCTGCGATCCAGCGATGTCCCCGCTGCGATCGCAGGTGAGAGCCACGGCTGCGGCGTCCGTCGCACTTCCGGGTTCCGTCTCTGTGAGCCGCAGAGGCTCATAGGGGCAGAGCCGTGCGTCAGAGACAAATGTAATGGTAACGCTTTCGTTACCATTACATTTGCCTCTATCATAACGCCAGGGGGGTTAAAAAAATTATCTAACATGGCAGAAGTGGTCACAGAATTTTTCACATTTAAAAAAAAAAACATTAATAACAATTAATTATGAATATTTAAAGATTGTTCCATTGAAATGCATTGGAGAGCGCCAGGTAGCGAGAGGTCATACCTGTCGCTGTTCAAGGTCGCTCGCTGGCGCTGTGGGGTGAGGCTGGAATAATGATGAATGAGTCGCTATATGGCGCTCTGTCAGTCGCTAAGCAGGATTGGCTTGATAAATGTGTGATTGTGGTGGGGAGCCGGCGTTCTCGTGGCGGTGCCCGTTATTACCGTTCGCTCACCATTCGCTACCTGTCGCTATCCCTTCATAAATAAGGGCCTAAATATGACGGGGCCCTGGTGCATGTATCTATTGCTGCATAAGGTAGGTATAGTGGCCTAGGGCCACACTTTCAGGCTGATTCATTACTAGCGCCAGGTACCTGCAGATGAGCGTCTGTAGCGAGGCGCTAGTAGTCATTGTGATGGATTATGAGTCGCTGTAACATTGCGCCTCTCTGTCGCTGGCCAGCATTGATGAATTCGATATGTTAGTCGCTCTAACACCAGTACAGCGCTGTATGGGAGCGAATGTTAGCGACTGGTCAGCGCGACCGACTCACACCATATTCATCAATAAAACAGCCTCACACAGTGCCAGCGCTCAAAATTGTGTTGCTGTAGCCCGGAGCGCCAGACGCTGTTTGATTAAAGTCTGTTTTTGAACACGTATCCACCAGTAACAAAGCGAAAACATATGGAATTACATTGTTATTACATTGTGAAAATTTAATACCAGACCTGTAATGACAATTCTGCATAAACATATCAAAAATCAAAAATGACTTTTTCTAGGCCAGGAGAGGTCACACAATGATTTGATAATAATTAAAACTAAATAAATAAAATAAAACCCTGCTTAAAGAGAAGAAAAGTAATGTCCATTGAAATGTATGGGAGAGCGACAGGTAATACCAGGCTCTGGAAGCTAGAGCACCGGCGGTGTACGCTGAGTCATCTGTGATGATGAATCGGTCGCTACATGGCGCTGTTAGAGTCGCTCACCAGAATTGCTTTGATAAATGTGGTATTGCGCACAGCACCCGGCGGTCACCGCTCTCTACCTGCCGCTACCTGCCGCTGCCGGTCGTTACATGTCGCTATGGCTTGATGAATAAACTCCTGGTTTTAGACGGGGGAGGCTGATTCCTCATTAGCGGCAGGTAGCGACAGATGAGCGTCTGTAGCGGCATTTTCAGAGCGCCGCTAGTAGTCGCAGTGCTCGGCCGTGGGTCGCTAGTTCTTAGCGACTCAGTCGCTGTTCAGTAATGTTGAATACATTGTGAGGAGTCGCTGTTTGACCAGTACAGCGCTGTATGGGAGCGCATGTTAGCGACTGCTCATAGCCACCGACTCACACCATATTCAGCAAAGAAACAGCTTCACAAATCTCTGGCGCTGTAAAATACTTCTCTGAAGCCCAGAGCGCAGGAGGCGGTGTGATTAAAGTCTGTTTTTCAGCATCTATCCACCAGTAACAAAGTGAAAACATATGGAATTACATTGTAACAACATTGTAACATGAACACTTTAATGGCAGAGCTGTGATGTCATTTCTGAAGAAATATATAAAAAATTTAAAAAATGTGAAAAAACTGCTTATTCAATGTCAGGAGAGGTCACAGAATTATTTGTGATTTTTGGGGAAAAAAAAACCCAGTTAAAGAGCAGAAAAGGTTCATCCATCGAAATGTATGGGAGAGCGACAGGTAGCGAGAGGTCATATCTGGCGCTGTGCAAGGCTGAACGCCGGCGCTGTTCGCTGAGGCTGTGAAAATGATGAATCGGACGCTACATGGCGCTATCCCAGTCGCTAAACAGATTCTGCTTGATAAATGTGTAATTGCGTGCCGTGTCCGGTGTTCACCAGGCGCTACCTGTCGCTACCTCTCATTAACCAGGCCTTACCTGTCGCTATCCTTTCTTAAATAACCCCCAAAGTATGGCCTGAGGTAAAACTAAACGTGGGGCCCCAAGTTTCCCTATGCCAGGTGCCTATAATCCTGTCCCACAAGCCCAGGTCCTATACAGCTTTCCTACAGGCACAGTCCTTGCTTTTCTCCCCAGTCCAAGTCCTTTTCAAGAGGAACAAAAGCCAGCCCTGCCTGTAAAAGGCGTTCCTCCTCTGCGGGGCTTCATCATTTGGGATGGGATCATGTGAAACCCCAATGAATGGGCACAATTCTTACCGGGCCGGCGTTCCCATGGCACCTCTCTAGTGTCTGTGGTCACCAGCAGGATATAAATGGCCGGCGCTGGCATGAACAGCCGAGGGGCGGCCATCTTACTGTAGCCCCTAATAAGGGGAATGAAGGATCTTAGTTATGAGGAAAGATTACGAGAATTAAATCTGTTTAGTCTTGAGAGGAGACGACTGAGGGGGGACATGATTAACTTCTATAAATATATAAATGGTCCATACAACCATGCACGTTGGCTGGGGGAGTGCGGGAGCTCCTTGATCCTTCCCCCGACCTCTCCTCCCCCTCCCCCCTCAACCTTCTCCCCCTCCCCCCCGAGTCCTTTGTTTCTCCTCCCTTTAGACCACGATCCTAAAAGGTTTTCATTAACCCTTTCCCAGGGGCAGACTGGCGGCCATAGGGCGTACTGGGCAATATCCCGGTAGGCCGGTGCCAGGGAAGGCCACGACCCTGTAAAAAACATATGCTGGAGGCTGAAGGGTGGGCAGTGCGGGCGGCCTGCCCGTCCTGTCGTTGCCTCCGCCGCCGCTCTCACAAACACACACACATTCATGCATACCGGCACTTCCTGGCTGTTGCACGCTGGTCGGTGGGCATCAATGGGCGGCGTCCATTGTTTTCATTGGACGCCCGCCATATGGGGCACGCCCACTCACCAGCGTGCAACAGCCAGGAAGTGCCGGTAAGCATGAATGTGTGTGTGTGTTTGTGAGTGTATGAGAGCGGCGCCGGTGGTGGAGGCGTCAGGAACAGCAGCGACAGGAGGACGGGAACCAGCGGTAAGTGTGTGGGTATGTGAGGGTCGTGGCGGGGTGGGGGGGAGGAGGGAGTGGGGGATGCCTGTCACTGGCTGTATTGAGGGATGCCCCCTTGATTGTATTGAGGGATGCCCCCACTGGCAGTAATGGGGGATGCCCCCACTGGCTGTAATGGGGGATGCCCTCACTGGCTGTATTGAGGGATGCCCCCACTGGCTGTATTGAGGGATGCCCCCTCTGGTTGTATTGAGGGATGCCTCCACTAGCTGTATTGAGGGATGCCCCCACTGGGTGTATTGAGGGATACCCCCACTGGGTGTATTGAGGGATACCCCCACTGGCTGTACTGAGGGATGCCCCCACTGGTTGCATTGAGGGATGCCCCCACTAGCTGTATTAAGGGATGCCCCCACTGGCTGTATTGAGGGATGCCCCCTCTGGTTGTATTGAGGGATGCCTCCACTAGGTGTATTGAGGGATGCCCCCACTGGGTGTATTGAGGGATACCCCCACTGGGTGTATTGAGGGATACCCCCACTGGCTGTACTGAGGGATGCCCCCACTGGTTGCATTGAGGGATGCCCCCACTAGCTGTATTTAGGGATGCCCCCACTGGCTGTATTGAGGGATGTCCCCACTAGCTGTATTGAGGGATGCCGCCACTGGTGGTATTGAG
The DNA here is from genome assembly GCA_027917425.1 of Gastrophryne carolinensis. Taxonomy (NCBI): domain Eukaryota; kingdom Metazoa; phylum Chordata; class Amphibia; order Anura; family Microhylidae; genus Gastrophryne; species Gastrophryne carolinensis. Next base: position 21,936,127 of record CM051234.1, on the reverse strand, counting down.
GGATGCCGCCACTGGTGGTATTGAGGGATGCCCCCACTGGCTGTATTTAGGGATGCCGCCACTAGCTGTATTGAGGGATGCCTACACTATCTGTATTGAGGGATGCCGCCACTGGCTGTATTGAGGGATGCCCCCACTAGCTGTACTGAGAGATGCCCCCACTGGCTGTACTGAGAGATGCCCCCACTGGTTGTATTGAGGGATGCTCCCACTAGCTGTATTGAGGTATGCCCCCACTGGCTGTATTGAGGGATGCCCCCACTGGCTGTATTGAGGGATGCCCCCACTAGCTGTATTGAGGGATGCCGCCACTGCCTGTACTGAGGGATGCCCCCACTGCCTTTAATGAGGGATGCCCCTCAATAACTGTAATGTAGGGATCCCCCTCATTGCCCATAATGGAAGATGCGGCAACGCGCATGTTTGGGATGCCCCTCACTTGCTGTAATGAGGGATGCTACTTACTGGATGTAATGAGGGATACCGCTCACTCACTGCCTATAATGGGATGATTCTGCACACTGCGTTTGTAATGGGTTTAAGCACACCATTTGGTTCAGAATATTTTCTTTCTTATTCTTGTTCTTTAAACCCTGTGTGCTTGTTATGGAACAAAAAGTGACATTAAGACACTATACCGGGCCAGGAACAGTGCAGCAGGGCCGGCGTGACCCAGAAAGTCCCGGGCCGTTTTTTAGCCCCAGTCCGCCCCTGCCCTTTCCCGTTAGCGTACTTGACCAAGTCTGCAAATCCTGCGGGCTCACATGCGCCGGTGCGGACCGTGGGGGCCGGGATCTCGCGACCTGCACGGCCCCAGAATGGACATAGCCATGTCTCAGGTCAAGCAGGTCATGTGAAGATGTCGAATGTCCTTAACTTTGCCATTTACTTCATCGCTCTGTATGCATTGTGGATTGTTAAAACATCAGCATGATCTGTGTGTAACCTCATGCAATGTAGAATGTTAGTTTTTCCTTTTATCTCCCCTGCGCGGGATGGCGTTATAATGCATACGTTTCAAATATCTGCACTGTTGAAAACTTAAAGCTTTAATAAAAATATTGAAACAAAAAATAAATGGCCCATACAAAAAATATGGGGGGACACTATTTCAGGTAAAATCCTCTCTAAAGACAAGGGCGCTCCCTCCCTTCCACTGGAAAAAAAGAAATTTAGTCTCCAGAGGCGACAATCGTTTTTACCATAAGAACTATAAATCTATGGAATAGCCTCCCACAGAAGCTTGTCACAGCATCAACCGCTGACAGCTTCAAAAAAAGATTAGATGCTTATTTAGAAGAAAATATCAGTTACTATTAGCTGTTATCAGTAAAAAAAAAAAGCTTCCCCTATAAAATAAAAAATAACTTCTCCTACCCAGAGAACGGTTAACACAGCTATTCTGCTCTGTCCCTTCTAAAGAGGGTCCTACTCAGCCCAGCCAGTCCAAAGTGTCTCCAGAGAGTAAGTCCAGTGTGATTCTCCAGTCCCTCAGCTTGCGTCATTACTTCCAGGCCCCCAGGGAGCGTACACATCATCCCTTCCCTTGCTCAACGTGGCCTTTCTGTCCCGTCCCCTCCAGAGGGAGTACTACTCTACCCAGCCAGTCCAAAGTGTCTCCAGATAGTAAGTCCAGTGTGATTCTCCAGTCCCTCAGCTTGCGTCATTAATTCCAGGCCCCCAGGGAGCGTACACATCATCCCTTCTCTCAGTCCCTTCTCTCCCCCCAGAGGAGGTCCTCTCTGTCTCCTGAGGTCCATACAACACATCTTGCTCAGACATGTCTAGGCAGACATATCTTTTTGCCCGTCCCTTCCAGAAGGGATACTGCTCTGGCCAATTGTTCAGGACTCCGACTCAGACACTCCGTGCAGTGTTCACCCATCAATGCACCCACGGATTGCTCAACGTGGCCTTTCTGTCCCGTCCCCTCCAGAGGGAGTACTACTCTACCCAGCCAGTCCAATGTGTCTTCAGATGGTCAGACAAGTGTGATTCTCCAGTCCCTCAGCTTGCGTCATTACTTCCAGGCCCCCAGGGAGCGTACACATCAGCCCTTCTCTCAGTCCCTTCTCTCCCCCCAGAGGAGGTCCTCTCTGTCTCCTGAGGTCCATACAACACATCTTGCTCAGACATGTCTAGACAGACATATCTTTTTGCCCGTCCCTTCCAGAAGGGATACTGCTCTGGCCAATTGTCCAGGACTCCGACTCAGACACTCCGTGCAGTGTTCACCCGTCAAGGCACCCTCAGATTGGTCAACAAGGCCTTTCTGTCCCGTCCCTTCCAGAGAGAGTACTACTCTACCCAGCCAGTCCAATGTGTCTTCAGATGGTCAGACAAGTGTGATTCTCCAGTCCCTCAGCCTGTATCTGTAATCCTAGACCCCAGGCAGCACACACACCGTCCTTTCTCACACATCAGACCTCCTCTCTGTCCCATCCCTGGATGGGATCCTCACTGTGCCCTAAGGTTTATTAACCACTCCTTGCCCAGACATGCCTAACCTTATACAAAGGAAATTTTCTAGTGGCTGTCCCACTCTTACTCATATGTATCCCATGTCGGGTGGGTGCGCGGTCTGCGGAGACACCGCCAAAGTCCAAGAATTTAGTAAAAGAACCAGCACTCCAATGCAAAAGTAAAAGTAAATGAGCTTATATTTGTAATTCAAACACCATAAATCGTGCAAAGCAAGGATTGGTTTCTGGTCGATGTTTCGGGGTGCACTGTGGCCCCCTTCCTCAGGACCAACCACATACAACCAGAACAGACAGTGAATAGCCATTATATACAAAAAGGGGGCCTATCAAAAATTTGCCCCTGACGTCATCAATGACGTCACTGGCGCTCTGAAATTAGCATATCAATAAGAATGTAAATTAATGCTGTAAATGACAATCGAGGGGCCCCTTGAGGTCCCAGCTTACCTCTGCTATGCGCCCCTGCCAATAGAATCTGCAGGGCACCGCCGCTGTTGTCAGCAGGGGGTCGCCAAGCAACCCCATGCTGTCCCCCAATCAGGGAAGGTCAGGCGTGATGTCACAGGTCCCGGGAAATCTGCCCGATAACCGATGATGATAATAACCTTATACAAAGGACTGGAACCAACCAACTTGCTGGATTCTCCTGCTCTGGGTCCTACTATCTTACTATATATAGCAAGAGTGACACCTAGTGTCCACATTCCCTTACTGCACCCAATTTCCTTCAAGTACCGAAAACGTACGGTATTTTCTCTAAAACCTGTGTAACACGAAAAAAAGGAGAAATATTTCAATGGCTATGGCTATTCCATCACCCTGTTACACATTTGTAAATGTCTTATAGAGTCTGGGATGGCGAAACTGGCCATAATAAAGCCTGAACCCAATCGTACACCGAGGCCCCCTCCACTAATGCGGGAGGAACTGACTTTTATAATGTAACCCTTACTGTGCTGGAAAATAAGTTTACCAATTATAACCCTGCCGTTACTGTGGTCAGAGTACTCCTTCATGTTTTTTTTTTATTTAATAGCTGATAGGTCCATTTAAAACCTGTTAAAAACTAAATGCCCCCCCCCCCAAAAAAGGACAATATTTAAATGGCTATGGCTATTTTATCACCCACATATGTAAATGACTTATAGAGTCTGGGATGGCGAAACTGGCCATAATAAAGCCCAGACCCGAACCCAATCGTACACCCAAATGTAAGGCCAAACCCATTACCCCCCATCACTGGTTGCCCGCAGCCATGTCTTCCATTTTCTAGTGAAAAGCCTTACCCTTCCTGTATATGTATTGGATTTGGCCACATTCTAGTGTGGGGTGTGTACCTCTCCGATGGCCCACATGACGTGTAAAGTATAAAGATCATTGTGACTGCGCATCCTGCGTTCATTAAATGTGTTTGTATCTGACAGGACCAATAGCCGCAGTGTCGACAACAGCGAAGGTGCTAATTGCGGCTTCTGCATCAATACCAAAAAGCAGGCAATTATTTATCTTATTGGCTCTCGCAGGAGCGCAGCTCGGCCCCTGGGGACCCCGCAATCTCTACTCAAGTTTAATTAGAAGTTTGGTGTTGGAAAATAAGTGTGGGGATATTGTGATTGGAAGGTGAGTCAGGCTGATCGGGGGGCACAGGGGAATGGATGGCAGAGGTAATGGAACAAGCGTGAAACAAGAGCGGCGCAGGTAGATTATAGTCATAACATCACTGAAATGATCACTGACAATAAGAACACGATGCAACAAAGCTCTCCGACAGGCGGGGCTGTATTTCCAATGAGGAAAACCTAGACCTGTGCCTATATCGGCCACCAGCAGGGGGCGCTGTAGAATGCACTGCTAATGCTATAGTTAAGAAAAAATCCTGTTGCCGGCCCTCAACAGCTTTGAGGGTGCAAGGGGTTAAAGAGAAACGATAATTTTACTCTCCCGGGCGTTGTTCTACTCAGACAGGGCCTCCCTATTTGGGATGCCTCGCAGTGTGTATCCCCACAGTTCAACCAGCAAACTCATCTGTTATTCCCATAGCGCTTGGTTTTACTTGGATCCATTCGGCTCTGCTGACTGCACAGTGTCTGCACAAATAAAGCAGAGCCGAATGGAGCTAAGTGCTGGGGATGCGACTGTGGCAAGGGCTCCAGGAACAACTGAGTGGATCAGCCAAACCGGGGGTTTCACATAACCGGGCATCCCAACTGGGGACGCCCTAGGGTGTGGGACTCTGATTTTCCTCTGCTAACAGAACCTGGTTTTTCTGCCTCCTCTGCTGTAGTCCTTGCACTCCTCCCTCTGCACCGTCGGCATTTAAAGGAGACTAAACCCCAATGTTCTTTCCACTGCGTTTTGGTCCACTTGCATGTGGACTTGGATGATTTTTCTGTCCTGCCCTGTGGACCAAAACCCACGTCGATTGATTCCCTCCCCCCGTGCTATCCAAAATCGGGATGCCCCACTGTGTGAAATCCCCCAGGTCGCCCCATACACTTACCCTGTTTCCTGGTCCAATGGCGCATGCGCAAGCCACATCCCCACTATCCTTCTAGCAGGACGCGTCCCCACAACAGGTATTTGTGAATGGCCAGCGCAGGCACGCTCCCTGTTAGAGGGAAGTGGGGGATGCAGCCAACAGCTCACTTGGAGCCGCTGGCCTTAACCAAATCCTTAGACAACGTGAGTTGGCTTCGGTGATCTGTGGGGTTTCACGCAGCGATCTGGGTGCCCCAGGGGAAAGGACCAAAACTGAGGATACTGAAAATCCTGGGTTTTGGTCCACTTGGTATTCAGCATTCGCTAGGGACCAATCATGGCCTCTGGCCTTTGTGGATTTCACTCTGCAATGTTACGTGGTGGGTGGTGCTTACAGTAAATCTAGTTTTATTATCCTAGGGACTTCTATACCAGTTTAAAAGGTCAACATCATGCCAATACCTTCTGCCCAATTACATTTACCTGCACTGGACACAGCAGTCCCTAGTATTGGTCTGGTCTCTATTGGAGGGCTAGGACCTAGCTCCCTCCTCTTCTTCTCCCTTTTCTGCCGGCTATGTCAGGGTATGTTGTACTCATATTGCCTTGTTTGGACTAGCTCTCTCCCCCGCGGGACGTTCTCTGTTCCCTGGGTTCTAGAGTTATTACAGCACGGTTGAAGTTGGCTCCCCAACTCAGTCCTCTGAAGGTTTTCAGGGCTCGCCCTGTTCGCCTACTGCAGAAGTTTGGTTCAATCTTCTGTCTTGAGCATTCCTCAGGGGTTGCTCAGGTGCATTCCCCAGGGAGTTATATGCTCCTGTTTGGGGTTACTTAGTCTGATGCCCTGCGAGGGGTTCTCTTGGGTCTTATTCAGGTTCTTGTCTGAACTGTTCTTTCCCTCATGTCGCTCTTCTGGGGCGGTGGCTCCAGTGAGAAGTGTGCCATAGAGCAGTGGTCCTCAACCCTGTCCTCAAGGCCCACCAACATGTCATGTTTTTTGGATCTCCAAATAGCCAGCTCTATTGCTCTGCAGCTGCACTAATTACTCCACCTGTGCATCTTTGTGGAGATCTGCAAAACCTGGCCTGTTGGTGGGCCTTGAGGACAGGGTTGGGGACCACTGCCATAGAGGACGGCTCTGTTAGTGGTCCTTGTCATTATATATATATTTTTTTATATATCTGTAGTGTACACCATGAGGTGGGGGTGTTCCGCCTTACGTCGAGTTATGGTCCAGGCCCCTATGCCTAAGGGGCTAATAGTCCTACAAGGCCTGAATTATCAGCCTCTGGGTCCGAGGTTATCAGACTCTATGCCTGGTATGCCAGGCTGGTGGCCCAAGAAGGGGGGGGGGGGTATTTTTTATTATTATTTAATACATCCGGAATTTCCCTCCTATAGACTTTCATTGCATTTTGTAATTTAGTAATACTATTCTGGATGGATTCCAAACCAGATAGACCCCCTGCCCGGCTCATCTCTACCAGGGGTTATTCAATAGAATGGATTCCAAATCAGGTAAGCTGAGCAGACCCATGTTGGGGCTGGTAACTAGTATATGGCGGGGAGGCTTGCGTATCTCCTGCCTCATGACCAGCACACCCTCCTAGACACTGGTTCACCCGAAGAGCCAAGTAGTCATGAATATGGGCCCATTGTTCCTTCAGGGTTGTATCAAGCACCGCTGGAAGAATACAAAACCTGTACCTAATGGCATAGAGCAGGGGTACTCAACCACTTCTTGTAAAGGTCCATTTAAATGCATCCGCTGAGAGGTGAAGGTCCGGGCGAGGGCTGTTGCGGGGGTGGATAGTTAGAAATCAACAAAGATTCCCCAAACAAAATTGGATTGAATGGAGTAAAGAGACAGAGAACCAAAGTTTGTATGTACCCTGCAATGCCAATTCCTGCATTACTAATATATTGCAATGCTAGGTGTCAGGGAGCCATGACACTGGCAGGGAGACTAATCGCTACATCACCCATCAAGGGGGCAGCTCTGTGCACAGCAACACAGAAAAGAGTGCAGGGCTGTTGGGGCAGGGGTCCGGAAATCTGGCATCGAGGTCCGCATTCGGACCCTGGTCCGCCAGTTGAGTATCACTGGCATAGAGGCTGGTATGGCCTGGATACACGGCGTTATGCCTGGTTAGCCAGGCTAGTAGCCCCAGAGGAAAGGGGAAGGTTCATTTTTTTTTTAATGTTAAAAAAAAGGAAACTAAACCAAATAATTTGCATGATTTTCATGTTAGATTATAGTTAGAGCACACTGGAATAAATTCAGTCCTGTAACAAGAGAATCCAAATAAGGTTAAAAAATTCCACTATGCGTGCTAATATATCACAAGTCAATAATAAAGGAATGGAAATATGAACCAATAAAGTGCTAATTTATTGCTGGTGTAAATAAAAGTTATATTACAACATGATGTGAAACAGGATAACCAAGATGTTCAACACTATATAAAATTTGGGGATAGAATATCGCACTGTACAAGAGGAAAACAGTCTTAAGCAAAAAATATATAAATGTCCTTATGAGTGGTTAGTCCAATAGAGGTTAATAGGATGCAGCAAAAATGATGAAGGAGAGTCCCGTAAGGCAGTGGTCCCCAACCCTGTCCTCAAGGCCCACCAACAGGCCAGGTTTTGCAGATCTCCACAAAGATGCACAGGTGGAGTAATTAGTGCAGCTGCAGAGCAATAGAGCTGGCTATTTGGAGATCCAAAAAACATGACATGTTGGTGGGCCTTGAGGACAGGGTTGAGGACCACTGCCGTAAGGGACAACCAGGGAGCAGCCCCAGTATGACCTTATAAGCATAGTCACATTGATCTATTAAGAAATGACAGAGCTGAAAAGGTAGCTTACAGGCTAAATCACCAGGTTGAAAATGTAGTAAACCTCTACGTTTCGGTGCAGAGACCTTTTTCAAGAGGTTTGATAAAAAACCTCTTGAAAGGGGTTACTACATTTTCAACCTGGTGATTCAGGCTGTAAGCTACCTTTTCAGCTCTGTTATTTCCTGATGCATTGATGCTGCAGACCGTGTTTCTCTTGTATAGTGCGTTGTTCTCTCCTCTCTCGCCTTCCTGACTGTCTAACAGCCATCTCTTCCTTCATGCCATCTCGCTCCCTTAAACTGAACATGGACAAGGCAGAACTGGTAATTTCCCCACCAGCTCACTCCCCTCCCCTCTCTAACACCACAATCTCTGTAAATAATCTTACAATAACTGCAACTCCTCAAGCTCGATGCCTGGGTGTCATTCTGGACTCCTCTCTCTCGTTCAGACCTCACATTCACTCCCTGGCCACCTCCTGTCGCCTCCAACTCAAAAATATCTCTCGCATCCGTCCCTTCTTCTCACCTGTCACCACTAAATTGGTAGTTCTGCCCTGGTCATATCCCGACTGGACTACTGCAACACCCTCCTCTGTGGTTTGCCAACAAACAGACTGGCTCCCCTCCAATCTATTCTAAACTCTGCTGCTCGACTCATCCATCTCTCCTTTCGCTTCTCCAGTGCTGCCCCCCTCTGTCAATCCCTCCACTGGTTACCTGTCTCCCATAGAGTTCAGTTCAAACTTCTAGTGCTAACCTACAAAGCTCTCTCTAACCAGGCCCCTTCCTACATTTCATCTCTGATCCAGCATTACCAACCAAAGCGCAACCTCCGCTCCGCCTCTGACATTCTCCTGTCCTCTTCCTTGGTTACTTCCTCGCACTCCCGCCTTCAAGACTTCTCCCGTGCCTCCCCACTTCACTGCAATGCACTTCCCCGCTCGATCCGCCACTCTCCATCACTCCAAGCCTTTAAAAGCGCCCTCAAAACTCACCTCTTCAGACAAGGATATGACCTGGCGTAAGCAACTCCTATACCCTTCAATGGCACATGCCGCCCCAACTCAAGCTCTACCACTTGTGACCTCGCCCCCTTTGTCTCCACCCCCATCCTTTAGACTGTAAGCTCGCAAGGGCAGGGCACTCCTCCCTATTGTCTCCTGTGCTCACAACACTTGGTTTTAACCTGTGGCATCGAATTTTGTATTGTTCTCTGTGCTATATGTTTTACCTTGTCTGTATTCTTACCTTGTAAAGCGCTATGAAAGTTGATGGCGCTATATAAATAAACAATAATAATTCTATCCCCCTTGGAGTTACAAATTGTATATAGTGTTGAACATCTTGGTTATCCTGTTTCACATCATGCTGTAATATAACTTTTATTTACACCAGCATTAAATTATCACTTTATTAGCATAGCACTATTTGGGGTGTTCATTTTTCCTTTCCTTTATTATTGACTCATGATTTTTTCTGTTCAATCAACTTTAATAGTATTCAGCATTCGATTCGGGAGTACAGCATGCCACGTACCAGGGACTAGTCATGGGCTCTGACAGTACAGTCAGTCTCCTGTTTTCTTAACTTTTCACTATTAGTGAACTGGAAAGAGGTTCTAGGGACCCCTATACGAAGTCAAAGGGTAGAGGGCTGCAAGTCATTGATTGACATGCCAATATTCCTGCCCAATTACCTGCTCCCCCACCGGACACACGAGTGCCGATAAAGAAGTGCATGGGCCCTTTGTTCTAGGGGCAACTCAGGAAGAGCATAGGGGCTGCAAGACCTACAAGGCAAGAAGCAGGATGCTCAGCCTCTGGGCTATCAGCCTTTATGCCTGGCATGTCATTGGCAGCTGGTAGCCCAAGGTGGGGTGCGGACACTTTTTTAATTCATATTATTAAAAAGAAAATAACAACCAAACACTTTGGATGGATTTTTCCTCCTACACTATAAACTTTTATTGTATTTGGGAATATCGAATGCCAGGAACTATCCATCCGGTGGGATTCCAAACCAGATCTGGCTCATCCCTGCCAGGGACTATTCAAATGAATGGTTTGTAATCTGAGCATACCCTTGTTCGGGCTTATTCTTAAAATGCAGAGGTTTCAAGGGGGGGGGGGGGGGCAGGGTAAAGGACCCTGACAATTTGATGTTCGAGATCTTAAAAACTCTGATGGCAGCCGAAGAAGAATTTGTCATCTATGGTGGGTTTCTGCAGGGTGGTCCACACTGTGTACATGAAAATATGGAAGTTACAAAGTCCCATAAAAAATAGTGAAGGACAGAGAGATATTTCACACCTCTCACCCCCACATCTCAGATAACAGCTCCGACATTAATGACTCACCAGACTTGCCTTGCTTGCAGATTCATTAGACATCTGGGACAGACAGCTGTGAAATGGAGCTTTAAGACGCACAATAAAATGATTTTCCATCTGGACAGTCGCGGAGACGATCCCTCGCCATGATCTGCAGTGAAGGTGAGAGGAAATTGTCGGGGAAATGCGTTAATCTGAATTTAGCTCGTAATGCGAAAGGTGGTGGAAATGACATCATAGACCCCTATATTACCTGTCACCAATCCGGGGACACATGATACGTTGCAGTTGCTTTAGGTTAAAACGCAATTCTGAGTACGCCCCATTCTGGCTTGTATAAACATTTTTTCGTGGGGAGCCAAGAGATGATTCTGCAGGAAACTACATGTAATCTTAAAATATTTCCACTTTGGAGACACGCCAATATGACGAGCCATTCAATGTTTTGTAAAAGAAAACCCTTTCCCTTGAAAGACACCACAAAATACTTCTGTTTTATATCAAAAGCACATTTATTTATTAATTGATTGATTGATTGACCCATTCAATGATGTCACAACGCACTTACCTCCAGCCAGGTCTCGTGGCAACCTCAGGCAGCGCGAACTCGGACGGCTGGCCGGGACTCTTTCCGCCTGGCAGCCGCATCTGCACCCGACGCCAGCTCCAGCGGCATTGGCTTGAGCGCCGCCGAGCATGCCCGCCTCCTCCTCTCCTCGCCACTTCCCCTGCCTTGCGCGCTCGAGCACGTTTGTCTTATGTTAGTTTAAAGAGCCAATGAGCCTAAAGGTTGTCCTGGGACAAAACGCCCTAACGGTTTGAATTGGGCTATCAGCCTAAATGTTGTTGAATTGTCCAATAGATCCATTCCTTCCCGTCCAATCCCCTGCATTCATGCTCTATCAAAGGATTCCCAACCATAATGCCATTGCCCGTGATAGCTTTTAACTGGGTGTGATATTTCTGGCTATTCCTGACCACCACCCGTACAGACCTCAGCCTGAATTACAACTACACACCTGTCTCATCCCTGGTGCCGCAAAGCTCTCTGATCTCCTGGTTTGACCCTTGGCGTGACCTTTGACCTTACCTGTATTCTCCATCGGAGTTGCCATTACAAGAACTGTAATCTGTATTTACCTCGGCTACACGATTGCGCCCAGTCTTACTTTCGGTTCATCCGTCTTCACCCCCATGAGTTTACACCCTTTGAGCTAAGTCCTGGGGGCAACTGTGTCCGGTGAGGCGTTTAAAGTGGACCAACACCCATGGCTGATCGGCCCGGGAATCTATAAGACTTTTTACTCCTTTTTTACACTAGTAAAAAGTTCCAGGATTTTGGAACCCAGGATTTTGACCATCCTGGGTTTTGGTCCTTTCCCCCAGGGCACCCTGATTGGGGATGCACTACTGTTTGAAACCCCCCAGATCGCCGATGCCAAATCACCTCTTCCTGGTCCTACGGCGCATGCTTGGCCGTTTGTCCAATCAGCATGCTCTGAGGCACTGACGTCATGTTGTCTGAGCCTTTGTCTAAGGCCAGCAGCTCCGAGCACGCCAGTGCCCTGCTAGAGGAATAGCGGGGATGAAGCCATGGCTTGTGCACGAGCCGTTGGACCAGGAAGTAAGGTAAGTGTATGGGGCGACCTGGGGGGGTTCCGCACAGCGGGGCATCCTGATTTTGGACGCCCCGGGGGAGGGAATCTATCGATCGGTGTGGGTTTTGGTCCACTTTAACTGTCTTCATGGCTGGTGATTTAATAACAGTGACATTCTGATGCTATTTTTTTACTACCCAGAGATTTTTTTTTTCAACTCTTATTGAATTGAGGCCCAAAACTCCAGCCTCCTCCAAATAATTTAAGGAGGATCCAGAACCACCAGCATAGTTTCTCCTTGCTTCAAAAGCACAAGTAGGGCTCTGGTATGAACACATAGAGGCAGAAAACTGCTGTGAATCTGAGTTAAGGAATGACCCAGATGGCAGCTCAGAGAGATGTCCAAACCCGACACAAAGCAATTGGTGCCACATGGCTCTTAAAGTGTAGTATACCAAGTAAAATAATCCAGCCTGAGTCACACCAAGGAAGCCACTTATGCCCAAGTCTATGGCCCTTATTTATGAAGGAATAGCGGCAGGTAGCGACTGGTGAGCGACCGGTAATGACGGGCACCGCCACGAGAACGCCGGCTCCCCACCACAATCACACATTTATCAAGGCAATCCTGCTTAGCGACTGAGATAGCGCCATATAGCGACTCATTCATCATTATTCCAGCCTCAGCCCACAGCTTAGCGACTGAGATAGCGCCAGATAGCCACTCATTCATCATTATTCATCATTATTCATCATTATTCCAGCCTCAGCCCACAGCGCCAGCGTCCGACCTTGAACAGCGCCAGGTATGACCTCTCGCTACCTGGCGCTCTCCAATGCATTTCAATGGAACAATCTTTAAATATTCATAATTAATTGTTATTAATGTTTTTTTTTTTTTTTAAATGTGAAAAATTCTGTGACCACTTCTGCCATTAATAATAATAATTTTTTTTGGTTTCCAAAAATATGGTGGTTTGGGGGTTAAAAAACGACTTTTAACACATCGCCGCCAGCGCTCTGGGGTTTAAGCAAGCATTTCACAGCGCGAGAATTTTTTGAGCGTGATTTTTTGATGAATGTGGTGGGAGCCGGTCGCTCTGACCAGTCGCTATCATGCGCACCCATACAGCGCGGAACCTGTCAAATAGCGACTCGTCACCCCGTATTCAACATTACTGCACACCGTCGCTATCAACAACCGAACAACGGCCAAGCACAGCGACTACTAGCGGGCGCTGTGAAAATACTGCTACAGTCGCTCAACTGTCGCTACCTGCCGCTATTAATGAATCGGCCTCCCCGAGTGTCCTCCACCTACAAGCTCAAAATTTTGACTTTGGTAGATATCAGTGTAACATGTGATAGACCCAACAACATCGTTTTCCTAACTCATTAACTTATCTGATTAAGCATTATAATGCAACATACTCTACTCCACCAGGAGCTGGCTGTTCAAGCCACAGGTCTATCCTACTCTATGTGGTCATTCTAATTATTTGGTGAAGTCAGTATGGCTTTCGGTGTGCTTATCAGTATGAAATGCAAGCGGTCAGCTTTTTTATTTTAATTGTCACCTACAATCTTCTGTACCTGTGATGGGGCATTTGTACAGGTGAGATAAGGTTTTTTAAAGTTTGGAAGCAACAGCACCCTATGGGTTTGGCAAACTCTTTAACATAGTCCATAGGGTACTGATATTTCCATACTTTAAAATAAATATCCTTACCTTATTGGATATATGATGTACCTCACCTGTAAAAATGCCCCATGCCAGAGGATAATTAGCCCTTCAGTGGCAGCAGAGAAGACAGTGAGGATGCAGTTACTGCTGCCACCTAGTGGCTGAGCTGGGAAAGTAAAGCTCATTGCTATTTTGCTATTTGTATACTCATTTTACTTCTCATTAATTATTCAGGATCGGATTAGTCCTGATACTGGTCTATTCAAATACAGGAGAATACTTCAATTTTAAAGTGTTGGGCAAGGAATGCACATGTAGCGTGGGATCAGGGTGAGTATACAAGAACACGGGGAGGCCGATTCATTAATAGCGCCAGGTAGCGACAGATGAGCGACTGTAGCATGATTTTTACAGCGCCAGCCAGTATTCGCTGTGCTTGGCCGGCGTTTGCTTGATGACAGCGACTCAGTCGGTGTGCGGTAATGTTGAATACGGGCTTAGGGGTCGCTGTTTCACAGGTTCAGCGTTGTATGTGAGCGCCTGACAACGAATGGCCAGAGCGAACGGCTTGCTTCATATTCATTAAAAAATCACGCTCCGAATTTGCTGGCGCTGTCCATTCCTTGTTTAAACCCCAGTGCGCTGGCGGCGATGGGTGTTAACTAGTTTTTAACCCCTAAACAACCATATTTTTTGATTGTAACGTTATACATGTTTTTGGAATCATTTTGTAATATGAATATATTAATATCAGACCTGTAAGATCAATTCTGCACAAATTTTTTTGTTTAATTTTTTTTACTTTAAAATAAAACCGAACATTGCAGAAGTGGTCTCAGAATTTTTGACATTAAAAAAAAAAAAAAAAAATATTACCAATTAATTATGATTAATTATAGATTGCTCCATTGAAATGCATTGGACAATGCCAGGGAGCGACAGGTCATACCTGGCGCTGTGAAGGAATTTGCAGCGGCGCTATTCGTTCCAGGCGGCTTCATGATGAATCCCGCGCTAGCTGACGCTCTCGCCGGCTCTAGCCTCATTTAGCTTGATAAATGCGTCATTGTGACCGCCGCCGGGCGTACTTGAGTCGGTAGCCGCCGATAGCTGGCGGTACCTGGCGCTCATCAGACACTACCTGGCGCTAGCCCGTGATAAATAAGGCCCTAGGAGTTTTCTCACTGGCAGCTCCACTTTAACCATCTGCACGGAAGGAGTCCTCTGCTATCAGACTTCAAGACCAGACTCAAGACACTTGTTCCTTAAATATCCTCTAGTCTGGTCTACTAACCATGTATTTGGTTCCCTCCCGCTCACATGCTCCACATGGGCAGGCCACATTTGACATGTGTTATGGTCCCCTTCTAATTTGTGCAGATCAGTTTTAGATCAGATCCTAATGACTACCCCCCATTTCTTAGCTTGTATGTTCTGATCTGATCTACTTTAAGTCCTATCCTATCTACAATCTAACGTTTTTTATTTTTTTGCATATATTTCACCCAAAAATATTGGTAATACACTACAAAAATGACAAACAAGACATTTCATGTTAAAGTGGACCAACACCCAGGGGGGATCGGCCCGGGAATCTATAAGAATCCTGGGGCGATCAGATCCCTCCACGCGGGGCATCTGAAATCGGGATGCCCCGCGGGGTGAAACCCCCCAGGGCACCCAGAAACCTTACCTTATCCCCGTTCCAACGCCACATGCGCGGGCCGCGGCCGCATCTCGCGCTTCCTTCTAGCAGGGCGCGCACCCGCGCCAGACGTTCGTGAATGGCCAGTGCGGGCGCGCACCCTGTTAGAAGGAAGCGCGATACGCTGCCTCCAGCGCGCTCAGAGCCGCTGTGGTTGTCCGTCGCTTGTTTGTACATACCACGGCGGCTCTGAGCGCTCTGATTGGACGAGCGTTCGCGTAGGAGCGGGGTGAGGTGAGTTATTTAGGGCGATCGGGGGGGGGTGCCCCGCGGAAGTGGACCAAAACCCAGGATAGTGAAAATCCTGGGTGTTGGTCCACTTTAAAGCTCAGACTGTGCTGAAAAAAATAAATCAATAAATAATTTTCCTGGGAAACCCCTGAAAATCCCTTAAAAACTCAGTTGAACATATAAAGCGCAAAATAGTGAAAATGGTCTGGCAACAGAGGGTGAAAAAATCTCTAGGTAGGCTGGCACTTAAAGGGTTGAATTAAGTAGGGCATCAATTGAAGATGACCCCCATTTAGAGGCACCTGTTGAAGCATCTCCCAAGCAGAGGAAACGCGCTGTAAAGTGGAGAACATGATTTTGGACACTCGGGTCACGGTCAATGTTATAGCTTATGAATAAGGCATTTTAGCTGGTACACCTATAGTATCATTCATGATATTTTGATGATGTCAGAGGTCAGTTCCCAATGAGTGTCACAAATATAGACGCCTGGCAATTTAGCCAAGAGAATTGAGACATGTTTAGATAAAATCCAGAAGATGTCCATTCTCGAATTGGTAAAGGTGATGAAACGTGGGTCCACCACCATGATCCTGAGACCAAACAAAAGTCCAGCATTGGAGGCACAAGAGGTCACCAGTTCCAAATACATTTTGTGTGCTGCATTCAACAGAAACGTCATGGCAACAGTTTTCTGGCATACAGTAGGTGTTTTATTACTAGAGTCTATGCCATACAAGGCAATTACTGGAGACGCCTATGCGTCAACAATGAAGGTATTACTTGAGGCAATCGAGAAGAAATGCTATGGGCAGGTGACTTGCTGGTTAAGAACAATATGTAAGTCTCTTAAATCATGAGCTGCTATGGAGGAATGCGGATTCCTGGAGCTTAACCATCCACCCTACAGTCTAGGCCTGGCTCCCAGCGATTATTTTTCTTTCGCAACCTTAAAAAATGTCTGCACGCGCAATGATTACTTTATGATAATGCAGTCAAATGATGACTCCTCCCCCGAGGACATCCCAAACCGCCTATGCGTCAACAATGAAGGAATTACTTGAGGCAATCAAGAAGAAATGCTATGGGCAGGTGAGTTGCTGGTTAAGAACAATATGCAAGTCTCTTAAATCACGAGCTGCTATAGAGGAATGCGGATTCCTGGAGCTTAACCATCCACCCTACAGTCTAGGCCTGGCTCCCAGCGATTACTTTCTCTTTCGCAACCTTAAAAAATGTCTGCACGCGCAATGATTAATTTATGATAATGTAGTCAAATGATGACTCCTCCCCCGAGGACATCCCAAACCACCTATGCGTCAACAATGAAGGAATTACTTGAGGCAATCAAGAAGAAATGCTATGGGCAGGTGAGTTGCTGGTTAAGAACAATATGCAAGTCTCTTAAATCACGAGCTGCTATGGAGGAATGCGGATTCCTGGAGCTTAACCATCCACCCTACAGTCTAGGCCTGGCTCCCAGCGATTCCTTTTTTTTTTACTTTGTCTTTCGCAACCTTAAAAAATGTCTGCACGCGCAATGATTACTTTATGATAATGTAGTCAAATGATGACTCCTCCCCCGAGGACATCCCAAACCGCTATGTGAAAGCTCCCAAGTCTCCTATAAAACCTACCTTCTCTCCGATCCAGTGGCGCATGGACAAGAGGTCGTTAGCCATACCTCTAGCAGGGTGCACGCCCGTGCCAGGCATTTGTAAGTGACTGACGTGGGCATGCCCCCTGTTAGAAGGCACATGCGCTGTAGGACCAGGGAGAGGTGACCTGGGTGGTTTTACACCCAGGGGCAAAGGCCAAAACCCTGTATAGTCAAAATCCCAGGTTTTGTTCGACTTTAAACAACCCTCATGTGTGTGTCTGTGTGTATATATATATATATATTTTTTTTTTTTTTTTTTTTTTTTTTTTTTTGCTCTATAAGTTCACCAAAAGTGAAGGGAAAATGTGTCTAATGGAGCAAATGTCGGGCTGGTGAAGAAAAAGTCCACTCACCTTACTGGCGCTTCCGCTCTGCAAATTTTCCAGCATCTGATTGTCCTTCTGCAGCCCTGCTTCCGGCTTTTGTGTGGGTGTGGCCTGTGTACACCTGTCTCCCATTGAGAACAATAGCTGGCAGCTGTACACAGGCCATGCCCACCTCCCAGCCAGAATTAGGGCTGCGGGAGGTCGATCAGATGCAGGAGGGTGATCAGCGGCATGGCAGCACCAAGTGAGTGGAATTTTTTTTTTCTGCACACTGCCTGTTATTGGGTGATTGGGGGAATTCCACACACTGCTTGTTATAGGGTGATTGGGGGAATTCCATACACTGCCTTTTATAGGGTGATTGGGGGAATTCTGCACACTGCCTGTTATGGTGTGATTGGGGGAATTCTACACACTGCCTGTTATGGGTTGATTGGGGGAATTCCACACACTGCCTGTTATGGGTTGATTGGGGGAATTCCACACACTGCCTGTTATAGGATGATTGGGGGAATTCTGCACACTGCCTGTTATAGGATGATTGGGGGTTATTCTGCACACTGCCTGTTATAGGATGATTGGGGAAATTCTGCACACTGCCTGTTATAGGATGAATGGGGGGAATTCTGCACACTGCTTGTTATAGGGGGATTGGGGGAATTCTGCACACTAACTATTATAGGGGGATTGGGGAGATTCTGCACACTGCCTATTATCGGGTAACCGGTGGAGATTCTGCACACTGTCCTGTTATGGTGTTGCTTGGGGGGGTTCTGCACACAGCCTGTTATAGGGTAATTGGGGGGGACTCTGTATGCTGCCTGCTATGCGGTGATTGCGGTGGGATTCTGCACACTGCCTGTTATGGGGAGATCGAGGGGATTCTGCACACTGCCTGTTATGGGGAGATCGAGGGGATTCTGCACACTGCCTG
This sequence comes from Gastrophryne carolinensis, assembly GCA_027917425.1. Lineage (NCBI taxonomy): Eukaryota > Metazoa > Chordata > Amphibia > Anura > Microhylidae > Gastrophryne > Gastrophryne carolinensis. Next base: position 21,917,853 of record CM051234.1, on the reverse strand, counting down.
TTATGGGGAGATCGAGGGGATTCTGCACACTGCCTATTATGGGGAGCTTGGAGGGATTCTGCACACTGCCTGTTTTGGGGAGATTGGGGGGGGGATTCTGCACACTGCCTATTATGGGGAGCTTGGAGGGATTCTGCACACTGCCTGTTTTGGGGAGCTTGAGGGGATTCTGCACACTGCCTGTAATGGGGAGCTTGAGGGGATTCTGCACACTGCCTCTTATGGGAAGATTGGGGGGATTCTGCACACTGCTTGTTATGGGGGGATTGGGGGGATTCTGTACACTGCCTGTTATGGTGAGATTGGGGGCATTCTGCACACTGCCTGTTATGCGGTGACTGTGGTGGGATTCTGCACACTGCCTGTTATGGGGAGATTGGGGGGATTCTGCACACTGCCTGTTATGGGGAGATTGGGGGGATTCTGCACACTGCCTGTTATGGGGAGATTGAGGGGATTCTGCACACTGCTTGTTATGGGGAGATTGAGGGGGATTCTGCACACTGCCTGTTATGGGGAGATTGAGGGGATTCTGCACACTGCTTGTTATGGGGAGATTGGGGGGATTCTGCACACTGCCTGTTATGGGGAGATTGGGGGGATTCTGCACACTGCCTGTTATGGGGAGATTGAGGGGATTCTGCACACTGCTTGTTATGGGGAGATTGAGGGGATTCTGCATACTGCCTGTTATGGGGAGATTGAGGGGATTCTGCACACTGCTTGTTATGGGGAGATTGGGGGGATTCTGCACACTGCCTGTTATGGGGAGATTGGGGGGATTCTGCACACTGCCTGTTATGGGGAGATTGAGGGGATTCTGCACACTGCTTGTTATGGGGTGATTGGGGGGATCCTGCACACTGCCTGTTATGGGGTGATTGGGGTTATTAGGTATTTTTAGCACACTTTCGGCTTCTAAACCCTGCGTGCGTCTCGTGCTGTTTGCAGAATACAGACAAAGCTTTGTGCGTGGCCCCGGCTCCTCTCCCTTCGCTATGTGTCATCATATATCAGCGGCAGTAAGATGGTAATTACACAATGAGGCGCAGCAGGAGAGGGACCCGTCTGAGCCCAAACTACCCATCTATTACTATTCACTGACTTGTGTGTGTAACGCTCCTCCAGCCGAGTGACTTGTGTACAGCTTAGACCTCTTCTCCTCGCTATTAGCGGCAGCCATCTGCCAGCGTCCTGCCGGGGGGAGCATGTGTGCCGTCACAGCCCTGATTATAGCGGGAGCCCGGCGGCCTCCTTCCTCTCCATTACGCCAGATGTTTTACTTCTAGTAGGACTTCCGCTGAAATCCTCCACTGAACCTAAACATTGAAACAGATAAAACACCTCCACCTGAGGCTGCCTGCAAGTTTATCACTTGAAAAATAGTACGAAACGAAAACCCTTAAAGCGGACCTTCACCCTGAATAAGAGCCTATCTTATATGTTTTCTACACCCTGTACATACAGATTGCTCACATTAATCCAGACCTTCACCCCGAATAATACAGCTCTGTGAAGTACTCACCTGTAGAGTTGGTATTATACGCATACAGCACGTCCTGCTCCAGTAGTAGTTTTAACATGTGGGTAGTCCTCCGCCTCCGGCTCCGTGCACTGCAGACATGTAGAAAACAAGCTCCTCCAGGCCCCTCATATACCGAGGGACCTCCCACAAATCCCCAGCATTGAAAAGCAGTGAGAAATAGAGACCAGGAGAAAGCAACCACCCAAAACTGGCAAAAATATCAAAGATAACAATCACCAACAGGGGATCCAGAACAAGGTGAAAACAGGGTGGGGTGGAGCAGGACGTGCTGTATGCGTATAATACCAACTCTACAGGTGAGTACTTCACAGAGTTGTATTATTCTAAGCATACAGCACGTCCTGCTCCAGTAGTAGTAATAACATGTGGGACATCCAATAGCAGTGTCCATAAAGAAGGGTGGGATCCCCAACAGAAGGCAGCAGCAAGCAGTCTAAACTACTGCCTCCTGCAGAACCTTGCGGCCAAACACAGCATCAGCTGAGGCCCGAACATCAACCTTGTAAAACTTAGTAAAGGTGTGTACAGAAGACCAAGTAGCGGCCTTGCAAACTTGCTCCACAGAGGCCTGGTGCTGAAAAGCCCAAGAAGCCCCAGCAGCTCGATTAGAGTGAGCAGTAAGACGAAAGGGGGGAGTCTTCCCCTTGGCAGTATAGGCTTGCACAACAGCCTGACGAATCCATTTATTGATGGTAGACTTGGCGGGAGCCAAGAGAGCATCCGTCTTCCTAAAGGCCTGCGTGGTAACCAAGTAAGACTTGACACACCTAACCACATCCAGGGAATGCAAAACCCTTTCCTTAGGGTTACCAGGATTGGGGTACAAGGAAGGAAGTACAATATCTTGATTCAAATGAAATGCAGACACAACCTTAGGCAGGAAGTCTGGCTTGAAGCGAAACACCACCTTGTCCCGGTGTCTCTCAAAGTAGGGAGGCTGAATAGACAAAGCAGCCAACTCAGACACACGTCTGACTGAAGTAATGGCTACCAGGAAGACAACCTTGAGTGTGAGCACAGCTAGGGCGGCCTCATGGATAGGCTCAAAAGGAGCCCCCTGCAGGGCCGACAACACCAAGTTCAGGTCCCAAACAGGAACCATAGGTTTCCGTGGGGGGCGCACATGAGTGACCCCCTGAAAGAAGGTCTTGATAAGAGAGTGATGGGCAAAGGTCTTCTGAAAGAAGATGGACAGGGCCGAAACCTGGCCCTTCAAGGTACTGAGCTTGAGACCTAAGTCTAGGCCATGTTGTAAGAACTCCAGCACCCTGGAGACTAAGAATTCCTGGCAAGGAAGAGACCTGGATTCACACCAGTCAATGTAAGCCCGCCACACTCTATAGTAGATGGCAGCCGAAGTCTTCTTCCTGGTTTGGACCATGGTAGCCACAACAGACACAGACAAACCTTTTTCCCTCAGGACGGCGGTTTCAATAGCCAGGCCGTCAAAGCCAGCGTTAGTAAACTGGGATGGCGTAGAGACCCTTGGGTCAGAAGGTCTGGTAACCTTGGCAGATCGCACTGATCTGCTGCCATTTGAACCACGTCCGCGAACCACACTCTTCTTGGCCACCTTGGGGCCACCAGAATCGCGGGTACCCCTTCCAGAGCGATCTTGCGCAGCACTCTGCCCAGAAGGGAAATTGGTGGAAACACGTACAGGAGCCGAAACTCCCTCCAAGACATTGACAGGGCATCCATGGCCAGAGCCAGAGGATCCTGAGACAGGGATACAAAGCTCGGGAGCTTGTGATTGTGACGTGACGCAAAGAGATCCACGTCCGGCACACCCCAACGATGACACAGGGCCTGAAATACCCTGTCGCAGAGGGACCATTCCCCCTGACGGGCCGACCCCCTGCTCAGAGCATCTGCTATCAGATTCTCCGTCCCCGGAATGTAGACAGCCGATATGCATTGTACATTGGTCTCTGCCCAAGTTAGAATCAGAGACACCTCCTGGAGAGCACCCTTGCTCCGGGTTCCTTCCTGATGATTGATGTAGGCTACGGCCGTCCTGTTGTCTGAGCGTACCTGAACCGCCAGACCCTTCAGGTGCTGGGTCAATCGTTCCAGCACCAACCTGACCGCCCTGAGTTCCAGGACATTGATAGGAAGATGGGCCTCCTGAGGGCCCCACCTCCCCTAAAAGCCAAGAAACCCCCCCAGCCCGAAAAACTGGCATCCGTCATGACCGTCTCCCAGGAGGGAGCCAGGAAGGATCTGCCCCTTGTCAAATTCCTGTGGTCCAACCACCACGCAAGGGATTGTCTGACCGAGGGGGGAATCACCCAGCTGTCGTCCAGAGAAGCTGGGTCCTTGTTCCATACTGACAGAAGGTGAAGCTGCAGAGTTCTCAGATGAAACTGGGCAAAGGGCACCGCCTCGAAGCTTGCCACCATCGAGCCCACCAACTGCATTCCCTGCCGGATGGAGGGATGAGGGTTCGCGAGCAGGGACCTCACCTGCGTTGTCAGAGCTTCCACCTTCTGCGGAGGAAGGAATATCCTTGACTGAACCGAGTCCAGAATCATCCCCAGAAACGGGGTCACTGAGGAGGGGGACAGAGAGGACTTTGGGTAATTGATCACCCAGCCGAAGGACTCCAGGGTGGACACCACCAATCGGGTGTCCAGCTCTGCGAGAGGTGATGAGAATATCGTCCAGGTAGGGCAACACGCGTATGCCCTTTTGTCTTAAGAGGGACATCACCCCTGCCAGCACCTTGATGAAGACCCTGGGGGCCGACGTGAGGCCGAATGGGAGGGCCACGAACTGATAGTGCTGATCCATCAGCGCAAATCTGAGGAACCTTTGGTGCCCTGAGAACACCGGCACGTGCAGGTAAGCGTCCTTGATATCCACAGATGTCATGAAGTCCCCTGGACGCAGCGAGGCAACGGCCGAGCGCAGAGTTTCCACACGAAAATGCCTGCTTCTGACAAACTTGTTTAGGATTTTCAAATCCAGAATGGGTCTGACTGACCCGTCCTTTTTGGGCACCGTGAACAGGTTGGAATAAAACCCCGAGCCCCTGTCTCTTAAGGGGACCTCGCAGATGACCCCGAGCTCCAGAAGGTCCTGCACAGCCAGCATCAAGACCCGAGCTGAGGCAGGATCCTGTGGGATCTGAGACCCTACGAACCTGGTAGGGGGCAGTACAGCAAACTCTATCTTGTAACCGGAGGAGACTACCTCCTGAATCCACCGGTCTGGGACGAGGCGTCTCCAGACATGCTCAAAGTGCTGTAGACGTCCTCCCACCCTGACGGGCGAGGGCGCCCCTTCATGCTTGGGGGGTCTTGGGAGGGGCCTTGGGCTTGGGCCCCCAGGAGGAGCCGGGACGGCGTCCTCTGTTCTTGTTCCAGGGTTCTGAGCGCGACCCAGAGAAGGACACCCCTCTACCTTGCTTGGTCCCCCGGCAGGGGGTAGAATGGGAGCTTGGAACACGAAAGGGCTGAATCTGACGCTTGCGCTGGGGTAGCTTGCCCCCCTTGGCAAAGATATCTAATCTTTCTCCAAACAGGTGCAGTCTTTTGAACGGAAGCCCCGTAAAGGCCCTTCTTGGCAACATTGTCAGCAGCCCACTGGCGTAACCAGACCGCACGGCGTATGGCTACCACCAGAGCAGAGGATTTGGCACTCAGCTTAATAGCATCGTCCGATGCAGATAGGATATAATTCACAAAAGTCTCACAGGTGGCCAGAGCGTTGGCGGCCTCAGAGGGCAAGTCATCCGCCCCTTCCAGAGCAGTCTTAACCACAGTCCTGAGTGCCACCGCCGTGATGGCTAAGGCGCAAACCGGGCGGAGCGACGCTCCCCCGAATGCAAAGGCGTGACAGGCCAATTGATCAACTCGCCGATCCTCTAGATCCCGCAGCGTAGTAGTGTCAGGGGAGTGCATAATAGAGGTGTTGGACAGACTCAGAATCGGGGCATCGACCTCGGGCGGCGATGTCCAGCACTTAACCAGGTCGGCAGGAAATGGATACTTCTTATCCACAGCTTTAGGAATCCCCTGGAGCTTACTGGGATGTTCCCATTCTTTCAGCACTAGGTTATTAAAATGAGTTTGTTTGGGAAACTCCAACCGCACCCTAGCGGTATGAAACAGATCGCCCCGCTGCCGAGGTGCCGCGGGAGGGGGAGAGATGGATAAAACATCAAAGATCTGAGACAACAGTCCGTCAATGTCGTCCTGGGACCAAAGATCAGAGCCAGACTCCTCCTGACTCCTGGACTTGTCCTCGTAGGATCCTGAGTCAGATAGCAGTTCCCCTTCCTCTGATAGGGACTGAGTATAGGAAAGCAGCAAATCATCAGATTCTACAGGGAGAATAGTAGATTCAGGATTCAAATTACGCCTCTTGGCAGTAGCCTTGCGCGCCAGGGAGCCAGCAATAAAGCTTTCCACACTGGCCAATCTAGAGGCCAAATCAGCGTGAGAAACCCCACTAGTATTGGGGGTTAGGCTCAAGCTTGGGGGAGTAGGGGAAGTAAGGCGAGGTGCGGGCCCAGCCTTGGAAGAGGTGTGGAGACCGACTAGCACCTGTTGAGCACAAGGTACGCAGACCCGTGAATTGTCACTGCTGCTAGGTGAAACCCCACAAGCTGCACACAGACGGGCTTGTCCCAGGGGGACCCCGTTCGCGATGTCCTGGGATGCCTCCATATGGTGATTATTAACTTCAATGTGTCAGTAGGGATTGACGCTTTAAGCAACCCTGGATGCCCCTATGACCCGCTGGGAAGTGGGAGTAATCTGAAAAATGGTCTGGACCGGGCTCTACGTCAGACTAGGGGAAGCCACCGATGACCGCTGTCTGAAAGACACAAGGGGAAACAGGGATGTCAGAGCCGAGCGCGAGGAAACAATATAGAAAAAAGGATCGCCCATGAGGGCACTTACAGTCTGCGAGGGGAGGACAGTCTTCACCATGCGCATGCGAGAAGGAAATGGCGCCCAGCGAACCTCGAAGGGCGGGTAATAGCGGTCGATGACGCAGAACGCGCCAGGCCGAACCACGCCCCCCCCCCCCCCCGGACCGCGCGAAGCTAGAAGGCGCACAGCCAATCAGGAGAGAATGTAGCTACGTCAGCATCCCTTCAGAGAAGATGTCTGACGAAGTGAGCAAGGGAAATTGAAAAACGCAGTAGCTTCCCCAAAACGTGCTGCTGTGTGCGCATAAGGCACAGTAAGACGCTGCAGTCAGTTTAATATTAAGCAAGTGAAGCGCGCTCTGACACCCAGTAGCGGTAAGAGTCTAAAGTGTACTTAGGGCAAGGAGTAAGCCATCAACACACAGCCCCCCCCACCTCTTTTTTCCCCCCTAACAGGGGAATCTGGGAAGGAAGGTGACCCGAATAGAGGGTTCACTGTTAGATGGGGCATGGGGGCACTAGTGCGGGAGGGGCATCCACTGAAGGCTCACCATTCGCCTTAACCGCCTACCCTATGGAGGGGGATTGCGGTGGAGTCTAGCTCCGTAAGCACACTAGGTGCTGCCTACCTTCACCCGACCAACGCAGCCCAGGCTGGGAGGCATATTCATCACAGAGAGGACGGGTGGAAATAGTCCCGCAGGGCCTCGGGCTGTAAAGCCCCGCTCGCCTGCGAGAGCGTGATACTTCATGTCTTTGCAGTTCCAGCACTGCAGAGAAATCTGGGGATTTGTGGGAGGTCCCTCGGTATATGAGGGGCCGGGAGGAGCTTGTTTTCTACATGTCTGCAGTGCACGGCGCCGGAGGCGGAGGATAACCCACATGTTATTACTATTACTGGAGCAGGATGTGCTGTATGCTTAGAATAAGAGCCTATGTTATATGTTTCCCACACCCTGTACATACAGATTGCCCACATTAACCCAGACATTCACCATGAATAAGAGTCTATGTTATATCTTTCCTCCACCCTGTACATACAGATTGCTCACATTAAAAATCATCCTACCTGCATCTCCTGCATTTTCTTTTTTTTCCTTATTTTTTATGCATATGTAGGTCTACACTGCTCAAATTCCCTTGCACTTAGTCACTTTAGCACTTATAGTATTAGTAGAGTTGTTTATTATTTGTATATATAGCACATAGCACTGTTGCTTGGAGCACTAGGATCCATTCAATTTCATAGGGACATATACTTGATATCTGACCTTAATAGTGCATTACCACCAGCGCCCTCTAGTGGAATGCTCATACAATTAGTTTTTAATGTATTTTAACCTGTGTAGTGTCTAGATGAATTAATAAAAGTGATCATTGTTATCATGTAAACAGAGTGGTGCAGATTGTGTCTTGGGTTTGGGCGCTGTGTGGAAGCCTCCTTGTTGTATATATGTTGGATTCAGGTACCCAAGCCTGCACACTTCTTTGAATTAATTGTTGTTGGTGCGGCCATTTGCTCTGTATTCAAGTTAAATATATTAATTTTAGATGCTGGGGAATAGGTTTAAACCGGACCTTCAGCATGATTTAATGAAAAGCCCAAACCCTTGAAAAACGTGCTTATTATTCTTTCCCCCACCGGGCTGCAACTCTGTTCAGGGCTCTAGGAGAGGAGAACAGGATAAAGTGCAGGGGACGGGGTTATAGCTGGGCTTTGCACAGACAGAGCAGAGCTGGGGTCAGGAAAAGGACAGCATTCCCAGAATGCAGAGCAGCACAGTCAGAAGACACTTCCTGCTTGCAGGCTGCCTGATGCTCCATGAGCTGCCATCTTGGATGTTTAAAGGCTCATAACATGCAGAAGAGGCAGGAAGGATGATTTTTAATGTGAGCAATCTGTATGTAAAGGGGGGGGGGCATATAAGATAGGCTCTTATTCAGGTTGAGGGTCCGGATTAATGTGGTCAATGTGTATGTACAGGGTGGGGAAAACATATAAGATAGGCTCTTATTCAGGGTGAAGGTCCGAATTAGAGATGAGCGAACCGGTTCGGACGAACCGGAATTCGCTCCGAATTTCAGGAAATATTCGATTCGGCATGAACCCGAATATTTTGTGGTTCGTGCCGATCGAATTTTTCCTGAAATTAAAAAAAAAAAATGCCGGCATGGTGGGAGTGGGCCGGCCGGTTCCGCGCTGACAGCGGAACCGGCCGGCTTTACCGGCTTTACCGGCCCGCTCCCACCATGCCGGCATTTTTGATGGGGAACTTCGTAAAAGTTCGATTCGGCCGAACCCGAATTTCTTTGTGAAATTCGGCGCATCGGCCGAATCGAACTTTTCAGAAGTTCGCTCATCTCTAGTCTGAATTAATGTGGGCAATCTGTATGTACAGGGGAGGGGGACATATAAGATAGGCTCTTATTCAGGGTGAAGGTCCGGATTCATGTGGGCAATCTGTATGTACAGGGGAGGGGGAAACATATAAGATAGGCTCTTATTTAGGGTGAGGGTCCGGATTAATGTGGGCAATCTGTATGTACAGAGTGGGGTGGGAAACATATAAGATAGGCTACTATTTAGGGTGAAGGGCCGGACTAATGTGGGCAATCTGTATGTACAGGGTGGGGGGGGCATACAAGATAGGCTCTTATTCAGAGTGAAGGTCCGGATTAATGTGGGCAATCTGTATGTACAGGGGAGGGGGACATATAAGATAGGCTCTAATTCAGGTTGAGGGTCCAGATTAATATGAGCAATCTGTATGTACGGGGGAACATATAAGATAGGCTCTAATTCAGGTTGAGGGTCCAGATTAATATGAGCAATCTGTATGTACGGGGGAACATATAAGATAGGCTCTAATTCAGGTTGAGAGTCTGGATTAATGTCTTATAGATTCCCGGGCTGATCAGCGTGGGTTTTGGTCCACTTTAAAGTGAACCAGAGCCCGGGATATTGACTAGGTCGGGAATGCCCCGCTGTGTGAAACCCCCCAGGTTGCCCGAACAAACTAAACTCTTCCCAGTCCTATGGCGCTCGGCGCGCTGGTGACCACATCCCTCGCTACCCTCTAACAGGGAGCGTGCCCATGCTGAGCATTCACAAATACCTGGTGCGGGTACGCACCCTGCTAGAGGGGCAGCGGGATGTGGCAGCTGCTTGAACATGTGTCATTGGACAGGGAAAGTGTTTATGGGGGGTTTCACACAGTGGGGCATCACGGTTCTTGATGCCCCAGGGGGAAGGGAATGAATAGGTCCGGGAATCGTATAGATTCCTGGGCCAATCTCTGTGCATTTTGGTCCACTTTAAAGTGATTGACCCCCTCCCCCCTAAAAAAAACAAAATGGTACAAAATGGTTCAGTTCAAACTTCTAACACTAACCTACAAAGCTCTCTCCAGCCAGGCCCCTCCTACATCATCATCATCTCTAATACAGCATTACTAACCCAACCGCAACCTTCGCTCTGCCTCTGACATTCTCCTGTCCTCTTCCTTGGTTACTTCCTCGCACTCCCTCCTCCAAGACTTCTCCCGTGCCTCCCCACTTCTCTGGAATGCACTCCCCCACTCAATCCGTCACTCTCCATCTCATCAAAGCCTTTAAAAGTGCCCTCAAAACTCACTTCCTCAGACAAGCATATAACCTGGATTAAGTAATTCCGATAACCTTCAAATGGCACAAGCCCTACAACTTGTGATCCCTACCTTTTGTCTCCACCCCTCCCATCCTTTAGGCTGTAAGCTCGCAAGGGCAGGGCACTCCTCCCTATTGTCTCCTGTGCTCACAACACTTGGTTTGAACCTCGTGGCATCTAGTTTTGTATTGATCTCTGTGCTATATATTTTACCTTGTCTGTAATCATACCATGTAAAGTGCTACGGAAGATGATGGAGCTATATAAATAAACAATAATAATAATACTAATAATAATAATAATAATAATAATAATAATAATACACACTTTTTATCCCGTGCAGCTAATTCTTCCGAGTCTGGGGATCAGCAACTCACCCTATTGCTGGAACCGAGTCCGTGCCGCTCAGGGCTCAAACATGAGGTCAGTATTGATCGTGCGCTGGGCTAGCGACCCACCATCAGTCACAGGAGCACTACCACGCCCTCTCTATTCATTGCAATGGAGGGGGTGTGTCATGGCCTGACACGCCCCCTCCACACACAAAATAAATAACCAGCATGCAAGCAGATCCAGAGCAGATCCCCCTAATGATTGCTAATCAGATATAAATATGCAAATATGCAAATATTAGGTAGGGTGCCAAATTAGATCCCCCAGCAAAGAATTCCCCCAACCCCTCATAATGTGCGTGAAGCGTGGAGGCTGATTCATCACTGACGCCGGGTATCGACAGATGAGCGTCTATATAGCGGCTCTTAGAGCGACCACTAGTAGACGTTGTAAGCGGGTATCAGGCGCTGTAACAGAGCGCCTCAGTCGTTGTATTAACCTGGCCGGCATTGATGAATGTGACGTGTGTTGGGCGCTCTAACAGCGAGCGAGAGGTAGCGCCAGCTCAATGCGACCGACTCTCAGCGTTCCACATCATACTTATCAAAAAGGGACAAACACACAGCGTTGCCACTCTAAAGCTGGTCGCTATAGCATAGAGCGGCAGACGCTGTGTGATTAAAGTCTGTTTTCGATCACATATCCACCGGTAACAAAGCAAAAACTCAGGGAATGACATTGTTATAACGCTGTGACATTAACACTTTTAGTGCCAGACCTGTAATGACAATTCTGCATAAATATATAAAAATGTCCAAAACAGTTTTCAAAAATGACTCTTTCTAGGCCAGGAGACGCCACACAATTATTGAGAGAAAAAATAAAATAAATTAAAAACAAAAAACCCTGTTTAAACTGAAAAAAAAAAAGGTCCAAACAAGAAAAAAGGGGGGACCGCACCAACAATTTTCAATTAACAATTATCAACCAGTGTGCTATCTGTACGGGGTTAAAACAGACTAACCTGTTGAATACATAGAACAATGAGTGGGGGTTCCACGTTACCCCCCCAAAAAAACCCTACTTATACAGAAGCACCACTAAAGGTGATCCAAAGTGTAAAATATAATCAATTTTATTAATATATCTACATTTATTTACAACAATACTATAGGACACTCTTTAAAAACCATTAAAAAACATATATACACAACAAACAATGAAGAGGAGGGGGAAAGGTGGGGGGGGGGGGGGGCAAAAAACCTGGCACCGCTGCTCTAAAAGTATCAAACAGAGCCCTCTAAATGATGACCCATAGGCTCTCCGGCACAGCTACCACAGATACAGGCCTGCTAAACAATAACCTAGTCCTAAAAGACCATTCATAAAGTCCTGCCACTATAAGTGATACAATTATAATACAAGTGCAAAACCAATATTATGCTTATCCAAAAGTACATGAACAATCAATTGAATAATCTCATAAAATGTACCCACAATACATCAATATACATATAAACCCAATATATATATAAGAAAGTGAACAATCCTATCTGAAACTAATAACCTCAAATAAACTTAAGTGTAAACCTACTTATACAAACGGTGAGGACCCACCAGGTAAGAAGTGAGCCGACCATAAATGAGATATAACAAAGAATACAAGCAGGCACTTACATATGGAGAGCAGACTCATGTGGACAAACCCCGCCCCCCCAGCTATCCAGACTCCACACCACCAACGCGTTTCGTGACGTCACCGCGTCACTTTCACCGCGTCACACCTTGAGAAAGTGACGCGGTGACGTCACGGAACGCGTTGGTGGTGAGGAGTCTGGATAGCTGGGTGGGGGGGGGGTTTGTCCACGTGAGTCTGCTCTCCATATGTGAGTGCCTGCTTGTATTCTTTGTTATATCTCATTTATGGTCGGCTCACTTCTTACCTGTGGGTCCATCCCGATTCGAGTGCCCCGCTGTGAAACCCACCATTCATCCAGCTAAAGTGACCAAAACCCAGCGCGATCGGCCCGGAAACTATAAGATCCCCTCCCCCCAGGCATCCAAAATTGGGATGCCTCGCTGTGTGAAACCCCCCCAGCCCCATACACTTACCTTGCTTCCTGTCCAATGGCACATGCACGCTATCCCTCTAGCAGG